>KZ308498.1:1025994-1124546 GCA_000376725.2 Ladona fulva
ATATGAGTTTTCTTATAGATATGGGAAAAAACTATACAAAGTATATAAATACTGAAAATTGAATAAATTTGAAAGAATTTCACAAGTAAATAATTTAATTTTTCAATTATGTTAAGAATTTTTTATGATAAACCATTTTACTATTACTTTGATTCCTTAATAGGCCTAATACAGACATTATTTGTTTTGTAGTAGTTGTATTTCACCTACTATATTTATTTATTAACTTAAGTACAAGGTATAAAATTTCCCTCATGTTGTTGTTATGATGTTTTTCTTTCAATTATGTCAAATAAGCTTTCTCATATAGAAATCTGAAAATTTCATTTCTTTTTTGTATTACCCTTGCCCTCATAAAACATGCACGAAAGGACAAAACTCCTTATATTATTCAGAAAATCAATGTTGGAGGTTATCACAGGCACGTTTTGTTATCACTAGGTTTGCTCATCTTTCTTTGAAAATGATTCTCCACAAAATCATGATCCTTCATGCTCAGCAAACTTCAAGGAAAACAGTCCACATATATGACAGCCAACTTGGATAAATTTATTTTTCACTCTTATTACCATTTAGGGAAGCAGTACAGATAGTTTTTGACTTACAACCTTTGCAACTTACATCCAATGATACTCTTTCTCTTAAGATGGACACAAGTAATTGTTTGCAAAGGCTGAGCAGACATCATCCAGTTATCAGCATCAGTTGTACCATTATTAATTTTTGAGGTATATTTTCAAAGGTGCATCATGATCCTTTCCACATTGTGTAGTATTTCTATCAAAAACTACCAAAAGTAATGTTCTATTTTAGTTCCAGATCTACTTACAACTTATCAGTTGGCATTTATTGATATCATAACTTGATGACTATCTGTATTAGGTCCTATTAGAAAATTATTAAAATAGAATGAAAAATTTATGGTCAATATTGAAGAGCAGAATAATATAAACCATGAATTATTGAGAAAAGATACTGTAAAGAAATGATTATTATAAGCTAACAGAGAATACAAAAAATTTCAAAAGAGTTTAGAAAGGAAAAAAGACCAGAAGGAAATTAATTGCAGAAAATTAAATGAAAAACTAAGGATAATTATTGAAAAAAGAAAACTGATTTAGAGTTATAAATAGCAGGCATTCAAAAAGGAAGCAGATCTATATGCTTTGCCTTAAAGTAAAGTTAAAGCTGGATTCTTGTATTTATTGAGTGGACCTTTTTTGAAGAAAGAGATGTTCCATGAGTGAGATGTAAAGAAAATCTCCCAAATAGCTCTACTGGTAGCATATTCATGATTGGTGAAATCCAACATCTAAACTGCAGCTTGCAGGTTAGGCATGTAATACTTGGTAGCATCAGTTCATAGAAACAAATAGAGAAAGCTAAAATATGCGGCAAACCCAAATATGTTTGGGGATACTACAGAATTCATCAAGGGAGATGAAAATATCTCAAAAATTCCAAACCAAAATTCCTCAGACGATGAAATAAGTAATATAAAAGATTTGGAATATAAATATGATAGATTTTTTATGTAAGCGATTCATAGATAAAACAATGTTTGGTTATTAATTTGATTCAGTAATTTATGACAAGATGGTGTTAGTCAAATACCATCCTCCTCTATGGAAAAGGAATTGAAATACAAATTGCTGTTGTCCTGCTAAGGGATTATAACCATCCTGCATTTCTCATGGCACTTTTAGCTATGACATTGATCCAGTATAATCAATTTTTTTCAAAATTAGTAACATCTAGAGTTGATGAAACACATTTCTAAGTCAATTCCTTATTGCCCTTTTCTTTGATTTACTCTGCAACATTTGTTGAAGAGGTTGGCTCAGGGATTCTTAACCCTTTGAATGCTGGCAACCAGTGTATGGATATAGATGCCTACCCAATGCTGAATGTGGCCTGACTGCCACAGATCCTCTTCAATTGATACATTTGTTGAGGCACCTCTGATGGTACGTTTTTTCACTGAGCTGTCCTGTCATTTTTTAAAATAACAAATTTTTCATTGGCAAAGGAGGAGTTAAGTGATATTACGGAATTATTTCTTGCATCAAATTGATTAATCTCTGCTGGGTTATGATAAGGGAAAATTTTAAATTCAGTATAGATTGATAATGTCCAAAATACCTTCTTTAATTAAGGAGAATGAAATTCTAGCATTAAAAACCTTATGAAAACTCAGATCCATGAGGAAATGAGGTAAACCAATGGACCAAAATTCTTTTAGATTATCAAAGATGTAGCCACAAGTAATAAAACCAGGGGTAGCAGGAGGAAAAAGTGTTCTCGCTATAATCTGAAGAGTAAGGACTACTATTAGTTCAGTGTTCAGTTCATGATAAATAGCAACATTTTTATACACATAAGCTTTGAAATATTTTCACATGGAAGATGTACTTATGATCATTGGATGGATAATGGGAGAGTAGAAGAGCTAATACATCTAAAATTGAGAGAAATACTAGGAAAAATCCTTCCCGAGTTGGAAATGCAGATCTATAAATTAAATTATTCAAAATCAATTTGAAATGCCTTCTCCAACAGTTCATCCTTTAGAATATTTCCCATGAAAAACAATGGTAAAAGCTGATGAAAATTACTTAAAATAATCTAAAATGAATCCAGCGCCTAACTATCAACTCTTAAATTGAAAGCTTACAGGCCCTTTGCAGAAGTCATGTCTAAGTCTCCAAGAGTCAATAAATAAGAAATAAAGGTGGTTTAGATTACTGTATGGAGGGCCCAGGAGAGGAATGCCAGGCCCTAGCATTTTTCCCATCTCTGCCCCAGAGGTATTTTCCTCAATGTTAACCAAGTAAAACTTATAGTATGTGCCCTCATTTCCGCTTGAGTCCCACATATTTGGACCCTTTACCAACCCTCTCCTGGATCCTGATTACATAGACCTAGCAGGGACAAAGGATTACAATGTATACATGAGAGTGAGGCATAAGGGCATTTCAGCCTCCCCTCTTGCTTTACAACTTAAAGGATAAATTTTCTTTGTTGGTTATGTTTTGTACATCCAGGAGCTCCATCACCTTTCAATTTCACTGTACAGAGGAGAAAAATCAATGGTAGTTGCACCCAATCCACTGATGTTTTACAAATTTTTAATGTTTACAGAAACACAATTCATAGTAGCATCAACACAACGCAATTATGGAAATAATTCAAGAATGTCTTAATCTTCATTATCGTCTTGAGCATCATCACTTCCACTATCACTTTCTTCAGCACCACTTCCAGCACTGCTGTCACCACTATGCTCATCTTTTCTTTCACCGGCCTCGCTGGATCTATCAGAAGATGCAGCAGGAGAACCTGGAGGAGATCCTGAACTTCTGGAGGCTGCTTCACCTTCTTCTTCTTCATCACCTGAACCCCTCCCTTTGTTTGATTCCTCCCCTTCACTGCTTGATTCTCCTCCTTTAATGAAATTTTCAGTGACTGTAACTATTTTTAAACCTTAAAGGCTACCAAAACTTATCCATTGACATAGCACATTCATTTAAGGAATTAGAAAGTTTTAAAACATATATTTAGATGATTTTAACTTAAAATTGTAGCATATTAAAAAAAATGAATGATAGAAGACTGAAATGTCAATTATAGACATAAAAACAATATGATTCATTAATTCGTATAAAAATAAATGCTCAGCTCAAAAGTTGTAGGTCCACACCAGACTAAGAAAAAAACTAATTAAGAAAAAAGGATGAAATAAATTTCATAAGGGTGACCTTTATCTTAGTATTATTTTGGAATGACTTACAACAGAAAATATTATTGCAGTTGTAGATCTTTAGGTCATAAGTATTACTGTAATTGGGCATAAGTGATATGATTCTATGATAAATTTAAATTAGTAAATGAAAGAATGCATAAATGAAGATGGTTATTATACCTTCACCTGCATTTTCCTCCTCATCCCTTTCCTTTTCTTCCTCAGCTTCTTCACCAGAACCCTCTGCATTTTCTCTGCCTTCTTCTTCTTCCATCTCTTCATCTTCCTTTTGCTCATCTTCATCTAAAAAATGCACAGAGCAATCTCAAAAATACTAATTCAGCTCTACCATTTAAAATTATATTCTTATTTGAAATTTTAAACAATTTCAAGAATACAAGAGGTTAAAACATCAGATGTATGTGCCCCTATCATACACTGAACTGTATTGGCTCGTATGAACTCAATGTAGTCACATGTAAAAATTTTATCAAAAACCTTCCTCGCGGTAATACATGAAATTTTAAGCACTAACACATAAAGGTTACTGGAAAGTTAAGGATTTCAACCATTAATATTTTGAATTAATAACAATTTTTTGCTTGAATCTAGGCCTAGAACTGAGGGGAGACTTTTGGGATTAAACTTCTAAATGAAACAACTCATAGGTGATGATGATTATTATGCCTTCACTTTCATAAAAGCATTGAGGGGAATCTTTTGGGATTGTGACTCAAGAACAAAAGAAGTTCATGCACACACAAAAAACCAAGTAGCACTCCAGTATTCAATTAGAAAAAATACTCCTAATGCCTACAGCATATTGAAATCATTCTATGAACATATTATTAACATTGTATGTATCTTCCTTTAGCATGCAACATCAATTTAAACATTAAACCTGTAACTAAGTACTTATACACAAACTTAAGTAATGGATGTAGACATCAGTACAAGATATGGACACTGGCTGCACAGAAATCTGGATTGGTTCCAAGTACCAATGTAGGTCATGAGGAATTAAACAGCAAATGCAAGAATTGAATTATTCTAGTTCCTTCTAAGCAGGTTTTATGAATAAACATGTACATACTTCTATAAGCTAACTCATGGCTTGCCTGTCACTGATTAAGGTAATTGTGATTCTGGGTGATCTATTGAAGAATTATTGAAAGAAAAAGATCATCTAACCTAAATATCTCAATCTTCAAACCCACCTCCATATCACAGCATCTTTATCCTAATAGATACAGAAAGTAAAAGAAATCCTAATGGATCAAATTAGATCAGCCTACATCTTACATCATTAAGTGTTGTTTGGTTGTATCTGTAGCATTTTCATTAAGGTAGAGTTTAATAAAACCTTATGAAAATAAATTACTATAGCTCTGAGCTTGATTTGATCTGATCAACAAACTCAGCAGCTCCTTCTGATTGTTAGTATGAAAATAGATCTGATTTCCAATTTTCTTGAGGGAAACAAGGAGTATATATGAACAAAATTTAACTTCTAATAAACTAGCTGAATACCAGTGATGGCTGAACATAAATTAAAATTTATGTCTTTGGTTAAGTTTTGTTTTGATGCCAAGTTATAGAATTCTTTGTCTATATTTAAAACAACGAATTTATGAATGTTTCAGTCAAATGTTATACATCATATCATTAGTGAAGCTAGAACATTTTTTCAATCAAAAATGAAAGTAACTATCTAGTGTTTTGTGAAAGAATAAACAGTTAAATTCTCTGAGTCCAAAGTAACACAAAATATTAGTGATCCACTACTGTTGACTATTTATGGGCCTATTTTCCAATGTAATTTGCATGAAAGGTGAGAAAGCAAACTAGACTTCAATTAAAGCATTAACTATTAAGCAGATAGTATTTTACAAATTATTTGACAAATTTTACCAAAATTTCTGTCCACCTGCTTTCAAGATGCTAATTCTTGGCTAACCAAAAAAACTTTGTAAGATGAAACAAAGACTGAGAATCTACGACAGATAAAAAGTAGCCTACTGTATGCAGTTCATTAAAATCAACGATGAAAGAGGTTTTAAAACTACATAACTTCTATTTCTCACATTGTTGGCAAACACACACCCACTTACTAAATATGAGGTATGTTCAAAAAGTTCCAGGACAGTTTAAATTGCGTGGTCCCTTGTGGTGCAAATGAATTCTGGTAAAGAGCAATCAAAACCTTGATCCCTCCTGTTTTCTGTTTGTTGATAACCTTTTTAGTTTTCAGTTACAGCATTTTTATCAGAAAGTGTTTTTTCACTTGTGGCAAATTTAAAAATGAACCTTGAGAAACAGCATTGTTTGTGAAATTATGTTTCAGACTTGGCAAAACCGCAACAGAAACATTTGAAATGTTGAAAACTGCTTTTAGCAAAAAAGTGATGAGTCGTAGTGGTATTTGCCCTTCAAAAGTGGTCAGGACTCAATTGAAGACCATTGTCAAAGTGGAAGGCCATAAACATCAACTGATGACAGTCCTATCAATCAGGTGAGGTCCCTTGGGTGAGCCAATTAACGGCTGACTGTCAGAGAACAAGTAAGGGGGAGAGACATCAGGAAAAAATCAGGAAGCGACCTGAGCTTTGGAGGAAAACCTCGGGGTACCTCCATCACAACAACTCCCCATGGTATTCGACCCTCAGGATCTGTGAATTTTAAGCCCAAAATTTGATGTCTGTTCTACCACAACTGCCTTGCTTGCTTGATTTGGCCCGCTGACTTCTTTCTGTTCCCCTAACTCAAGACATCATTCAAAGAAAAGAGATTTGAGACAATAGACACCATAAAGGAAAATTCCACGTGGGAGCTTTCACTGATTACAGATAACAATTTAAATAGTTTCCTCCAGTGGAAAATTGTATACAACAGAGGATGGAGAGTATTTTGAAGGAGATCACGTGGAATAAATAGTAAACATTCCCAATAAATGCTTAAAAAATCAGTCCTAGAATTTTTTGAACAGACCTCACACATACACTAAAAGGAAAGGACTACTAACTTCTGTTATTTGTTTCCTCTTCTCCTGCTTCCTCTTCCTCCTCTTCCTCTTCTTCCTCCTCCTCTTCTTCTTCCTCACCTGGAGGCTCTAACTGTTTTTCTCTGTAACGTTGCATTCTATACTCTTGAGCTGTCAGTGGCCGGTGCCTCACAACAAGCCTTGTATTATTTGGAGCTTGTCCAATCTTTTGACGTCTCTTGCTCAGTCTCACCCTAGGAAATAATTAAATAAAAGAAATTAAAGCAAAAGAAATACATACAATGAGAATATCATTGATTTTAGGTATTTAAACAGATTTCATGGTCATAAATAAGGGCTTCATACTACCCAGTGTTAACTCACTGAGTGATGCAGCTTTAATCATCAAATGCACACTTTCAACTAGCATTACATACAATACCAATAAAATATAATACTTTCTCACTGACAAAATTACTCAGTGAATAAATTTTCAGCTTTATGAGGGATAAGGATTTATTGCATAATAATATTTATCCATTAAAAGATATAAAACTGGAATGCCTGAATAATCACACAATTCACCCCAATATCTAGATGAATAAATGTAGCTTAAAAATTTTAAATAGCATCTACATTTAATGATGGAGGCTAGCTTTTATCACCAACAAAGATAAATTAAACGTTAATTAGGTTTTGGAAGGCCTTTTCACATAAAAAGAGGAATAATATCTGATAACAACAATCAAAACTGTAGAATACTTATTCTTAAAATGGTCATTAACTTTTCTTTGGCAGTAAATTACCTTCGATTTAATTTGCTAATTTAATGAACAGAAAAATTGTAAAGGATTTCACTGACCTGGTCTCTAGCTCATTATAATAAGCTCCATCAGGATGCACTACAAAGAAATAGTTCTCTTCATATCCTTTAGATGCTTTGCTCTTAACATTCCAGTTATACTCCCTGGCCATTTTATACTCATACTCCTCTCCATCCACATACTCTTCACCCATGTCTACATCACGTTTCCTCTTAAGTAATGTATCTTCTGTAGGAAGAAAGTAAGCTACAAACTGCTCTCCACTCTCATCCACCACACCTCTGTAAAGAAAAGATGAAATAAATTAATTCTTTCAAAGGTAGAAATACCACTATAAAGCTTTCTATTTGGGCAATGCTATCATCCATCACCAAGTAACACTTAAATAGCATTGTACAAGTATACATCAATATATTTTTTATGCTACAACGTCAATGATTTTGTAGAGGAAGTTTTAATTTTTATCACATATATCAATGCATTTTATGGCTCAAGGTAGTGGAAAATGATAAAAACCAATTCAAATTATCAAGAGATAACAAAAAATTATTCATAACAAGGAGAAATAAATATTATAAATTGGGAACAAACATACCTCAAAATGAGAAAATATCATACTTGTACTATCAGCACAAATTCCAAAAAGAAATAGGTTGATTATAACTTAAATGAAAGAGTTTATAGCACCTCCCTTCTCATGACACTAGCTATAACTTTGAAGATACTGAACTGAAGCCAAATCTACAATAATTTAGTAACACTACTGTTATAACACAGAGAAAAAGACAACAAAGGTAATAGATAAAATAAACCTTGGCTTTAGCCAGCACAATTAGCAGCCATTTACTTGCTAAGGCCAAACTTTTGAAATGTGTGCCCTTCTTAATAAATATACTTAGTAATATGATAAATTTCACTATTTTGGCTTTGATTATGGTGAAAAGTTATTTCTCATAACAATTTTACTGCACTAATTACAATATTAAATAAAATGCCAAGTACCATGCATCCGACATCATATAAATTTTAACTGACAATTTTTGAATCCCTCTTTGAAACAGATCTATTAATTTGCCCCACCCTAGATATAGTCCTGGTAATTTAATCACCATTCACTTTTTCAAAAAGTGAGATTCCATAGCATGCATATTTTTACATGATATTAATTATTAACATTTACAAATGACCTTCCACTTAACAGCAATTACAAAACCAAAACTGCTTCATCATGAAACTTATTAGTTAATTTCTTGCTCTTAACTTCAAATATTGGAATAAGTGAAGTGGTTTTTTATCCTAAAATTGGCACTGAAGATTGAAGAGTTATTTACCTTTAATATCCTATTGATTTATGGAACCTAATTCAAAAGATCTGAAGCTAAGTAAAATTTTGTTGCTAAGGCCTAAAATCCAAAAGGGTAGATTACTTTTACTTAAACTGCAGTGATGTTCGATGAAGGTCATTAAGGATGATGTAGGATAATAAAATTCACAAGAGTGAATCATGCATAGAATTCAGATGTATCATCAGGCAAAATATAGAATGGTGCTTTTTCCACAAATTTACCTAAAACTATTACAATTATTATGAATTAAAAGCAAAAGAACAGCATTTTCCCCTCTTTACATTTCATGTGAATGATATTTATATTCTTACAAAAATTTAATGTGAATGATATATTTCAATTAAACAATGTCGTTAGAATAACCTTACAAATAAGCATATACGGTTATCTTTCAAATAAACCAACTTCCAGAGACAGGAGTTAAAATAGAGCAAACCTGATCATAGCTTGTGACATCTCTTCCATTTGGGCTGGAATTGGTCGTCCTACAGGCGCAGGATCTGAATCAAAGATTACCTGAGCGCAGGGGTACTTCCATGTCTGTCAAACCAAATATATATATCAGTTTCCTTGTCATGCTAGTACAACAGATAATTTTTTGCAGAAATGTATGGCACAATTGAAACAAACATAATCACCTTGAAATCAGGGAATATAGAAAGTACTTCCACAGGAGTGACATTTGGTTTGCTATAGTGCTTCTCAATAGGCTTACGAGAGTCTGAAAAGGTTTTCTCAATAGCCTTGATTTGACTATCTCTGTCCATATAAAGTGTCTCGTCCTAAATAACAAATAAATTTATCATGAAGAAATGATCAATCAACATTTAATAACAATGCTAGGTAATACGGTAAATACGAATAACTAACCTTGAAACTTTTCTTGATGCTATATCCCACTTTGGCTTCAACTTTATCCATATTCTGAGGCTGAAAACGTGTCTGTTCGGTAGAAATATATTCCGTCCGCCGGAGCCAAGACACACTAAGAGCATGGTGGCGTGATCTAAAGACAAGAAAGTAAGAAACCGAGAAAATGATTTAACTCAATTACAGCGCAATAAACAGTTAAACTTGAGATAAATGTACCTTTTTGAATCCTGCGGAGTGAGAATATCCTCCTCTAACAACTTTTCATCCGCTGGATCAAGTTGAGCCCCAAAAGCGCTATGGTCATTACTAGTATAAGCATCACGGTTGATAAGGTCGATGGTTACACCTAAATCATGCTCTGTTAAAACTTCATACTTGTATTGTCTTTCTAGGGATGTAGGATTATATTGAATAAACCTAATAGAAAAGGCACAGAAATATTAATGCCAGACATCGGCCAAAGTTTGAAGAAAACAATTAATTGAAACTAAATACTAAAAAGGCGTACCTGTTCGACGCAAATGGATAAGCGATGAATTTTGGATCAAAAGGAATGTCAGGGAGAGTATTACAATATTTGACACGGCATACCAATTCTGATCTGAAAATTAATCAAAGTAAACTTAGGAGCGGAAAATGGTGAAGGTGTTTACCAGAAACAGATTCGAAATAATTCCAACTTACTTTCTTTCTCCTGGGCGAACTGGCCTATTTTCTCGATCAACAGTTAAATTCGATTGAATTGTGGGAGGCATCTTTGCTAGGAATTACCGCAAACCAGCAAAAAACAGATATTAACCATGTAGCCGCCGTAAACACTCCATGACACTCATATTGTAGTTACGCTATAGAATTTCACTTGTCTCCTAAAGACAACAATGCGCTGAGTGATCCAGAGACCCCTTGTCGATTGTTGGGGTATTAAATAGATGGTTTCGGGTTACTTATGTCTTCGAAAGTTAATTGATGGAACATTTATTATACCTTAATGTTTGACACGATATAATGAATTTTATCATCGCGTCCCCAAATGCGTGAGTACTGTTCTTATTTATTGTCATCAAAGGAAAGAATATCATTCAATTATTTCTTTACCTATTACTTGAAGTCAGCTTTTAACTTAAGACAATATTTCCAAAACTTTTTAATACCAGCGCTTCCAACCAGCATCTAAAAATGTTTTCTTTGCGACCAACTCCTAAATATGATAAAATGCAAAATAACAACTAGAAACATCCAGCAAATCGTTGAATTACAATCTTCTGATAATATCTTTCTGTCTACTACCGAGTATACTTCAATAAACAGAAAAAATCTTCATTAGGAAAAATACCCTTCCCTCAATTGCACCCTAAATTACTATAAGCCCAGGGGGGTCGGTATTGCCCACTTTGGGAATTGTCGATTTAAGCAGTTGAGTTGATATTTGTCAATGTTAGTTACTGCAACTATTATTTTTTTCAGGGAGCATTGTTGTATATAACGCCTTATTAGGCGGCAACCTATGTTTATAAGCAAGACAGCTACAGAAATGACTGCCATAAGAAATTCAAAACCTGGTGCCAAATCGGGAGCTCATGGATCATGGGCAATACCACTTCGTTTTCGTCATTTTTTCTTGGGTCTACTTGCATTTCTTGTGCTATGGGCTCTTTTAGTTGCTCTTTCTCATCTAGCCTTGCCAGCACCTTCAGTATCACTTCCCAAGGGGCTTCATAGTCCACTTTCTCCCCTTGCTGCCCAACTTCTAGCACCACCACCAGAAATCCGCTTGAGCCGTGGCTTGCATCAAGCTTCACCTTTGGATACCTCTTGTGGTCACCACAATTGTTTAGACGTATATAGGTGTGGTCATGGTTGGGAAAAGGATGGAAGGTTTGTGTGAAAAGTTTATTATCTTCATACTTGCTTTAAGAAATTTTTGACGATTATAAATTACTGGAAAAATTTAACCTTCTTCTGCAGCGGACGTGTTCCAGTGTATGTGTACCCCATAGTACGGTTTTTGGATGAAGATGGCATTCCTGTTGCAGTTGGTGGAGGTGCTTCTCCTTTATCGAAGGAGTATTATCGTATGCTAGACGCTATACAGAAGAGTGATTACCATACCTCTGATCCTGCTAAAGCCTGTTTATTTGTCACTTCCATTGATACACTGAATCAAAATCGTTTCCGAGCTAGAGAGGTATCCCAGGCTCTTGCATCACTTCCCTAGTAAGAAGTTTTTCTATATTAATGTAAAAGTTTGTAAAGAATAAGGAAAAGAAAATTTCTACCATTACCCATTAATTTTTATTATAAATAAAAGTTTGCTCAACGGCTTCATATAATGTAAAAAGACTTGAAATATCAAAATTTTATAATTTCTCTATTTCAGCTGGAATAATGGAACAAATCATATAATATTTAACATGGTGCCAGGATCTGCCCCAGAGTATTCAACAATTGTTGAGTTGAATCTTGGGCGTGCTATTGTTGCCGGAGCAGGGTTTTCATCTTGGACATATCGTCCTGGTTTTGATGTTTCAATACCAGTCCTCAGCCCACTTACAGAGAACTTACCTGAAGAGCCATCTTCATTGAGGCAAGTTGCATTTTCAATTCCTGTTTCATTAGGCTTTCCTTGCTTGTTTGAAAAAGCTGTGCCTCATATGTTGAGATGGTGAGTGAAGATGGTATTCCTGTTAATTAGCTGAATTATTGAGCTAATAATAATGAGTTAAATTATTATAATTTAACGCAATTTTTTAATCTTTGATAATCTAAAGAAATTTCTAATTTATGAATACTTTTAACATCAGTAAAGTGATGTTGTTTGTGTTATGTCAGCAATAAAGCTCTCTGTATACTTAGGGAGAACTTTCTGGGATTAGAGTTCAGCTATGTATGTATTTAGTAACAAATTTTTTATGTATTATTCAGAACATGGCTTATCATATCAGCTCAGACCAATCTGCATCCTGAGTATGATGAAGAACTTCTTCGGATGGCAGAAAGACACCCAACTCGGTTTTTATTGTTGGGTTCATGCCCTGACTCTCCCACTAACCACAGTGTACGCTGCAGAATAGGACATGCAGAAAAGTCAAAGTATCTGTATCCACAAGTATTGCAGGTAAAAGTTTTTTCCTTCAACTGTATGAACATATATGTAATATTCTTTACAAGTATTAATTGTTACAACCAACTTCCATAGATAGACTCCAAATATTTTTTCATTCGCCATGCTCATAATGGTAATTAGAAATTTGCTGTGGATGACATAATCTTCTTCTTTTTGAGGATTATTATATTTTATTATTAATGAAATGATTTATTAGTGTATAATTTTTTCCATAATTTTTGTATCATCTCTAGGTTCAGTGCTCTGTACATCATACTACGAATATGTCAGTTTAGAATTTGAAGCCCCTTGCTAGCATACTCATATATGTATATGCACACACGTTAAAACCTATTTGAAATGCTCCTTCCTAAGATGCTATTCTTAAGCTGGCTTAAGCTATCGCTTTGTGTGATTATCTATAAGTCCTGGTCCTTTTCACAAAAAAGGCATAGTAAAAATACAGCTTAATACTCTCTGTTTACTGTTACTCACTTAATGCAGTTTTTCCTTGTTCCCAGATGTACTACAACCTGCTTTAGTCAATTGTCTGCCTCATTAGATAGATCAATAACAATTTGCAAAACATTTATCTCTGTCCTCCGCTCTGCTCTCTTGCATAGACTTTACTCTAATGGTGTTTCTTTTGACTCTCTTGTTTGTGATGATTAATTTTGTGAGAAATAAAGAAGATATCACAAAAAGTAACAATCTTCATCCCACAATCATAGCTGATATCTTTCTGAGATAGAGTGAGATTCTCCCAATCAATCTTATCCTAGCGCAGAAAGTAAGATTAAAAAGTTGCTCCATAGTATTTACTTTCATTACAATGACAAGCCATAACATATTGAATAAATAAGATTGGCGGTGCAATGTTTGGTGAGCTCTTTTATGTAGTCTTTTGCTCTGGGATGGACTCTCACCACTGCTATTAAAGATTTCATCATTCATCCCTAAATGTCTCTCTTATAATGATTGTTTCATTGTAGAATGAAAAATTATCTAAATGTTGTAACAAGTGAAGGTGCTGTCTTTGTCCAAAGAGCTGGCCAATCATATAAATATATGATGAGAGTGTAATCAAAATTACATAGCAATAGTTCATATACTCTGTAGATACCCTATCAACAGCCATGGCAAATAAAGCAAACTTAGGAAGATCCATTTTCACTATAAGTCGTTAAGCACTTGCTCAAAAATGAAAGAAACAAGAAACACTACCATATTATTTCAAGAAATGAAGTGTTGTCACCTACCATATAAAATGCTATCCTGTCTAAAATACTGTTTTCTTTTGGTCCTAAGAAAAGCATCCTAAGCAGATTTTACTGTGTGTATGTTAAATATGAAGTCACTTTTTACATTCATGCATAAGTTTATCTTATTTTTTAAGAGATATTATAGTTTAGTTAAACCTGCTGAAGATATTTTGCAAGGGACCACCTGAAAACCGTATTAAAAGCAACTTAGTTTTGTCCATGATTTCCCTTTTCATATATTGCACTTTTAAGAACAATATATGTTTGTTGTTTGGATCCTTTATTAGTAAAGTGCTTCACACCTGAATATAAAAATGATTTTTTTGCTTGCTTTAATCAAGTTATTTTGTTTTTTATATATAATTAAATATAATTATGAATTTCATTGTCTCATTGTTTACAAAATCAGAGCTCTTAATCTACTTAAGCTATAAATGAGACAATTCATGTAATTTAAACATTTTTGATTAATCATGTGAAGCAGAAAATTGGCTAAAGTGAGTTGCAGTGCATCCAGGGCAGTATTAATTTGCCTTATAGCTGGTTATCAGAGCAAGCTTAAGCTGTATTTTTACTTTGTGTTTCACGTGAAAGAAACCAGGAGAAAACTATGTATTAGGCAGGATAGTGTCTTAAATGGGAACATTTGAACAGGGTTTGACTAATTTTACAATTCTTATGTTTCTTTAAAATATTTTGACCACAGACTTCTACATTCTGCCATGTGGTAAGAGGAGCAAGATTGGGTCAACCTGCTCTTGTGGAGGCAACAGCTGCAGGGTGCATCCCAGTTGTAGTTGCAGATTCTTATCTAATGCCATTCCATGATGTGGTGGACTGGAAAAGGTGATTCAATGTTTGAAGTTATGTTTTGCTTATACTTTCCTCATCATTGCTGGAGGTTGATTGAACCGTTCTGCTATACAGCTAATCATCAATACAAATTTTTTAGGAATTTTATTTTGTAGCTGTTTCAAAAATATCAGTGGCATATAAATTCCAACTTAAGATAGAATATTGACCAATTAAGTACATCAAATACCTTTACAGTATGGACTTTGTGGTAACAGAATGTTTACTTGTTACTGTAGTTAATAGTGATTAGGACTAACATGGGTTAGGGAATATGATGTATTGTCACCACCACTTCACTGAGAGGTACTTTTCACCTCCCCATTTAGCCACCTTGAAATTTTGAGAAATCAAAATACTACTCACAATAGCAGAATATTTAGAATTCTTTCATTCAGTTACATGTGTGGTTTTTGTTGAGATATTATTAACATAATCCAGAAGTAGATTAATTTTTGATAATACTGTGAATGTGATGTTTATATTAAAATGGAAGGGTTTATTCTTTTGTAGGTTTGTGTTTGAGGAAGTTTTTTAGTTTAGTATTCCACAAAACCAAGAAAGGACTTATTAAAGATTAAATTACTATCATATAATTTTGAGATGATGAACATTTAACCATTTTGAGTATTACTCTCTTATAGCAGTAATGGTGCTTTTGTATAGCCTCATATTTCATATATTCAGAATTTTCTTGACCTGTAATTGCCAAAGGCACTTAGAATTCCCCTTGAATTCTACATGGGACTATAGTGATTGATAAAATGATAATTCATAATAAACCTAGCAAAATGGCAGCAAAATGTACCTGGAAACAATAAGGCAGCAGCAAAATGTCTTAGACTTAGTGTTGAATCTGGTAGGTTCAAATAAATCTATTTCATTCACACTTGAAAATGTAACTCTACTGGAGATATTCTATTATCTAATGTGTATAACTGAATTATTTTAAAATAAGGACTAACAAGTACTGTCTGTACTTGTGGATGAAGAGCTCTTCAATAGGGCTTCTTTTAATGATTAATATTATTGTGAAAAATGAAATCTTAAATTTTAAATCACTGTTCAGTTGGTTGCTGGGAGGGGCTTGAGAAACTTATTTATACATTGTTTTTTTTTTGTGTTTCTTGCATAAATTACATTCTTTATTAATAGAGTTAACAGCTCTTAGTTCTATGCCAGTAAGAAATCATTAAATTGTAATTTTTTTTTATTTTACATTCATTTTGTTAGACTTAAACAATAAAAAATGTTCAGAAAGACTCTAAAAATGGTTAGGAAATCAGTGGCTGTTGTGTTAGATGTTGAATACCTAACATGGCTGAGAATCAAGATAGGATTCTTAAATATCAGTGACAAAAGATGCTCATATAAGCTTAATTTCATTCATTTTTGGCAATACAACTTGACTGACTGCATTCTTTTTGCAAAGGGCTGCTATATTTGTCCCTGAGTCATCTCTTGGAGAAGTAGTAGAGCGAGTTTCATGGGTATCTGAAGAGAGGGCATGGGAGTTAGCTTCTCAGATTCGCTGGATTCATAACAAGCATCTTGCATCCCCTGAGGCTGTGGCCATGACAACACTTGAAATCCTCACAGATCGTATCCTTCCACACCTTGGAAGAACTTATTCCCAATGGAATATTGCTCCAACCCCTGTGAGTTTTAGTTTTATGGCATCAAAAAATGTCATTATTGATCTAATTAAAGTTTTAATTAAATTTCTAAGTCTTTTGAATCCTTTCATATTAAAAAATGTGGTTTAGTTTTATTTAGTAGTAATTTTGTAAACTTATTGAATCCCAAATCCTTCATATAAGAAAAACCTCAGCCGAAAAATAAAGATTAGAAAAAATGTAAGGGCATAAGCAAAGTGACTCAATTTTAACCCTATTCTTTTTATCAATGGCTCTATGAAAATTTGTGAGAGTTGGCTGTTGGGAGCAGTAGTAAACCATTAATTCAGGAAATTATTATAATCAAATAATGAGTTTTTGTTAAGTTACATGCAATAATTTCAAATACTGCTGCCAAATAAATCTAAACCATAAGATAAAGTTTTTTAATTGTTTTCTCTTAAAATGTTTAAATTCGATTTAGACTTTTTCCTTGTTAAAAATTTTAAGTATCCTAATAAATATTTGAGATTTCTTTATTCTTCAATTTATTAATCTACTTCCACTAGGTGGTTTAATTGAAAATTTAACTTGTTTATATTTGCAGGTGGCAGCAAAATCTCCTCTTTTCCTTCCAATTACAGCTCCAAGGGAACAAGGTTTTACTGCTGTTGTTCTGACCTATGATAGACTGGATAGTCTGTTTACTCTGATTCAAAAGTTGGTGAAAGCCCCCTCATTAACAAAAGTTCTTGTTGTTTGGAACAATCAAAAGAAGTCTCCCCCTCATGGTATGAACAGTTGGAAAACTTTTTCTCATTATTGAAGTATTTTTATTAAAAATTTATTTCATGCTATATGTTTTTAGGTTATTTGTTATTAGAGTGCTTAAAGTTAATCCTTACTAGTAATTTTCTCTGAAGAAAAGTATTGATTCAACGTTTTTTCCTACAGGTTTACATTGTTTAGCATAGTTCTTTGTCAGACCCTGTTGGGGAACATATAATTAAATAACATCTTTGATGAGTCTGCTGTTTTTCTAATATATTTTTATTGTTTTGTTATGTTTTCAAAACTTGTTATTCAAGTAATGCAATAAAAACAGCAATAAAAGTAACAAATACCAAATGACATTTTATAATGCCATACATGCACATGCAAATTCAACTTTCAGATAGTGGGAAGTTGATGTTGTCTGAATTATTTTTTTTTTCAATTCAATGTAATGCCATGATTATTTAAGAAATTATCACATAGTTAATCATAACTGAGTTTGGAAAATGTTTACTTTTCCCAAGTCATTTCTTTTGGCCAACATATTTAACATGTGCGATTTTTGTTATTGAAAATTATCTGCAAAATTCTTTTTAATTAAAATATAGCAGAATCCTTTCTCTAGTTTTTCATAAAGTTAAGTATTAATTAAATTTACATTTCGATGAATTTAATTTGCAATTTGAACCTTTTTCATGATGTTGTCTTCTATTTTGATAGCATCTCTATGGCCTAAAGTTGGGAAGCCTTTGAAAGTGCTTCGGACACGGGCTAATCTTTTGTCAAACCGATTTTATCCTTATGAGGAGATAGAGACAGAAGCTATT
The DNA here is from genome assembly GCA_000376725.2 of Ladona fulva. Lineage (NCBI taxonomy): Eukaryota > Metazoa > Arthropoda > Insecta > Odonata > Libellulidae > Ladona > Ladona fulva. The sequence continues at coordinate 1,044,194 of KZ308498.1, forward strand.
CTTACAATTGACGATGACATTGTAATGCTTACAGCAGATGAACTTGAATTTGGTTACGAGGTGAATACTTATTTGATTTCCTTACAATAAGTGAAAATGTATTGGTATCATAGTTGTTTCCTATATAATTTTGCTCTATAATATGTGATTGTATAGGTCATGTCTTTTCACCGTATTTATAGCCTTAAAACATTTCTGTTTTTATAGGAGATAAAAGTATTATAATTTTAAAACATCTGCAGTTCCTACATGTATAAAAAAATATCCATCAATTTGATACTCTTAGAGTTTTAAGAATATTAAAAGGGAACTTATATTAGTACAACCTTCATTAGTTGTCTGATCTCTTGCATGCATGATCATCTATAGCATGGATTTAGCTTTGATTGATATTGGCATTATGGAAAATACTTTCGTACCTATAAATTGACATTGAATAGTGGAATGTTAATATTTTTTCATTGCTCTTCTCTATTCAGTTTAATGCTGATTACTTGATTTTAATCATATTTTCATTTTAGGTGTGGAGGGAATTCCCTGATCGCATTGTTGGATTTCCCTCTAGAACACATGTATGGGAAAATGCAAGCCATAGCTGGAAGTATGAGTCAGAATGGACCAATCATATCTCTATGGTTCTCACTGGTGCAGCATTCCATCACAAAGTAAGTTAAATTATGGAAGCAAATTATGAATATAAATCTCTGTTAACCCTTTCACTGCACAGGGTTTACACAAGTGAGTCCCCTCACAGAGAGAGAAAATTGCATTAATATTATTTGCTGTGAAATTCAGGAGGCATTCCCTGTTTGATTTATTTGGAATTTGGGTGTGAATGTTTATTAATTTAATCATGAAATCTTGGACTTTTTTAAAGTTTAGGGATGGTATATATTTCAAGGTCATGCAAGTGTTAAATAAAACAAAAATAATTCTAGTCTTTATAAAACAATGGAACCTGGGTAAGCGAGAGCTCAAAGGATTTGCTATTTTTTTCTCATTGTGGCTCAAAAGTGACTTCTCTCACTTTAAGAGGTTTCCATTAATACGACTCTAGCAGTTGCTTCTTTGGCTCTGAAAAGAATAAAAAATGACTGGGAAATAGGATGAAAAATGCAAAGAAATCATTAAATAATAACTTATTTGGTAAATATTGTAATTTTTTTTTATTTTACATTCATTTTGTTAGACTTAAACAATAAAAAATGTTCAGAAAGACTCTAAAAATGGTTAGGAAATCAGTGGCTGTTGTGTTAGATGTTGAATACCTAACATGGCTGAGAATCAAGATAGGATTCTTAAATATCAGTGACAAAAGATGCTCATATAAGCTTAATTTCATTCATTTTTGGCAATACAACTTGACTGACTGCATTCTTTTTGCAAAGGGCTGCTATATTTGTCCCTGAGTCATCTCTTGGAGAAGTAGTAGAGCGAGTTTCATGGGTATCTGAAGAGAGGGCATGGGAGTTAGCTTCTCAGATTCGCTGGATTCATAACAAGCATCTTGCATCCCCTGAGGCTGTGGCCATGACAACACTTGAAATCCTCACAGATCGTATCCTTCCACACCTTGGAAGAACTTATTCCCAATGGAATATTGCTCCAACCCCTGTGAGTTTTAGTTTTATGGCATCAAAAAATGTCATTATTGATCTAATTAAAGTTTTAATTAAATTTCTAAGTCTTTTGAATCCTTTCATATTAAAAAATGTGGTTTAGTTTTATTTAGTAGTAATTTTGTAAACTTATTGAATCCCAAATCCTTCATATAAGAAAAACCTCAGCTGAAAAATAAAGATTAGAAAAAATGTAAGGGCATAAGCAAAGTGACTCAATTTTAACCCTATTCTTTTTATCAATGGCTCTATGAAAATTTGTGAGAGTTGGCTGTTGGGAGCAGTAGTAAACCATTAATTCAGGAAATTATTATAATCAAATAATGAGTTTTTGTTAAGTTACATGCAATAATTTCAAATACTGCTGCCAAATAAATCTAAACCATAAGATAAAGTTTTTTAATTGTTTTCTCTTAAAATGTTTAAATTCGATTTAGACTTTTTCCTTGTTAAAAATTTTAAGTATCCTAATAAATATTTGAGATTTCTTTATTCTTCAATTTATTAATCTACTTCCACTAGGTGGTTTAATTGAAAATTTAACTTGTTTATATTTGCAGGTGGCAGCAAAATCTCCTCTTTTCCTTCCAATTACAGCTCCAAGGGAACAAGGTTTTACTGCTGTTGTTCTGACCTATGATAGACTGGATAGTCTGTTTACTCTGATTCAAAAGTTGGTGAAAGCCCCCTCATTAACAAAAGTTCTTGTTGTTTGGAACAATCAAAAGAAGTCTCCCCCTCATGGTATGAACAGTTGGAAAACTTTTTCTCATTATTGAAGTATTTTTATTAAAAATTTATTTCATGCTATATGTTTTTAGGTTATTTGTTATTAGAGTGCTTAAAGTTAATCCTTACTAGTAATTTTCTCTGAAGAAAAGTATTGATTCAACGTTTTTTCCTACAGGTTTACATTGTTTAGCATAGTTCTTTGTCAGACCCTGTTGGGGAACATATAATTAAATAACATCTTTGATGAGTCTGCTGTTTTTCTAATATATTTTTATTGTTTTGTTATGTTTTCAAAACTTGTTATTCAAGTAATGCAATAAAAACAGCAATAAAAGTAACAAATACCAAATGACATTTTATAATGCCATACATGCACATGCAAATTCAACTTTCAGATAGTGGGAAGTTGATGTTGTCTGAATTATTTTTTTTTTTCAATTCAATGTAATGCCATGATTATTTAAGAAATTATCACATAGTTAATCATAACTGAGTTTGGAAAATGTTTACTTTTCCCAAGTCATTTCTTTTGGCCAACATATTTAACATGTGCGATTTTTGTTATTGAAAATTATCTGCAAAATTCTTTTTAATTAAAATATAGCAGAATCCTTTCTCTAGTTTTTCATAAAGTTAAGTATTAATTAAATTTACATTTCGATGAATTTAATTTGCAATTTGAACCTTTTTCATGATGTTGTCTTCTATTTTGATAGCATCTCTATGGCCTAAAGTTGGGAAGCCTTTGAAAGTGCTTCGGACACGGGCTAATCTTTTGTCAAACCGATTTTATCCTTATGAGGAGATAGAGACAGAAGCTATTCTTACAATTGACGATGACATTGTAATGCTTACAGCAGATGAACTTGAATTTGGTTACGAGGTGAATACTTATTTGATTTCCTTACAATAAGTGAAAATGTATTGGTATCATAGTTGTTTCCTATATAATTTTGCTCTATAATATGTGATTGTATAGGTCATGTCTTTTCACCGTATTTATAGCCTTAAAACATTTCTGTTTTTATAGGAGATAAAAGTATTATAATTTTAAAACATCTGCAGTTCCTACATGTATAAAAAAATATCCATCAATTTGATACTCTTAGAGTTTTAAGAATATTAAAAGGGAACTTATATTAGTACAACCTTCATTAGTTGTCTGATCTCTTGCATGCATGATCATCTATAGCATGGATTTAGCTTTGATTGATATTGGCATTATGGAAAATACTTTCGTACCTATAAATTGACATTGAATAGTGGAATGTTAATATTTTTTCATTGCTCTTCTCTATTCAGTTTAATGCTGATTACTTGATTTTAATCATATTTTCATTTTAGGTGTGGAGGGAATTCCCTGATCGCATTGTTGGATTTCCCTCTAGAACACATGTATGGGAAAATGCAAGCCATAGCTGGAAGTATGAGTCAGAATGGACCAATCATATCTCTATGGTTCTCACTGGTGCAGCATTCCATCACAAAGTAAGTTAAATTATGGAAGCAAATTATGAATATAAATCTCTGTTAACCCTTTCACTGCACAGGGTTTACACAAGTGAGTCCCCTCACAGAGAGAGAAAATTGCATTAATATTATTTGCTGTGAAATTCAGGAGGCATTCCCTGTTTGATTTATTTGGAATTTGGGTGTGAATGTTTATTAATTTAATCATGAAATCTTGGACTTTTTTAAAGTTTAGGGATGGTATATATTTCAAGGTCATGCAAGTGTTAAATAAAACAAAAATAATTCTAGTCTTTATAAAACAATGGAACCTGGGTAAGCGAGAGCTCAAAGGATTTGCTATTTTTTTCTCATTGTGGCTCAAAAGTGACTTCTCTCACTTTAAGAGGTTTCCATTAATACGACTCTAGCAGTTGCTTCTTTGGCTCTGAAAAGAATAAAAAATGACTGGGAAATAGGATGAAAAATGCAAAGAAATCATTAAATAATAACTTATTTGGTAAATATCTCAAAATGTTATTGTGCAACATTGTCAATAATACTCAAAGAAATCTGTAAGTTTGAATTTTTTTCTTGTTTTGATATTATGAAATTGTTTTACAAGCTCTAAATCAAATAAAGAAATTGACTGATCAACATCTGTAGAAATTTTTTTTAAATCTGCACTGTCTCAAGCACTTTTAGAGCTTGTGGCTTCTTAAGAAAGGGCTTAATATTGTGTCCCAACTCCCATTTGCATGGTCTTCTTCATCTTTGCATAATTTCTGTGTACAAGTTCCTTATGATGTGAAGCACCTTCCTCGGGGATCGACCCTTGACAACTAATTTGTTTTTTTATACTAATGCAAACCACTCCCTTTTCAGACAAACGAAAAACCTGTTAGTGACCTGTCAAAACATGTACAATGTATTGCATTGTCTAGAAATCACTCTTATATATGAGGGTAAGGTGAACATTTCTCAGCCTGACACAGAGATGGCATTCCAATCAGCGAAAATTTATGACCCCTGCCTGGGCACACATATCATTAGTTCATAACACAAGTTTCAACTTGTTCTCTCAAGTAGTTTGTTTACACATATTGTTGCAGTATTGAAACTTGTCTTACGAATGACACACGCGCCCAGGCAGGGATCATACATTTTCGCTGATTGGAATGCCATCTCTGTGTCAGGCCAAAAAATTTTCACCTTACCCTCGTACTCATTGTTGTAAGGTGAAGCAGTCCCACTTATAGAAATCTAAATGCGAAGTATAAATCACCCTGGGGGTTTCTACTTTTACTTCACATGGGGGTTTCTACTTTGGGTTTTGAGTATGATTGGACTTGGCAATTGGTCTCACTTGCAGTTTTCTCGTTTATCTGTATTGGTATTATCACAAATTTGCTGTATTCCATCAATACTTTCTTATCATAAGAAAAGGATTGCAAGGGATTGAAATGTTTGGGTTTGGGAAAATGGTTGCTAGTTAAGTAAATATTTTTGTTGGTTAAACAAATGATAACTTTTTGGTAACTGTGCTTTTAAATGGGAGCAAAGTTTTTATTTACTGGTATTGAAGATGAGGTTGGTTTTTAAACTTACCATTTAATTTGGTTGTATCCATTGATTTGTTTTTTTTTTCAAGTATCATCTTTTGGGTAAATATATCTTTTGGATGCCATTTTGTATTAATACAAAATGGCATCTACTTTATACATGGATGTACTTTGCTCTGATTTATTTATTTTACTTCTAATATCATCTTTTGGCTATGTGTGTGTGTTTAAATTATCCAGTGGTTTGTTTTCTTTTCTTCAGATGCCATTTTGTATTGATATGTTGATATTTGCAGCTTATTAATTTTATATGTCGAATTTATCACATTTAAATTATTAACCATTTTTTTAAATTCAGGATAATCATAATTTGTATCTATTCTGATCTTTTTAAGTTATCTTATTATTATCCTGGTTTCAAAAAATTTGGAATCATAGAATTTGTTATACACTACAGATCATAGAATCTGAGCTTTTCATATTTGTGATTCTGAGCAAAAAATTTCCTTTGGCCAGGTATTATAATGTATACTTAAATTGGACTTAAACTAAAGTTCAGTTTAGAGCCTGATATTATATTAAAAAGATATACTTAATCTTCTGCTAGAAGATTAAGTATCATCTTCTTCTTAATGCCAATTCATCTTATGTGAGAGATTAACTAATCTTCACTTAAAATCTAACAAAACATTATAACACCAGACCCTAAAGTGAACATTAGTGAAGTTCATTTTATGTATAACATTACAATTCCAGACCTTACCATTGCTGATTTAAGTGTTTTCATGCTCTTTCATAAGGTTTATTTTAAGAGATTTCTGGTCTCCAAAATCATCTTGTTTGATATTATCATCTATATTGTGTAAAGTTTACTCATAGCTTAAATGATCTGAATTTCAATCAAAATATCCAAGACTTCAAAGTCAAATAGTCTATAAGTGAGTTTTATAATAATAATTTCCATATTACAGTACTGGAGTTATATGTATACCACATCAATGCCTGGTAACATCAAAGAGTGGGTAGATGACCATATGAACTGTGAGGACATTGCCATGAATTTTTTGGTTGCTAATGTAACTGGAAGGGCACCAATAAAAGTAAGTGATATGTTTAATATTCTATTCCTAATAATGAATTCTCATAAATCTTGGTTCATAAAATATTTTAAAGGCATTAAAAGTAGCCGAAACTTTTTTCACTGTGCTTGTTCTGAAGCTATGATTCAATTTACATTAGCACTCCTTGCTATTATTTAGCCATTTACTCCAGATATTATTTAAATAAATTTTGAATTTAAATGCTCTATTTCATTTCATGCTTAGGAAAGTGATTGTCTGTGAATTTAATATTATAATCATATATCATTTTCACCAGAAATTTTCTAATTAATAATCTTAGTATACTTGATCAATCTTTTAAGTTTTCATTTTTCTCCCATGTACCAGGTAACTCCCAGGAAGAAGTTTAAATGTCCAGAATGCACAAATACAGAGATGCTCTCAGCTGATCTCAATCATATGCTCGAGCGATCTCGCTGTATTGATCGTTTTGCCTCTATCTATGGATCCATGCCTCTTCAGTCAGTAGAATTTCGTGCTGATCCTGTATTATACAGAGACAATTTCCCTGAGAAGTTGAAACGTTTCAATGACATTGGAAGTCTCTAAAAGAACTTGTTTTCTTTAAAAGTATCTTGTTTGAGATTGATTTGTTAATCTGAGTGGCTGCATAGAATGTGATAAGAGTGATAGAGAATCTTATTTGGCCCCTCTTGTTGTTAATATTTGAATAAATTTCCAGTGTATTAATGTTATGTTTATAAGTACACCATAACTTCCTTAAAAATTTTAAGTTAAATTCCCACCCATGTTTAACAGAATGCTGGATATATATGTATGTATGAACTTATGCATTTTTCTAAACTTATTTGTCTGTATAATTTGTATTTTTGATAGCCAATCAATAAAATTTTTAACAGGGGTCACACAATCCAAAAACCACCAGTTTTTTGGTGGTTTTTGGATTGTGTGACCCCTGTTACATTTTGCCACCAGTGGCTATCCATCCACTTATTCAATAAAATTTTTATTGGTTCGATTTCCAGATACATCATTTTTTAACTTTTTCAATTCATATTGTGAGAAAGAATTTTGCATCTGAATATTGGTTTCTGTGACAGATTTCATTGTTTTCCAGTTTTCATCTTGGAGTACATAGGAAGATGATGGAAGATAATTGCAATCCCTGGGTTAGATTTTGGACCCAATTGAGGACTTGCCACTTAGTGTTCTACCTCACCAAATGCAACTCAAGTGAACAATATCAGAATATATTGTCTCATTAAGCTCAGACTATGCCAATTTTAAAAACAAACAATTATTTAACCCTGTTGTAAGAAAAGTATATAGACTGTTATTGAAAGTATTTACCTTAATGAAGGGGAAGGTCAAATTCAAAGGTGAATGAAAAAGTATTATTTAATGCTACCAAAAGTTTTAGATGGCGGTACAGTTGAATAATTTTTCAGCCGTGTTTATTTTCAGAATTGTAAAATGGTGGAAAAGCAAGTTTAAATATGTAAACCAATGCATGCTTCGGAGTTGTGTAAAGATATTTTGAAGGGAAAATTGAAATAATAATACATGGAGATAACAATACGACTTTCCGTAATAAACAGAAAGATTGTCTGTAAGCCTAAATGGAAAAGAATTTATGTATCTTGACTAAAAGAGTTTAACTTAGAAATGGCAAGGTAAATAAAACCATAAGTACTTGGTAAAAAGGTACAGGTATCTTTAAATATTTCCTTAATCTGGAAACATTTTCATATTCATAAGGACGTTTGAGGGAGAGTTACGACGTAACCTTGCACTACAATTTTGGTTTAGTCGCTATAAATTTCACTGGGAAATAAGGAAAACATCCATAAGATGAAAAAGCATTGAGTTGGGTTCTTAAGTATCTTTTTGTTACCTTAGGTCTAGCTGTCGTGTTTTGTACAATTAAGGTGTAGTTCTCGAAATGGATGAAGAATGCTTCCCGATCTTTTTTTTTGTCCTGCGTAAAGACTGCGGCTTCGACTCTCATTTTTGTTGACCGTTAGATCAGGGGTAGATCACTGAACGGGTTGCCTTCGCCAATGGTCTTTGACCCTACCTTCGCCGTCTGCCTGTCTCTCGAGTACCGCCAAGTATGGCTAACCAAGCAAGTACGGTTGCTACGGTGTTTTGTCGTTACCAGCCGACTACGGCACATACGTTCATTTGTTCCCTCGCTCCACGTGCACTAACGCCGATCACATTATTATACAGACAAGTCGGCGTGAGTAGGGAAGAGAAAAGAGTGGAAGGGAATGATGGACAAACCTCCCCCACTCCTCCTCTGCCCAAATCGGGTCATCCGTCCTGTCCACCAACGGACGTGCTCCAGCAGAATTAACTTCCAATCGAAACCTGAAGAATTTGACTTCTCCGCAAACTGCACATTATTATGATAACAAGCTCCCCTTAATATTCGCTATTACATTTCACACAAGGCGGTAATGGCTACAGAATGGTACATCTACGATCTCCCGACAGCGGAGTAAATGATACTCCAGCGTTTTGGCATGAAAAAACTAGATAATGAGAGGTAATGAATTCATAATTCGTTGATAGAGAAAAAAATATTTGATAAAATTAATTCCGATGGGTCATAATTAGTATGTTTACGAAAGAAAAACATTTGGGGTGATGTTTTTAAAAGTTTAAAAAATTCCTAAAATCACCAAGATGATAACATTGAACCACTAAAATATGAAGCCAGTACCTGTCAAACATCAATTTCAACAGTAGCACTCTTAGGAGGGTGGATCTTTGTTTACCATATAAGGAGAAGTTTACCTAATTTGGCAACAGCGACTTCTAAATATGGAAGTGGTAACGTTCTCACTTGCGAGTGTGTATCCTTCCGCCAAGAATCTAGTGCATCGATAAAAAATTTACTGTAACATATTTAGATATGATGGATAAATTTTAATTAAGATTGTTAAAAAATGTAGTAAAGTTATATCATGTACAATTTCTTTTTAAACATACTAAAATTAGAAGCGGGACTATTTTTTCTCAATAACTCACCGTGTCATTTGCTCGGATGAAAGGCACGTAGGTCAAATTACGAATGGAAGCGGTCAAGTGACGATCGTGGTCGAAGGTGCTGTGAGTGATTGGAGGTGGCATACGAGGTACGCTGTCATTCTGTGTGGGTTTACTGAGAAGAGATGCAGAGCAGCAGGTCGTTAGTTTGTTGATTGTGATAGAACCCCTCTTCGCGGGGGTGGAGATTCCATTTTCAAAATGAGTTACAATATGTCGCTTTTAAGTGGTGGTGAAACTTCGCCGGAGATGTATGGCCACGGAAATAGTGGTAACAGTAGACCTTCAACATCATTAGGTGTTACTGGTGTTACAAGATCAGGAATTTCAGCACCTGTGTCTTGTGGTGGCCCTGGTGGGGTGCAAAGAAGTCTGAAAAGAACGTCCTCAGATGCTGAGTTTGATCAAAATGTGGTGTCAGCTCAACAGCAAAGTGGGATGGGCCTCGTTGGTGAGTGTGGTGTTGGTGCTTCTGATATTGCAGACGATGCTTTTTCACAGTCTCATCAGAAAAAGACACCTCCACCGAATGGGAAAAAGACTAAGGGACGTGTTAAAATTAAAATGGAGTACATAGACAACAAACTTAGAAGATATACAACTTTTTCGAAAAGAAAAACAGGCATTATGAAGAAGGTGAGTACTATATGAATTCTATCGTTGCTGTGATATGTCTCAATAATTTTGCTTCCACTGCTTTGTTTTCGAAAAATTTTTATTTCCGCATTTCAAATTTCTTCATATGATTAATGAATACGAATTTGGTGAGTTTTGAGAAGTGTTTTCATCGTATTCCATGCCTCTGTTGGTGTGCTTGAAACTAAGCTATATTTAGTCTTCAGCAGAGAGAATTCTATTTGGTGTGATCATGACGAGGTACTGGTAATTTAAGAGTTTATTCATTGGTTATCCGATTTTCGCGGAAATTCTAGGTCTTAAAGCGTAATTTTAGAATAATGCTTGATTAGTTATTCAACCTTTAATTAAGCGGAAGGAATATGAAAGGAATTATTTTTCCTTCTCATTCTTCGACGCACATGTTGCGCTCTCACTAGAATTCCGGCCTTGTGGTATGTCTTTCTATTTATGTTGGTGAAACAAGTTAAACATCAGCTAGTGTATATGGCCGTACTTAATGATCTTTAATCTTATGAGGCGTAGTTTTGTTCTGCTACCCAACGTATTCTTAATTATTTTGTTAATATTTTATGCTGGTATTAATGCATTGAATCGCCGCAATAATTTTTTACGTCCACTTGGGCGTATCGGATACTGTTAAATCGGAATGTACGGCCCATTACCTAATTTTAAAACTCCAGTGTAATTAGCGACCAAATCAGTTTTGTTTGCAGACTTTCTCCTGAAATAACTATTATGGCGCATGTTAGCGCCAAGAGATCTAAGGGGTATTATATGCCATTTCCGTCAATTAGCTTTCTATCTGTGTAAACATTGCTTTCTTTCGGGTAGACGATTTATGTTTTTGTTATCTTAGTTATGAATGATGGATTCGTTTCTAAATTAATTATTCAACTTTTATAAGCGATTGTAATTTCACGAAATATCTCATCTTTCTGAAATGGCACGTATATTATTTAGTATTATATACTATATAGTTGATTTATGGATTGCGGCCTTGTTTTGTCGCTATCATGTTAATGTTTTTGGAGAAGAATTTCCTTTGGTGCTCGTTGCGAATTATAGTCCAATCTTATATTTGGAAAGTGGTATTTCTATTGGTTTTTCAAAATTCGGGTAACCTGTGATGTTTATTTACTTCCCAGTTTCTAATAAAAATGTAATTAAACGAAATTAAATTATTCATTACTCGTTATAACTTCTTAGGTCCGAGAGATTCGTATGAAACTTTTTAACGTTAAGTAAAAATTTTCCTGCAATTGGTGGCAAAGTTAGTGCCTGTATTTTCTTCCACCTAGATATTATCACTCACTCATTTTGTGATATCGCTTTTCCGAATACTATACCATATATTTATAGGAAGTTATTCGATAGTTGGTAATACTTAAAGCACTTTTCAGCCAAACATAACGAAGTTGAGCATTTTGGTGTCTTGTGAGTTTCACTTCTACATGCACTATCCCAACGCTTTAAGCTTCTAAAGTAAATAATCCTGTGCATCACATTTGTTGATTTTCCAAGCACCTGACAAAGATGCTTTGAAGTTAATTTCGATTAAAATTATTTAGTCAGTGCAGTTAAACTGGTAAACAGTTTTCCTTAATGTATTTTGTATTAGGTTTACAAGTGTATTTATTCTTAAGAGTGTTAATTTCCTTCAAATTTTTGATAGGCCTATGAGCTTTCCACACTGACTGGAACTCAGGTGATGCTATTAGTGGCAAGTGAGACAGGACATGTTTACACTTTTGCCACAAGAAAACTTCAACCAATGATCACTTCAGAGGCGGGCAAGGCTCTCATCCAGACGTGCCTCAATTCTCCTGATCCACCCCCATCAGCAGCACATCATCCTGATCAGCGCATGTCAGCCACAGGCTTTGAGGAGACAGAGCTGACGTACAACATTGCTGAAGAGGAGCAGAAAGTAAGGCAGATGGTTTATGCAGCAGCTGCTGCCGCTCAGCAGCAGCAGCAGATGCATCATCAGCATCAGGTTCACCAGGTGCATCAGCACCAACAGCATGTGCACCTTCAGCAACAACAGCAGCAGGGCATGCCCTCACAGTTACAGCACCATAGCCCCCACCTTCACCATCAACATCAACCGCAGCATCAGCAGCTGCATCAATATCCTCCTCCTTCACCTCCTCAAACCCTTCACCCTTTGCATGGCCCTCCACATCACCATGGTATGGGGACTGTTACATGCCCCAGCCCTGGTCCTCCCACTATTGTCCCTGGTTATCCCCCGTCTCCACATTGTGCATCTCCTTTACCTCTTTCATCTCCTCAGGGTCCGCAACATCCTTCTTATCATCAGGTGCACAGTCATGTGCCAACCCATGCCCAGCAACGGTAGTCAATCCATTTCCTCCAAAACTGTAACTACCTGCTCTGGAAGGTGCCTTCTTCTGGCCTCCAGCTTAGTTTCCCTGCAAATATTGCATTTCCCTGAGGAGTTATGGTTCTCATAGCTTCCATCCAAATGTTTGTAGGTTTACCCTTTACCTGTGAAAAAAAGGTTTTAGGAAGCAATTCCATGCACAATGGTGGCTAGTCACCGGCATTCGACAGAGTTTCAGAATCTGTTGTTGCCTCCTCTTTGTTCTTTCATATTTCCCTGTAATTTCCATCATTTGCAATATTCCTGCCCACATTTTCAATCTGTGTGCCAAAGCCTTAACATAATCACCAGTCACTGCAAAGATTTTATGATATGATAGTATTTGCCTTAAAGCCATTCGTGAATTAATTCATAGAGTTGGTAGACTATCTGTTAGTTTTTTTTAACCATTAAAAACCCTGTAATGAAGGAAAGTCTATGTGTCTGAGAAGTCGATTTCATAGTTATTTTTTCATTTCATTATTATTTTCATCACTTGTGACCTGTTGATGGCTAAGGAATGGCACACTTGCTGGCATGTTCATAACTTTGTTACTCAGAGTTAAATGTTAATTTGTGACAAGGTATCAATGAAATTAGTGAAACTCATTTGGGAAATTTGTAAGCTATTTTGGCTTCAGGGTGGAGAATGTTCCCATTTTAAAATGAAAATATTCTATTTTAAAGTGCTGGTTCACTACTGTTCTCATTGTACAAATGCTTCAACAGCAAGCACTGTTTTCTGTATTGCACTATGCAGTGCCCTTTTCATCTCAGTTTGATAAGTGAAACTTCAATATCACTTCAAGTACTTGCATCGTTTTCCTGAAAATTCTTTAACTGAATATGTACCTGAAATGGTTGCAAGGAAATGGTTAAGTTGTTGAAGCAAATGATGGATAACTTTCCTACATTGATGTCCTTGTCTCAAATTTCAAGTATAGCGATTGGGCTTTTTGTAGTGGTATGAAGTAGTTTGGCTGAACCTCCATATTGTAAACGGACCCTTAGGGTTCCACCCCACTGTCTGAAATTTATCTCAATTTAAAGATTAGTAGTATGAATTGCTAATAGTTACTCCTTTAGTTTTCTCCTTCTTGCTGTTGTGCGATAAAATTAAAATGTCTGTTATATATTTTGAAGGTTTTCTTCTTAATTCTGGAAACCTGGCAGTTTTTATACCATACAAATGTATTTTTAGCTTCAGTCTGGTATTTTATTTGTCCATCCTCTTAGCTTTGATTTTCTTGTTTTTGAGTAATACCATGAACAGTTATCAGTATCAGTGAACAAATTGACGCAACTAGGCTGTTCTTAGTCCGTATATACTAGCTAGATTAATGATATCATGTTGCTTTCCTGGATAGTGATATTAATATTTAATTAAAATATGATCAAAAGGAGTACACAAGTTGTATGATTGAGTGCAATTCAATTTAAAGTATTGTTCATTGATGGGGTGGGACCCTCACTCATTTAAATGGGTGGGTCATGCATTGTGCTGTTTATCTTATATACCTTAAGTAAATGATTGGTTTTTTACATCACGTAAAATCTTTGCATGTTGTAGACATTGACCAAATAATTGAGAACAATTTTGTTATCTCAGTCAAAAGCAGTAATGGTAGTTGACTGCGTTGAAATATTCTTATAGAAAACCTTTCATTTCTTTTTAAATAAATTTAAATGTTCTCATTGATATGTATTTAAATCTACTGGAAAGGTGAGTTTGTTTTTAAGGGATGTTTTCTTAAATGAAGTTTAAGTGAGAAAGATGATTCTCTTGCATGGTTGCACCATCCAGTCTAGGTCTTGGAGGATTAGAAGTGTAGTATTGTTTTATTGGTTGGTTTTGATTGACTTTTGTATATTTTGGATGATTTTCACATTTATGTGATTTTTTGAAATGTGTTGTTAATGTGATTTTTGAGTCAAGTAATTTATGACTTTTAATTATCTTGTGTTTTTAATAATTAGTGTTTTGAAAAAATACTAGCATTAATGAAGTTGCATGAGTGAATGATTTGTTTTATATTAGATGAATATTAACAATTTGAAAAAAAGCTGTGTAACACATCTTAATTTCTTGTTAGGTTTTTGTTGTTTTGAAAAGATAAAATTGTGATGAGATTTAATGAAATATTTCACGTTTTCATTTTCTACCCAATGAATTTGCTACTTATGATTTGTGATTTTACATAGCTGCACTTTTACTTAATTACTGAATTATTTGGAAGTTTTCGTTTGCCAAGAGCTTACAAAAAATGAATTGTTGTCGTAGGAAAAAATAATTGAAACCTTTCCTTGACTTTTGACACACTCTTGCCTTAGTTTTCATTTGTCTTTTCATGGCCATTCTTATTCATTGGAGATTTTGGAAGTTTGGGTTTTCTGTCTCTGAGAAACTTGAATATAATGCTCACACATCAGAAAGCTTATCAACATTTAATCTTAGTTGCAAAACTGATCAATTTAGGTAATCGAACTTAATGATTTTACTCTGCTTATATTTATAAATAATGTTGAAGTTCAGTGTTAGATTTTTTGTTTTTGTTGATAGGATTACATGGAGTTAAGGATTGAAGCATCAGTTCTTGAATTTTTCTAATAAATAAATATTGGAATTTGGATGCTTTGCCATCTTTTGATTAATGTTTTATTTGAGTCATTTGTAAGCATATGAATTTATCAATAATATCATTATTTTTAGTACTACATTGTTGGGTTGGGTTTCTTCAGATTATGATATTTTGATGTATTTAGCTTTATCAGAGTGTGCAATTTACTATAGATACACTTAATTGAGTAGTTAGATATCCTATCTTTGGATTAGGGGTTCTTGTAATAGAGATGGAATGGGTTATAAGGATAGTTATTATTCTTTTTTTCTTGGCCCCTTAGCTACTTCATTGATCAGATTTTGCTGCTTTCCAAATGATAGTTTCTCTTTCTTGAGCTATTTAGAATAGATTGCAAACCTCTTATTCCTATCAGGGGTCTGTTTGGTATAAGTAGGGTAGGGGTGCTTGACTATTACTTGAGGCCTTAGAGAGTGATCCAGGTGTTCCACCCTGGCTGCAAATGGAAGGCAGTTTTGCCTTATTAGGATGGTTTGGAAATCAAGCACTCCCTTCTATGCTCCACATGAGTTACCATCTCAGGACCACTTCTGCTACCTCACATCCCTCATCCAAGCTGCTGATATGTAACTTCTTAGATTGTGTAGTTTATTTGCAAGCTTCTTCCTTCTCCAATTTGTTTTACATATCTAAATATCATTAATTGCCAAGTCAGGGATCTGTGGTCAGGGTTAATGAATTCAGACAGCAGTTATGAATCAGTCATTTTTATTGATAACTAATCTAAGGATTCATATACATTCATAAACATTTTAACAGGGTTTACATATTTTTTCCTGTCAAACACATGTCAGCTTCAAAATATTACTTTAAATAAGCCGATTCTTGTGGATACCTTAATGTTTGACTTTTGACCCTTAGATAGTTTTGAGTTGCTATGCACTAAATTGAAAAAAAATTGGGCTTAAGTGACATTTGGCTATTACTTAAAAGTTTATGGTTCTTTCTCCCTGTCTGACATTTTTATCCTATTGTTTCTGAAGTTCCCTTTGGAAGATAATTTAGAAGTTATTGGAACTGGCTTCCGAATTTTTGGCCTCATAATAATTCCTCAAAAGAGATATATGTGATTCAAAGGATATATCACTTGAAAATCCTTTTGGTCTAATTTTAATTCGTTTGCTAACAAGTGATTATTCTTATCAAAGGAATGAATGATTTAATTATTACCATGTTTTTGAGTTCCTTTTTGCTTCAGTTACCCTTTATAAAGGGCTCTGTTCTACAGTTTATAGTAGTATCTTGATTCATGCTGTCTCACTTTACCAGGATTTCACAAATATATACTCTACATCAGTCAAGTAGCCAAAATAGATACTGTGCAGATAGAGAGGGAAACATTATAATGAGTTTTTATTCAGATTCATGCCTTACCATTATGGTAAATGACAACTTCTCCACTGCTCTGGATATCTTATATCTGCTTTTAAACTTTCTATAGTTAATTATTCTTACCATATCCCCCCTCTCCTGTGTTCATCAACCCTTCTTGGTAGTGAAGCCTTACCAAGAGATCTTGTCCCCTCTTGGCAGTGCTGACCTTCCCCAATAAAGGCAGAGTGAGAAATTCTGTTGGGATGTCCGCCATCCATCCTTGGAGCTCAATCAAGTTCCAAGAATGGCCTGGGGGCAACCTGCCTTTTCTGCCCTTTGGGGTGACCAAATGGGAAATGCTGCAGGCAACAGCATTTGCTGCCCTGAGGCAGGAACCATCTTTCTCTTCCTCAATCTCTCTCTTCCTCATACCACTCTGCCATCTGCTGTTTCTTCCATCCATTTTTCATGAAGAAAAGTTAGTCTCTTGGTGGAGACTAACATCTGAACAAGGTCCATTACTTTGAGCTTGAGATGAGATTTGTTTAGGCTTTGATGCTCTGCTTTATGCAAGTTTAAGGAAAGAAAATTTTGGGCAGTTTGGTGTTTGTCGTAAAATTTCAAAGCCTTATGGATTCCTTACTTAGGTTCACTGAATACCTTGCTTCCTCTTTTCTATTTCGGAATTTCCATCTTGGAAAATATTCTTTCACGGGAGAAAGTTCATTTTGAAAATTAATCTATTAGAAGTCCTGTTTATAAAGTTACATGTGTAATCATGATGAGGTTGGCTTGAATTCTCGAGATTATTTTGTATGTAATATCGGAAGTTAATTTTTAGCAATGCTGAACTCACAAGCAGGATATAGAAAAGAAAGCTCCATCTTGGCTCCTAACAATTATCTCATATTTCCATTCTTATTATCTCATATTTCCATTGAGGTTTAATGTTAATTGGAAGATTTTTGTCCTTTGTCTGAATTTTGACAACATTTTTTGTATTTAAGACGCTCAGGCTATTCAATTATTAGAGAAGCAGGCTATATTTATGGCAGTCAGTTAAGTGTAAGCTATACATGAAGTATTTCTTAAACCCGAATGAAATTGTTTTTTAAAATTAATTTTCACTGTTCATTCTATGAGAAACACTTTAGGATGATTTTGAATTATTTTGATTTCTTAGATACCATTAGAGAAATATGGTGACTTTAGCCGTAGTTGTTCATGAATAGACTAAAATTTATTAGAGGTAGAAGTTGAGAGATTTCTTTTATTGATTTTGTATATCAGTTTTACAAAAGTGGAATAGGAACTGTATTTCTCCATTGACTATCCGCAATGATATTTCTTTATTTTGATTTCTTAGATACCATTAGAGAAATATGGTGACTTTAGCCGTAGTTGTTCATGAATAGACTAAAATTTATTAGAGGTAGAAGTTTAGAGATTTCTTTTATTGATTTTGTATATCAGTTTTACAAAAGTGGAATAGGAACTGTATTTCTCCATTGACTATCCGCAATGATATTTCTTTATAGGATTTATTGGTAGAGTTTTCTGCATTTATCATTCAGTAGTGTAAATATAAGATGCAACATCATGAATGAATTATAGGCAGATAAACATTGATTAGATCCCTTTCTGTTGTAGTCTAATAAATCTTCTCCAAATGGATTAATAATCTGGCTGTCAAAAAGATTGCAGAACAATGTAGATAATGAAGTCATACAACTATTGGTAGTGTTAACCATACTTAAGATGCCTATCCACTGTATAGGGATCTAGGTATTAAGGAAACATTAGAGATATCGAAAAAAAACTGTTTCGTTGAACAATTAAAAGCTATTTCCCTTGTTTTATACATTTCCTCTAAAATTTTGACTTAGAGTGAGTATCGTGATATTTATAAAATGCCCCATCCTGACTAGAGGTTTTTAGGGGAAAATCTCACCTTCTTGCACCAGAAACTGAAAGTTAAGCATTTCCACTGTTGAATAATTTTCTGAAAAAATTGGATCTTAGTTTCACTTAGTCTAACGTTGTCACAGTGCTTCATCAATTATCATATATAATTGAAGAAATTTTCATAATGAGGAGCTAGGTGTATTTTTATTGATGTATAAGCAAACGTAAAAATGTTGAAGCGTTTCATTCTAATGGAGTAATGGGTAGAAAGAACAAGTCAGCTGAATTGTTTTTAGTAACATTATTATTGTACTACATACATTTGATTACTTCACAAAATAGCACTTGATATTTAGTTTAGACCATCATAGGATTCAGATTTTCAGTAATATGATTGACAGCAAATGAAGAGATGAGCATACTTTGTGTTTTCAAGGTGCAATTGCATTTAATAAGATCTTTTGAGTGCTTTTAGTTCATTAAACAGGTAATATAACCGATTTAGCAATTGACCTGTCGTCATCAAGTCTTGATGTGCTTTAAAGGTTAGAAAGGTTTTCTTTTTCCGCTAGTCCTTAAAAATACTGTTGTATTTTTAAATATGTAGGAGTGACTTAGTAAAAACAACAAATATATGCAGGATTTATAGTGATTTAATTAAATAATTAGTGAAATGCTTTTAATATAGTTAAAATTTTTTTTTATTATCATAAGAACCACACATACTCAGTAGATATCAGGAAGGGTAGATTTTTGAATTCTTATGTTCAAGGATTCCCAAAATTTTTGTAATCCTAGTGAGTTGAAAAATACATCTTTAGCTGTTTTTTTAGAAAGTATTGATAGCCAGAAGTTGAGTTGCTGTTGTAGGATATGAATGTGGAAACTATGAGACAGTTTTTTATAGTTTATGCTTAAAAAGCATCTAAAAAGTTGGACATTTAAGATGTCTTAAAACATTGTTCTTACAGAATGAATTGTTTGACTCATAAAAAAAATCTTTACTTTATAGTATATGTATTTCAAAAGAGTTGAAGATGGAAATATTGTAGAAATTCAGCTAAATCTAGTTCTGCAAATTTCAATGATAGGGATAGTGAATTAAGCTTCTAAAATAATTCTTGACAGGTTTTGGAACTTTTCTTGATAATCATTCTCTTAGAACTCCTAAAACTAGTGACATACCTGAAGTTTTCATTCTCTGGCACATATTCTTCAGTTGATTCCTGTAATCACAAGTTATAAAATACAGAACCTTTTTTATCCTTGCTTTGCATTGTATATGAATGCTCATTAGACAACCATTAACAATGTCGCATACTTTCCTAAATTCATTCATATAGTGATTTTTTCATCAAGTGAATCTTCTTATCCATTGTAGAAACAATAGGTATTGTTTTAAATTAATCTTTTGGACTTACCTCCTCATAAATTTCAACGGTATACAGAAATAGTTCAAAAATTTAAAGTATTCCAAATTTTTATTAATAGCTGAGTATAATTGTTGGAAAATGGCTTAGAAATGTGGATGTGATAGGAAAAAGTCTTGACTTTGTAAACTATTGTTTTTAACCTGTTAAAATCAATTGCAAGCTTAAGTGTAGTCTGTTGTATATTTCAAGAAAATGTCAAAGTTCCTTACCTATTTGTATCCTTTCCTCCATCTTATGAGTGTAGAGAAAACGGATTATCTCAACTACTTTAGCAATCTTTGACTGTGCTGATGAGAAGCTGTGTTTCCTCTTCCCTGTAAAACAAATTCTATTCTAGTTATAATTGAAATAATTTTTCCAATTAATATTTTCTCATTTTTTTACTTCATTATGAAACTTAACAATTATGGTTGAAGGATTTCTTCGATTGATTACATTTTTTATGATAGGGCGTAAAGAAAAGTGTAGCTAATGGAAGTATAGTTGATATATACTGTTCAGGTTATCTATATTCTTATTTCTTTTTGATATCTTGTGGCCTGATCTCTAATTTAGCTATCAGGCTGTATAATGCGATTTTGAGAACATGAGGCCTTCTAACACTTCTTATTTCTGCAGGTGTCTCCTCTGTATTCTGAAGCTTACCTCCAAATTATTTTCAGGATTCTTTTATTTTTATCTTGAAAATTATTGTGGATTAGAGGTTTTGTTCTCTTCTCTTGTGAACATTTTGGTGACTTTAGTCTCTGTCGTTTGCATCTTCCTGTAATTGCTTTTGAGATAATGTTGTTCGGTTGATGTTTAGTGGATTGCTGTTTACGCAACTCCTTAAATTCTCATCTGATGTTCAGCGAAATCATTGTTGAAGATGCTTTTTTTTAGATGCTCCCGTTATTTAACTCTCGATCCCATCCTCTCAATATTTTGTGGTTCCTAGTATTTTTATAATTGTTTCTAATTTGTTTTAATTTTCCTTGGTGTGTAGTTTCTGCAGATTGTCATCGTTAAGTACGTTCAGCTAGCCACTGTCGGTGCCTTCCTCTCTTCTCGTAGAATTTTTCGTGACGGCCGGTCGAAATCGACGTAAAAGAACGCGGCGTTCTCGGTGATCCTCTTTATATAGAGCTTCGCTTGCCGCGTCTTTTCCTGTTAAAAAAAGAATAATCTGGCATCGGACTGTTTGGATCTCCAGGGAATGGGTGCAGTGGGGGCAAAGGTGTTTCCCTTACGGTGGGGTGAAAGGGCTGTGCACTGACCGGTGCATCGTCTTAGGTTTTTCCGAGTTACTTATCTCTCGCGTCGGGAGAGTTGGAACAAAATAGGAAGGCGGCGGACGCAGGATTGCTTTTGATTGAAATGCCGTCTGTTACTTGGAATCTGCGTTCCAGAAGGAAGGGCGAGGTTCCTTCTCTTCGAGATGTAATGGTGCGCGATGGATTGTGGGACAAGGACGTGGACAAATAGGCGAGAATTTTTACTAGGGAGTTCTATGCAGACCGCTATCTTTTCATATTATTCGCCTTCGAAACGCTGTTCGGTTGCGTCGGTGACTGATGGATGCCGCGGCGAGGCGGTTTCCCGTTCTCCGTGACTAATTGGCCGGGATTTGCGACATTGATTCGTTTTTATGAATGAATTCCCTTCATATCCCGGCCTTTTCCGCTTGTTTTTCCTGCTAAACTATCCTAAGTGGTTGCGCCAATCGGGAAGGTTTTAATGTAGGATCGACGGAGGTAGCGGAATTTTCTGTTTCCGTACTTATGATGTTAACTGAACAATTATTAAATCGATGCTTCGTGTCAATTTATGTTTCATATTGTCGTGATGGATTTCAGAAATAAAGTCGTTAAAGTGGGTGGATTGACCTTCTGTCGGTAGCAGGTGGGATTTATTTTCTTTCGTTTCAAAGTATTTTTGGAACTCACGTGGTCCATGGAAACCAGGGCATATGTCAGTAGAACGATTAAAATAGACAACTTTTTATTTTCCAATTCACAGTGAAAGTTTGTAAAATTTCTGCAATTAGACAAGATCGTGCGTTGTTGTTGGTTGATTGTCAGCCCTTAGAGTTTATATACTTTCGTAATTACCAGATAGTGTCCGGTTAGCAATTTACGTAATTTGAGAATTTCCTAATTTAGTGGAAAGACTATCGACTCAGCGGAAAATGGTACCTTTTACGCGACCTATTCTCCACAGGCAGGCAAGTGGATGGCCGAGTGCTCATTTAACGCTCAATATCTAGAAAAATAGGTCTCAACTTAAGTCGGCGCCCAAAAGTCAGATGCAGCATCTCGTAAGGAAGTGGACGGAGAAAGGCGGTAGACGCGAGAGGCGAGGAGAGGAAGAAGATGCCGGTCTTCCGAGTCTGATGGAATACGCTCGATTGTTGTCCACGTCCCACATTTTTCCGCCCTCGCTCTCCCGCATCGACTCTTGTCACGCGAGACGTCAATTTTGCGACCGTCAGGAGTCGCGTGGGTGTCAAAGGGTGCCCGTAATCTCGCACTTATTGCCCATATGGGGACGCGAAGATTCCTGAGGGTGGGAAAGGACCCCGGGGGCTGACCGTTCGGCCACTCCACCGTTACCCCCCCACTCCGGCCGCTCCCTCCCCTTCTTCCACTCCCCCGCCGTCCCTAATGCATCTTCCAGGGGACGCGGAAGATCAATTTAGGCGCCGGCTCTTCCAATAGCCTATTTCTTCGATTCCTAAACTGATAAACTCGGTCTAGATCCGTTTTTATCGCGGCTCGATGTGACGGTTGGTCCGCGACGGCTGAAATGTTCCACAGGTGAGAAGGAAGCTGTGGGTGAGAGTTCATCTTCTTGCGGATGGGAATCTTTGGGGGTGGGGTGGAGGGTTGGGGGAGTAGTGTCGGTGCCCGTGGTTCGTGGCTGAAACTCGTCTTTCGAAGCCTTCGCGTACCGAAGGCGGTTTTTGGGGTAATTATGTAAATGTGGGTCTATCTTCTTTGGATGGCCTCCGCCTCCTCCACCCACCGGGTTCATCGCGTCTTGTTCTCGTGTTCTTTTGTTTCTCGCGAGCAGATGCCGGGAGTGATTCGTTTCTCGATGGAGTGGTTATCGGTAGGGGTGATACTAGAAGGGGTTAATTGCTTGCAGCCTGTTCCTTCGGTGGTGGGAAGTTGAATATTTGGGCAAACTATGGGGCGTTTCTCCTGTTTTGCCTCGTTAGCACTAGCTTTTCGGAAACCAGCTCTGTTCGTTTGCTCCTCGCTTTCCTCTGTCTTGGACCAGATGGTGATCTTAATCAAATCTTCATTCGTTTTCCAATCGAATCGAAAGTTTCCAGTCTTCCGGCTCCATATCGTTAATTCTTCCTTTCAGGATAGCGGATAATGCATCATTGTTACCAACCCGATATTCAGTATATTCGCCGATGTGATTCACTGGTTTGGCTCGTCTTTCTTTCTTCGGGCGCTCTTACTTCTGGATTGAAATCTTTCATTTCTTCTTCCACCTTTTTTTTAACTGAGTAGGACAAGCAATTTAAGGAGTTAAATCAGTCCATAGTATGCAGCTCTATTTAATGGCTGCTGTCCGGCACCGCTATTATTACCTTTGAATACAAGAATAGATTAGAGGCAGTTCGAGCGGATCCATTCTTTTGTTTCGGCAATGTTGAGGATGGGCGTGGGATTTTGATGTCTCTTAATATTTTGTTACATTTCCTTTTCCCAAAGATTGTTTTTCGTTAATTTGAATAGTTGCTGCTTGTGTTAACATAGACATTTTCCATTTACTTCCTCATCGCTATTCTTATTACTTAATAATGCTGCTTTATTTTTACATTCCTTAGTTACTCCACTCGCAATTTCCTATGTCATAAGCTGAAAATGCTCCTTAAGACTGAAGGAGAGCATTTTTTTTTAAGCAAGCGTATGCAAATTTGGTAATCTGTGAAGTAAATTGATGTTAAGTGGTTCTTCAAAAAGAAACATCCTTTGGAAATATACAAGAACATAAAAAAGGAACATTAACGCCCATTTTCTACTTAGTATATTAATTTTGACATTTTTTTCAGATATTTCAGGTGAGCATAAATTCTAAATATTTTTTATGTATTATATTTAAAGCCCAACGGAAGCGAGTTATTATGTATTTATCCTACATTTACTCAGTAATTTGTTACTATAAGTAGAAAATGATGCGTTAATATTATCAAAATCCGAAAATTCAAAAGGATTCACTCATGCAACTTTACAAGCTTTCTTTTTCGTTCTTATAGGTGTCAATGTAACATTTGTATTGATTAATGCTTGATGACTATTCATTGAGGGAATATTTTTTTTAATACGTGAAAAAAGTGTCTTACGTGACTTACTGAGGTATCGAATCAGAAAGCTTGCTATTTTTTTTTAATTAATAAATATGAAAGTTGAGTTTTAACTCCAGTGGTTTAGAATAAAGGATTGTGTGATTAGGAAATCAAATTTAGATATTTTGATAGAAATCAAATTTGGATATTAATAAGAAAAAAACTCTGCAACTTGATATTTTTATGATTTGAAGTGGAGTAGATGTTCGATTTTTAGAAAATTTCAACTCATTATTTCTATTGTTTCATTTTTGAATTATATTCGAGTTGTAGAGTTTAATATTCATTGTGAAAAATATAAGTCCTGAATTTGATTTCTAACCTTTAGCAATAAAAAGTTAGTAAATATGTTATAAACAATGTTACATTTATCCCTTAGGCATTCTTACAGGTGCAGGTGGGAGAATTTTATCACCAGATTTCGAAATGCGCAGAAACCATACGGTTATTCTCGACCGTCGCGTGTATATTATTAAAATAAGAAACGTATGGCGTTCGAAATCGAAACGTGACGTGTACGATCGCAGCCGCCGAAATTTCGAATTGAACCGCAATTGTCAGATGTCCAAACCGGAAAAAGATGGAAAGGCGGCAAAAGAGAAAATTTTCCGTCTCTATTTCTTGTCTTCCGATTTGTCCATTATCGCAACTCGTTTTTTGTTTGATTAGCTTCGTGCGTCCCCAACCCCTGTTAATAAATCAAACCGTCTTGCTCCCTGCTCATCTTCACTCCCCATCTCTTTCCTTCCGCAAAAGCTTTCTCCTCCCACACTCCATCTCCTTCTCTTGTCCATCCTATTCCCCTCCTCGACCATTCCCCCTCCCCAAAGCCCCTCCCGTCAACCCCGCCGCCCTCCGCTTGGCGCCTATTTCGCCCACGCCCCAGCTTCCCTCTCTTCTCACTTGCACAAGATCGTCGATGAACTTTTTGGGATGAGCCAGGGGCTCCAAAAAAAATTAACGGGTGAAAAGGGTTCCCGTTGGGATAGCGTGTGAACGGACCGATACATTCTCGCGGTCCAGGCACAGTTTCTCCCGTCCAATGAGTCCATTACTCACTTGTTTACGTTAATGATTTACGTCAAAAGAACGCCCAGACCACGTAACTCAAGTTTTTCATCCCTCATATGTTACTCCCCTCTACGATTACGTCGGAGCTGAATTGATGCCAAACTCTTTATCGCGGCGAATACGAAAAGGATCGACACGTAGGAGAAAATGCTTTTTCTGGCGATACGACAAAGGGCTCAGCATGGCAGAGGCATACGTAAAGAACGTAAATAATGCAACGATATTGTGGTAAATTTAATTACCTCGAAATTAAAGATGTTGTAAAGTTTCGTTACCTCGGAACCGCAGTATCTTATGTGTTTATTTAGTACGGAAAAGACGTAATTATCCAGCGATTCCGATGACTTAACGTCTCTATCGATGATGCTCCATATCCCGTAGCGTAAAATATTTAATATTATTTTAAAGCATCAAAAGAGTAACGGCACAGTACTCAATCATATTGCTTCTATGTGAAATGAATTTGATCAACGTGCACTAAAAGAAATGTCGTAATCAGTCGTTACGTCTTTCTAGCCAGACAAAGTGCGCTTTCTCCCCGAAGTACTGTCCCATTTATCGTATAAAATGTTTAATTTGTAGCTTTCCAGTAATTGTAACTTGGAATACTTGGACCTAGGTTCGAACCCCGTGTTTCCCGCCGTATGGGGGAGTACGTTCCCGCGCGCTCCCTCCCCCTTTCGCCTTTCCTCCTCCCGCCCCTTTCTCGTCGCCCCCGCCCCCTTTGCCGCACCTGTTCGCCGTGGCCCTCCCCTGGCCCCACTATGGGGCCATCCCGGCCCCGTCATCCGCTCCCGTCCACACTCGCGCCATGGGCCACTCGGCACGGGTGCCGCCAGCCCGCTCCGCTCTCCGCACCCCTTCTACACGCCCCCTTTGCTCACACCTGTCGTATTGCTTACCTCTCCTGCCGCCCGACTGCCTCTTTCCCCGCGGCGCCGCCGCCTGCGTGTGCCGCCGACAGAAGAGACACCGACCAGCCCCTCTCTCTCGGCCGCGCACCTTCTTCGGCTCCCCTCCTTCCCGAAGAAGTGGCCGCCGCGGAAGGTCCGTCCCGAAGGTCTGCCGCCGCGCATCTGACGGAGCGCTGCCACCAGCCCGCCTCTGCCCTCCTCCCCCACCACGGGCTCCGGAGGGTCACGTGACGCGGCGATATGACGAATCGCGAACTCCGATCTTTATACGGACATCTCGCTTCGTGGAGGAGACCGCTCGCGTACGGCGGTGACTTCCATCTCTCGTCTTTTCCCCCCTTCGCCCCCCTCACTTCCCCCTTGTCGTACGTCCGTCTCCCCCATAACTTCCCTCTTCCTCCCCACGAAGAGGGGGTAGCACGCCCCCAACGCATCGCTTCCTCGTCGCGTAGAACCTCGTCTTCCGGCCGATCGGCCCCCTTCTTCCCCAGGGACCCGCCCTCCAAGCCACCCACCCTTTCCGGGTGCCCCCCTTAGAGTGACCGAGGCGTGAGGTGGTATCACCCCCGCCCTTAGGTCCCCCAGTTGCCCTTCGTAGGGACCCTTCCGCCTTCCTCCACGTGCACCCGTTGAAGTCTCCGGAGAAATCGAAGCTGATGGGAGACACCTTTGGCGTCGCGCTGATGCTCTGATTAGTTTTCATGTTGTCAGCTCGGTTTATTTTTTAGTGTCATAAAATTCCTCGATTCACGAGGTTGATAAAAAATTAAACAAGAGAGCAGTAATTAAGGGAGCAAATTATAGAGTCGAATTCATTCTTACCGGGAAAGAAAAAGAAATGATACAATTTATTTCCTGGAATTTTTTAGGGCATTTTGATATTTCTTTACCATTAATGTAGGGTTTTAATTTCTTAATCCTATTCCCAAAACTTAATTCTTTCTTTTGCGCGGTCCGCTCCAGTTTTTAAATTTATTTATTTTTAATCTGCACTTAACGATTTATTTCTGCGCTCGTAAGCGTTACCGTCTTTTGTTCTGATATAATCAATTACATTTTCAAAATAAATTTGTTAATAATTGTTTGCTTTTAAGAAATTCAATCTTGATATGATACTTTTAGTGATCCAAAAACTCCAACCAATCTAGTCTTGAAAATCCTACGTGAATTTCTTCAACACGAGAGAGGGTTAATAGTATTTTAAGATCGTCATTTTTAGTGCTAATTTTCTCGCTTTCTGAATAGTGACTCAATTTACTTCTCTCATCATCCGGTCTTCAATAACACATTGAATTCAATGTAGCCCGGAAACAATCCGTTTGGTGCTAAATGATCTTCGGCGATGTGAAAGACCGTGTTAAGTCTGTGCAAAGATTAAGCGACTACTAAATTGTTATTGAAAAAATGTTGGCATGGAAATGATTTTTGTATGTAAATTTGCCGATCAAACTCGATGTATTTGCGAGCGAATCCAAATACCGAAGTCAAATATCTGAATGGCGTCTCGATGCCTTTTAGAGGTTGTTGATTGAGTTGTGTTAATTCTCAAGTTCTTCGGGAGCAATTCCAAATCATTTATCACTTTCCATCAAAGGGATAATATGTGTGTTATGTTATTTCATGTGGTTACTCGAGAAAGTCGATTTGAGTTTAATTCATCATTAGTTTTCCGCGTGTTGTATCGGTTTCTCTCCATGTTGTATCCGCTGTCGACTCCTCCCACATGTCCTTTCTGGTAGCCATTGAGCCGCTTTGGTTTGCCTCGATCTAAGCTATAGGTGAGCTTTTTCCCTTCCCATAGGTTTTTCAGCATGATATTGATAACCTTAAATATTTTGCGTTGATGGATAGTTATAGGTATATAATACGGTATCCTATGTCATATGCTCGTGATTTTTGTTAAATCACCTTCTAGCTAGCAATTCCGTAGTTTAAACGGCTTCCAATATCTCATATATGTATTTTAGAGATTGACAGTTACTCCTCTAATATGTCTCAATCTCGCCCATGAATAAAGACGAGTTATTATTATTATAAGTCTAATTCTTCATTTCATCATCGTTTTAGGTAGGTACGCTAGTATAATGCAGGTGAATTCCGAATTAAGTTGGGAATATTTAGAGGGAAGAAAAGGTTAGCGTTATTTTTAAGGGTGTTTACGGCACATAACCCTTACAAGTAATCGGGGACAAAAATTAAAAGAAGTAGAATTTTCGTGTTGGAGAGGCCATGGGCATAAATTTAAGAAAGTTACGAACCTTGCTAATTTTATTTTAAGTGATTGGAGCAGTTTACCTGCATTGATTGACCCGTGAGCGCTTCCGTAAAAACTATTACAGATTTTTAAACTGAGTAGACAATTTGTTTGTAAGAACGACTTTGTTGTTGACAAACTACAAATGGGGTAGGGGATTGCTTAGTAGAGTGATGCGCGGTGGAGACGTCCTCGGGACCGCTACGTTATTCGTGAAGGCCTATCATGTACCCTGGAAAACTCGCATGATCTGCATTGTGATGGTGCACATTTTTTGTATTACTGTACTGTAAATTTTGAATGCGACGTGTGAATCGGAAATGTAATCCTGATGAACGAGTTTCATTGTGTTGGTGAGATCAATTCCTCCAAATAAAGTCTCATGTATGTATGTATGTATTTGTCTCCATTATGCTAAAATTTTATCACAAACTTTATCAAACCATCATCTGCCCTCAAGAGATCTTTAACATCGAGAGTGGGATTTATTAATATATCCGCCGAAAACTCGTCACCTTCTAGCTAAAAGTGACGAGAATAACAGAAAAACGAACACGAACTTTATGCTCGAACTGGTATTCAAACACGGGACCCTGGCTAGTATACCAACCACTACACGTACTAAGCCGGATGTTTTATATTCTGTTGAATTAACAAAAAACTTAGTAGATTTAAAACGTGTCAAGTGTAAAGAGGTTCTATTGTCTTAGAATTCAGCGATGAAGAAGCTATGATTAGTTATATCTTTTTAGTCTCAATCTCGCCTCAATAAAGATCTAATATATTAGAACATAAAATCAAGCTTTTCTTATCCTCGTTGTTGTGTTATATTTTCCAGTTTCAAATTCCTTCAACTAAATTCTCTTATTGTAAATTAATTAATTTTTTCTTTGGATTGTGAAGGTGTTAGCGTAATTTAGAAGTTGATGGCATTTTACCTTAAAATAGCTTTCCTACTAGTTATTACTTTTCCACCAGTGTCTAAAATTCACCATTCCTTCCTGTGCAACTCGCGTTTCTTTTCGAAGATCGGTGTTACTTGATTCCACGAATTAGTAAATGTTCACACTACAGTCGAAGTATTTTATGAATCAAAACCAACTTTTCCCCGACGATCGTTAACATCAACGGGGCGGACGTATGTCCTTTATGGGCGGGTGAAAGGTGTTTGCGTTCGCTCTCCAAATAATTTGGCCCAAGCCTCGATAAAAGGGCGCCGATTAAGGTTGTGCGCTTGGATTTCTCCCGCCCACCTCCATCACCAAGGGGTCTGCCCAACGGGTTTATTTCCAAAAAGGAATTTGAGGCAATTTTAGAGCCGGGACATTCCCTGTCGGAAGCAGCGGGTCGACGTTGCAAAATGCGTCGCTGTCACTCTTGTCCGTGTCTCATTTTCGAAGGGGGTTTTTAACTTCCGTATTTATTCGTATGCATGCGCTGTTTACTTGTTCCGCGGGGAACGCATTTCCTGAGTCGATGTTCGCGTCAGATCGAAGCTGTACGTCCGTCTTCTCGTAACAATGGTGTATTCATAACGAAGGGCTTTCTAAAATTAGTTATACTGAGGTGAGAAGACGGGGCATTTAAATCCTGGTGTATCCCGCAAACAGGAATATTTTAGTGGTATCTTGAACGGACGGAGATATCCTTTCGATCCTTCTTTCAGTCATTATTTGTTATCAGTTCAAAGTAAGGGAAAAAGGATGTTAAATATAGCCTATGAAGGATTTACAATACACATTTTTGGGAAAGAATTTTCTTCTTCCGTGTTAAAATTTAATCTTCAAGATTTTCTGTTCAGCCCCGTAATTGATTTACATCCAAATGTTTCATCAAATAGTTTTTAGATAGCGCAGATACATGTTGAAGAAAAAATCGGAATAACATATGGTATTAATTTAATGTGATGGTAATTACGATTGATTTATAAATTGGGTATGCGTTCCTAGTAATAATAATAATAATAAAGCGTCTTTATTTACGGGCGAGATTGAGACTAATTAGTCTCTTCTTACATCTAACCCTAACCCAAGTACTTCGTGCGGAACGCGCAAAATTGCGTCAAAGCCGGGGTCGAAATATGCAACCGTGTTATGTATAATCAGTCATCCGGAACGACGAGTTTGATGAGGAAAGTTGCTAGGAACATAATCTATGTAGATGAATAATTGAAAGTTAAAAATTGATGCGAATTGAGGAAAGATTTCGTTTTCCATGGCTCCTGCGAAATGAAATTGTAATGCATATTTAGCATAGTTATGCATGGTTAGCAAATATTTCAACGATAGTACTTCTCATTCGATTGGATGCATTCTCCTCGTGATTAGATTGGCACCTCGAAACGTAACGGAGCAAAGCCGTCGAATTACAATATCATGAACCGTCGACTCCATACAGGTTTCATTTGTATGATAAGTCTAAATGGACACTATTTGCGATTTTTGATACTATATGATTTGCGATAGAATATTCTCGTATTGGTTTACTGAAATTTAATTCATGAAATCAGTTCTCGAGGGTTCACTTGTATACGTCCCTCTTGTATGCTATCTGATTGATCCATTCGTTTTTCGGTTTTTTTTGTTGTTTCTGGAGTTATTGTGATACCAATTAATAGATCTATTGATTAATGAATTGGTATTACAATATAATTTTGATTCCGTATGAGTTGATCTCAGAGGTTAAAGTTGCCCCTCATCAAATTTTGATCTTCTTAAATCTAGAACTAGAGGAAAATGTTCAGTTGTTTGCACTATTATTTATGTTTGCAGCCTATGCCTATCGAAAAATCTTTCTTAACCTCCTCTAAATGGAAAAGATAAATCTATTCGGAAAAGATACATTCAGTCGTGACTTATTGCATATAAAAATTTTGAAATCGTTATTATATTTCTATTTAAATTTCGCACATTTTTGCAACATTTTATGCTCATTAAATAATTTCAAGGGAAACGGGCAAATATTTTGAACACGTGGATACTCTTATGGTATCCTTGGTATATTTTCCTGGTACGCAAGAGTTTATAAACCCTTATTCGGAGCTACTGGTTTGTTTGCATTTACCAAGCAGAGGAAAACCTGTATTTTACGTTGCTTTCCTTTGTTTTATTTCATTCTTGCTGTCTCAGTCTGTTTTAGTTATAGAGCTGTGTTTCCTAACCTTTTTTGGCTCCAAGACTCCTATTTATATTCGCATATCGTCGCGGACCTTTTTTCTGTTACCAATTTGCTATTGGTAATGATATTTGTTCCTCTCAGATATGGTCTTTCTTTTAAAGTACGATTTTAAATGATGAATTAAGATTTTTATTATCCAATTTGAATTCAGCGGTAACCACCTTCTCTGTTAAGTTAAATTAAAAGAAATATGTAGAGACTCATAGACCAATCTCTTCGGAACCTGTAAGGTAAGCGGATCACTGACTGATTATCACTTTCATAGAATTTATGTAATTTACGTACTGAATTTTTATTTTGGTTTTCTTCCGCTCTTTCTAATTTCTCTTGGTCCAGCTAGGTTAGATTTCTTCAACAACAAACGGAATTGTTTTATTTTGATGTTTGTATTTCTGCGGGAATCACATTATGAACGTTTTCGGGCAACGCTTTAGTTCCACGAAGAGTTTCTGGAATCGATTCCTGTCCCTGGGATGCGGCGCATTTCCAGAAACCGCGTCTCCGCGTCGCGATCAAAATAAACACGTTTCCGCGTGCGCGTGCTCTCCTTGGCCTCCCTCGCGGCCGATCGTCAACAGGTGTGCTACAGATTTCGCTCCCCGCGTCCGTGGCATCCCTCGAGAACCTCCGGAGGTCCATCCTTACCGTCTTCTTCCCTCCCCGCGTCCGGCGGTCGGCCATGTCCCCATCCGCGGCAGCACATCCCCTCCCTCCGAGATCTCTCACTCCCGCCTTGAGACCGTATATGGCGCCCTATGCGGGGAGACCCGTTCGGAGATCTCCCCTCCAACCCTTTCGCATCGCCGGAGGAGGGGAAGGCGGACCCGGAGTCCGTCGCAGATCTCTGCCGGCCGATGGTGACTCACGCAGTATTTTCCTCCTCCCTTCCTCCCAGCACGCGCCCTCCCAGTCTTCCCCGCACGTCTGTTTCTCCGCCGCGTAACCTGCGTCCCGAGGGGTGGGCGCCTTGGGGAGGTGGAGGGTCGGAAGCAAGCTTTTGTCGGGTGGTGCGGAGGGAAGTGGCGTCTGAAGGTACTCGTCCTCGCCGGAAGGGGTCGCATGATGGGGGAGGCGTGATCCCGGTGTGGTGATCGCAGGGGTCAAGGCTTTTTTATGGGATTATTCTCGCGGATACCCCCTCCTGGTTCCTCCGATCCCTTCCTACTTTACCTCTTTCGGTTCTGGTTTCAGTAATGAATTCGGGAAGGCTGGGTTATGCGGAGCTCCCACATGAATTTTCGATCGGACGTCGCGGATGGTTCATTTTTGTTACATTTTTGGGGGCTTTATTTGGTCGCGGGGTTGCCCCCGGGTTCTCGATGCTTCTTTGCGATGGGCCGTGCCAGGGTCTGCTCGATTGTGGGTGGTTGGCCGAAGAGAACAGACTTGTTTTCTTTTGGATGGGAGCTCGAAGAATTCAAGGTGAAGGCCTTGGGTCGAAGTTCCTGCGGGATTTAATTTTGGGAGGATTTAAAGCGCAGGTTGGGAAGGAGAGGTGTTTTTTTGGCAAAATTACAAATTATTTTAGAAATATAAGGAGTTTTTTTGTTAATTCTTGTTTCTGTTGCAATTATCTTCGGATGATCAGTAGATCGATGTCAATCTTTAATTAGGATTACCCACTACAGTTAGAATGTAGTCCAAAAATGGTGAATTGCAAGTTTCTTCATTCCGGCGAAGAAAAGTTAGAACGGCGACGTTCCATCTTTCAGATTCTTGTGTGATAAATTTTCTTATGATTCCCCAATACCCTTTTTAGTCCAACTTAATATGGAAAATTTCTGGCTTTTGGAGAGTGTACGTATGTTCTGCTGTGGTCGATGGAGATAGATTTAGTCGCTTCCGATCATTGGCATTGTTGCGTCGGTTGCGGATATCCTTTCGGTCGCATTATCTAGGAGATAGGAACTGCTGAATTATTATCTAATGTTCATCGTCTTCGTGTCGATAACAGTATTCATGTTTATAACTTCCGAGACCTCTTCCGTTATGCGATCGAATCCGTGCGACCATTCGACGGGCTTCCGCTATTTTAGTCCCCCATCGACGGATATGTTTAAGGTCATTGGACTTCTGGTAAGGACATCCGTTTGTTTTTAATCCCATAGGTGCTCGAATCCCAGCCATAGGAGTCTCTTTCATCGAAATAGTCTTTTTTATTAATGGAAGTATTGAAATCTCCATGAAAATATTTTGCTTGTAAAATAAAAATGTAATATGATAGCATGTTAAGTCGTTTCAGAGTGCTTAAAACGTCCATAATTTATCGATAAAGGTGTCTGCCCTTGTCATTCGATGCGAAGAAAGTGCAAATATGAGGATGAGTTCAAAGTGACAACTCGTTTAAATGATCCTCAGTCATCCGTGGTACGTGTTTTCCTTAGCGATCCGTGCGGCTGATAAGCCGAATCCGAAAATTGATGACGTTTTCTTTCATGAAACACCGTGGTCTGGTGCGTGGTGGAGAGTTGGTTTCCATTCAGTGAATGGATTTCTGGCACTTATTATCCTAAGTATTAAAAGTTATTCAAATTGACTGGAAGGAAGTGATCTTAATCGTTATGAGAAATTGTGCGGCACTTAATTGGAATGTGTATATCCTCTCTTATCGCTCTTTTTACTTTTATGAAAGGTTTCAGGGGATGTGAATTATTATTTTTCGACCAAACATTAATCGTTGCTGCTTCATGTACTATTCTGCGTTAACACCCAAATCTAGCGATGATTATCACTCATCCTGAATAGATTTCAAGCAGCTATGCTATTTCCATTTCATTTGGTAAACGCGAGTGGAAACACTTAAATGGGACGCCTACGAGAATTTTACAGACGTAGCCATTTGGGAACTCTTTCGTAGAGGGATTATCTTTTACATCCCCTGTTGCATTTTTTTAGTAAACTTCGTGCTAATAAGTGTGACTCATCACTCTCTGAGAGTCTCGAAAGGGTTAAACCAGTCAATAATTATGAGACTAAAATGTAATATTATTTAGAACTCAATGCGTTTCTCGTTTGTTTTAAACAATTTTTAGTCTATTTTGCACCCTGTAGTGTTTTGAGGGCATTGTAGCTACGATTACGTGGATTTAAATATTGCGATATTTTTCATTTATGTTCATTTTAATAATGATTTTGGTGCTAGAAAACACAAACTGATCATTATCCTTATCAGGTTTCTTTTGTTAGTCTTCAACAATATGCATCCCTAAGTGATGTTGATCCGCTATATTAATGCAAAGGGAACGTTAAATTAGCTTAGGTATTCAGCCTTGAAGACATCTTCTCTCTTTCTATAAATTATAGATAGCGGGTTAAAAGTAACTAAACCAACCACTGGATCGATTTCATTTAGATTTCAAAGGTTGTTGCTTTTTGTAAATTTTATGCTTACTAATTATGTTGAATCAATAATTTTTTATTATGATTCCCATCCTTGACTATGGGGAAGTGCTAGCATCGAATTTATTGAGCTTGGGGCGGAGTCTCGACAAACTTTAGGAAACCCTGGATTGGTGTAAATTAACTTTTTCTCTTGATGAAGTACATCAAAAGAAAGGTTTCTAACATAAATTTTATCGATAATGTCATTCAACTTGTATATACGGAATTTTCCCACGCACATACTACTGCAGTTTAAATTTCGCCGACTTGAAGGGCTTTTAACCGACTGTTATAATGGAAATTCCTCTGCGTAACCTCTTTTTAAGCCACGTCTCATACCTCTTGGAAATGTGTAATTTTGTTAAGGATTACGAATGTGACGTATTTGTAAAGGAAACCGACGCTTCGTTGTCTGTTGTCACCAACTTTGCAATGGTTCATGTAGAAGAAATTAAGGTCACTCCCGTGGTTCTCTGTCACAACTCCTTCGGGGTCGCTTTTATGGGAGTTGCTTAAGTTGGATAATGTTGTGACGCGTGTTGTAATTTCTCGTTGAATGCTCTCTTGCGAGGCTCGATTTTTGTTCTAAGAAAAGCATAGCGTAGCATTATACACTCGCGAGCGTGATTTATTTTCCTTCATATTTTGATATTGCGTTCGTGAACTCATTTCTTTCTCAGTGTTATTATTTTATATACCCATTATTGCAGGTTAATGGGTTAATTACCGAACGCCTAGGCTCTTTCTCCATTATCATTGTTGTTAGGTCATTGAATTCGTTAAGTTAAGATTTATTACTTTTTTGCTGATCCATATTTTCGGAATGGCAGTTACAAGAGCATTAGATTATGTTAATCTATACGTGTTGAAAATATAATCCGTACCTTTTTATTTCGCTGTTTACGACATTAATTGTTGGCTATTGAGAGCTATAATTTGAAATTATGCGTAACTTAATCCAATTCTGAAATCTGTATAAAGCAACCTAGAATTTAACATTTAATTTAAAGTATGCATCATGCAAGGAAATGGGTAAGATGACTTGGCACCATAAGTCGTGCATCTAGGAAAATTCCCAAGGAGAAACGGACATGAAAAAAGTCTGACGGAACCGGGACTCGAACCCGGGTCTCCCAATTGCCGGTCGGTAGCTCAATGGATAGAGCAACCGACCGGCAATTGGGAGACCCGGGTTTGAGTCCCAGTTCCGTCAGACTTTTTTCATGTCCGTTTCTCACTGGGTATGCATCATGATTATGTTTCTAATAAATCCAGAGATTCCCTAAAAATACCTTCAATATTTTGACCTAGTTTATGCTATTAATGTTGTGTTCGATTGTAGTTATATATGTACAGTTTATTTACATTTGTCGTTAAGTTTTTACCGTAATTTTTGTTGCATTTTCATTACGGAAGGCTGACATCTTATCAACATTTGTAGTACCCGTTGCTAGGATGAAGGAATATCTTTTCATTGTTTTCCGAATATATGCATTTCATTTAAATCTGAATAGTTTGATAGAATATAATTCATCTGGTACTTATAATAATTGAGACAGTATCACGCAACGCTTGGTGAGACTGAGTTGTATATTTATTTATCGAAGCGTTTTGCAGGTATAAACTATTGAAGCATTTATGCTAGAATTTAGCATTTTCTTCAATTAACTTTCTATCTTCTATTTCTAGTTGTGTACTGCAAAGGTCCAAATATATGTGTATAATAAATAAGTCTAATAAAAGAGGGGACAGTATTTCATTAGATTGCAAAACCCATATTATAACATTTGAAAATCCTGTCCTGCTCATCGTAGTGGTGATATATTCTTTTTTGCTGTATGTAAGTAGGTGAAATTGAATAATTTAATTGCGGCATTTTTTTTGAAGGTGTAATATTCCACATCATTCTTTACGAAATTACATTTACGGATATTAAACCGCTTTCCGATTGTAGAAATAGAGTATCATAAAAATTAAAACAGCTGTCTGAAAACTTTCGCTACCATTTTTTCCGTAGTTAGCTACAATTATACCTTGACTTACAAACTGCTCAATTCACGAACTTCTTAACTTTATTTCGACCTCTATGTACGGATTTAATTTCGAGGTAAGTGCCGAAAAAACGGAAAAGTTTTTGAGAACTAGCTTTAGAGATAGAAACTTTTTGAATAACGAACTTCCAGCTGGAAATAATTAATTTGTAAGTTAGGGTACCACTGTCCGCCCATTTAATATCGATCGTGTCTCAAGTATTACGAAACTAATATTCACTCTGTACCCCAGGATAGGCTTCCTTTGGAAGCTGAATGTATTAAGCTGAATCTCTGATTTTTATGGCTCTGGTGTTCTCCTTTCCTGCAATTACTCCGTCATCAGTGGTCATTCTTATCTTAATTACGAAACTAGTTTGAATGACGAGATTCCTAGGTAGGTTTATTTAAATGTTAATGCTCAGCAACGCGATTGGGAATGGCTGTATAAATATCTCATTCAAATGCCAAAAATTCCTCTATTTCTTATCCTAAATGACAGTAGTGGTGGAGCGAATTACGATGTTAGTAATAGTTCGCGAGTGGTTTTCAATGCTATTGCTTGAATTACTTTGATCGATTAAAGTTGTTTTACTTTTTCAGCTTGTATAGACTTAGCTTGCGAACTTGTAATTTACGATAATTTTATGGATTTTCCTTTGGTTTTGACATAAGAATGTTGTGTTACATACACCTGAACGCCTCGCCCCTATCGAGAATTTCCTTGCATTCATTCTTGTTTACGTGTCCAGCCAAAGGCTGCATGATCTTAAAATACGCTTTTTGCCTCTCGCGATCCTACAGCTGGTAGGTGTAGCATAAGGTCGACAACTGTTGCTAATCGGCCATAAAACATTGCGAAACGTACGTAATATCTTTCTCCACTTTTCCTCGACCTTGTCACCTCATCTTCGAACCTGCCCTGTCCACTTCAATGAGCAAAATTATTGCTTTTGGTCGTGGGAGTTCACTTAATTTCTCGAAAAGCAACCTTCCGGGTCCGAGTATGATTCATTATCGAAGTAGTGCGGTGCAAGAAAAACTCAACCGATTTCGCGCGAAGTTGATTTTTTCGATATTTCTTCGACGCCCACCACCTTTTCATCTTCTATCCAAAAATGTCTGTTTGTTTTGGTTAGCTCCAAAAAAGTCGATCTTTCGTCCCGATGCTAATGGACCATTGAACCTCTGTTAATGATCCACCAAAAAAGAGAAAAGGAGGTAGTCGATCTCGGCCGGTCGCAAAAGTTTTAGAATCTCTTTCCTCGCGCTTTTTTATGACTCGAGGATAAAGTGGGCGCGTTTGGGAATTGATGAGAGTTCCTCTTGTGAATCGGTTTCCTACAGTAACTTTCCAGTGAGTCAAAGCGTTGGAAACGGATCCCGATTCTAGCATAATGTCGTCCATGGAGTGCTGTCTTACATATCGGTGTCGACCACATAAGTGGCCCTTCCCGGGGTTTCTTTCGTTGATGCTGATCTATTTAGAAGTTTTATTCTTAGCGTTGATTATCTTTCGTTTGGATAATTCCACTATCTATCCGCAACTTCCTTTCTACACCCTCTCAGAAAATTTTCTATCGTATAATTATCAAAATCATTCTACTACTAATATTCTATTTCTACTACAAATACTCTACTAGAATACTAATGATAAAATCACTAGTTTTACGTAAGAGATATTTTTTTACCCAATTTGTTAGTCTTTGGGTCTTCACCAAGTTACATACCACTGTTTAAACTGTGGTTTATTATATTAAGTCTTAATTGTGCTTGATAACGAGTCCTAGAATCTTATTTAAGAATGTGAAAAAGACCAGGATAGTTAAGGGATAGTTAACAAGGAAATAGATTATTTTCTACGATATTTATTATTTCATAGCAATATATGTCATGACTTTAGAATAAATAGGTAATGCGGAACCTAGGGTACTTGGCGCTCTGGCGAAAGACGTTCTTTTGGCCTCATTAAATTTTGTTTTAACAACAATATTAAATAATTAATATATGTTTATTAGCTATAACAGCTGTGAGAAATAGCGACATGACTGGGACTCGAACCCAGGTCTCCGTGCTTAGTAATTTACCTTTCCTTAATCCTTAATAGAAATACGTTGGGGAGGTGCCCCACTGCAGTGGACGTCCTGGTATGGGGCATTTTCTTCACGATACAATGGTAGAGCGCGTCTCCGTATTTGTGACGATGGATAACATGAAAATTAGCAAGAAGTTTTCGTTAGCATTTTATGTTTGAGTCGTTTACATTGAGATGCGATATTTATTTCCTGATCAACATGGCCGACTGATAACTACTTTGAAGATTGTTGCAAACTGAGTCAAATATCAGATAGAAAGAAACAAACTCTTGCTCCAAAATAAGATGTGTTCGTGCAGTATATTGGGCAAACAATCTATTTTATTAACACTCGCATTGGAAGATATTGTTTTTGTATTTTTGCTGAAATCTGCATTTTACGGTTGGTTGAGGAATAATTCTATCATTTGATACATACGAATGTACAATTTTTGAAAGTAATGTTGCTTACATGATGATTATAAGCGCGTAAAGATTGCACTAATAAAGATATTTTGTTAGAAAGGTTTCCTATATCTAATGACGTTTGCAGACCATACGAGATGAGTGGTTACTTTCAAGATCATGAAATCGTTAGAATACTATTACTCTAACACAACATTACCTGCATAAACTCATTAGTTTTAAGAAAGAAGGAAGGGCTTGTATGATGAGTCAGTTGTGGTTTATTGAAGGATGACGAAAGCTCTTTTCAATATTTCTTTTTTTTATGTGACGTAACCACTTAGAATTTGGTAATCTGCCTGCACCAGTTAGAGAATTGCATAATGCCTAAGTAAGTTAAAGGATTTGCATTAGTCGGTGCTTAAGAGAGCTACCTACCATACTCTATTGAATCAAGGGTATTCTCACGCTTGAGTATTTTTGTTACATCGAGATAACAGTTACTTTCATCAGTTAATGATACACAGACATTAAAACGAAAGAACCGCTTGGAGCTATATGTTAATTCTTAGGCGAAGTAATTGACAAAACCTTACGTCGATTCTTGTCCGTGCGTTGATTAAAGTATTTGTCTTTTCGTTAGTTTGACACAAATATTAGGAGACGAATAAATACGAATATGTAATTTATATGTTATAGCATACACAGAAAAATCTTACGGATACGTTGCTCTTATGTTAATTATTCAAAAGCCATTGCCTACGTAATCCATTCATTTCTCTGGCCTTTTCTATTGGTTGACAGTGTGGAATTGGCATTGTCATGAGAGGGTAGTGGTTCCTTCGGAGATTTCTGGCGTCGTAAAATAAGTGGCTCATCATCATTTGTTACTTGTCCATAGACAGCTTCGTGATGATATATAATATCGAGTTCCCTGCATCGTTGTCTTTCCAGCAGCGCTCATTAAATCGCGGTTGCTCCGTATTCATTTTCAGCTCATCAATTACGAGAAACCTTTTCCTACTATCCAGAGCTCATTCTAGCACATATTTAATCGTATACCTCTTCTGTTTCTGTCTTGTACAGTTACGTTCCCCAACTCTAGTGATAATTCTGTACTTCCTCGACTTTCAGTAGCCTTTTCTCACGTCTAACCTTTCACTCACGCTATAGTGGCCGAAAATCGTTTGATAGATACTCGTCGCCGATTATTTTTAGGAATATAGAGTATGGAAGGTGCATAAAACGTATCTTAAGAAGTAGAAAATCCTCGCGTGTTGCCAGCTGGGTTAGTTCCCGGGAAACTGACATTTCGGCCGCAGATTCAGAGTCCCTCTTCTGGATTGTCATGTATTTGAAAATTTGCTCGGATAAAATCATAAATTTAATCATCATACGTTCTGTATAGCATTATCTCACGAAGGGAAACAAAACGTAGGAAACTGGTATGTTTAAAGGTTGTATACATGCCAGAGGAGTATACGGCGAAGCGATACTCATACGGCGTAATTAAAAATTTCTTTCCATTTTACAAACGACGCAGAAAGTAGTTTACGTATGAAAAGTTAATTCATTCTAAAATGTCAAATCTGGCATGGGAAGATACAAAGGACTTCAATGTAAAGAGTAGAAGAAAATTGGCGAAAACCTAAGGAAGAAGTTGATGAAATACTTCATGAGGAGTTTATCCATGTACGGAGTGAAGGCACGGATACCGCGGGAAAAGGATATTCAGTATCGTGAAAGCTTTAGAGGCTCAGACTTGGAGGTAAATGCAGTCAGTTTGTGTGGGTATAGCTGTGGATAAGAAGAAAGATTACGAAAATGTAAGAAAATGGAAAAATCACTATGTAAGAATAATGATTTTTCAATTGTATTACCGAAGGAAATTTAAACAGAGGATGAGCAATAATTTGAGCGTGATTCCGGTTATTTTCCGTAAGAAACGCAGATAACCTATCACGTTGATGACAGAGGAGTTTCGTTGTCTTTTTCCGACTGAAGTAAATGGAAAATTGAAGCAACGTATTGTTTATGAATTGAAGTTGACGTATTAACGTATTATTTATGGTTGAAGTCGGTGAAAACACCACGGAAAAGACTGATCTAATCTTTTTTGCGCAATCTTCGATTCAATCCCGCTTTGATCGTGTTACTGTTAATTTCAAGATTACTTACATCTTCCATTTGTTCTAGATTTTAAGAATGTTCATCGCTTTCATTTCGACACATTCTAATCTACGATATTCACACCAGTTTTTATTATACATCGAAGTAAATATTATAATATAGTCTTCGTTTTGTTTGCGGAAATTGGATAATGGAGTAGTTTTCGAGAAATTCCTAAGGTACATACAAAGTTGAGAGAAAATGCAGTTTCCCCCATTGGCACGTCAGCGGGCAATCCTCTGTTTAACATAAATTTCCTTTAGGTGTTAAAGCGCTCCGCGATATTTCAAAAAATGCATTTCCGCCTTTTACTGTTTGCTAAAATGGCCTATAGCTCGAAAAGCTTAATCGAGTGGAGTTTCTTCATTTCCCAGTTCAAAGGAGGATTAGCAACGCGATCGAATTCTTTCACTCCTACTCATTAGATAGGAATCTGACTTTCATTACAACGGAATTATTAACGTCCGAGTCACTTGGGTTTTGACTGAACATCCCTCTTCCTCACCATAGACTCCTCCATCATCCATTTGTTTCCATATGCTCCGTGGCTTTCTCCTCCATTCCATCAGCGGTCGCAGTACCCCGCTGCGTGAATTGGAGGAGATGAATGCGCCAGGAGAATCTGAGGGACTGCCTCGGTGTTTTCCTCTCAGCGTTGGCGGCGCACCTGTGTTAAGTGGCGAGGGTAGAGGACGCGTGGGAGAGAAGCGAAGGTCTCGTAGTAATTTGGTTGGTTCATCGCCGAGCGGCGGCCTGCTTTTTGAAAGTCTTAAAAAGGCTGCGACTCACGGATATACGAGTTTAGGTGGGGTCGCGCGTGCTTGGTGAGACGCATCGTATGTCTATCGTCGGAGGGACGATACGGATTTTTACGCTCATTTGTTTTTCGAGACGTTTTCATCGAGCTGCCGTTTCTCGTTCGCTTGGGGATGGTACATCTCTCGCGTCGGTAACATCACGTCTCTATGGGTTGGTTTCTTTTCGGGTTTACTTGTCGATCGGGATGTTGAAGATCTCTCGGGAGGGCGTCGCCGGAATCGGGAGATTTGTCGATGTCTTTTGCATTTAAGTGCGAGAAGAAAGATTGCACGATTTGCGCAGATGTAGATTTCTTGTTGCTTTAATGGAGCTATGGTATCGGTCTCGTATGGGGCTATTTTAATGACTTTAGTGTGAATGCTCTAGAGATGGAGGAATATGTCCCTATACATTGGAAATCGATTTCGAAAAACGTCTCAATTAGTTTGCTTGGTAGATCGCAATTTAGCGGACAGACTTTTTAAAACTTAATTTGCACAATACTCAGTCATGATTTTTGTTGCCTAAAGCAACTTAAGCTAAGGACTAATTTCTCTTACAGTATCTGTATTCTTATGACTTATTTCTTTGGAAAACAGATGATAGTAAACTCGGCATCTAATACATAAGTGCGAGGCGTTCGGGACTCGACGTGAGATGCTTCAACATAAGATGCGTAAATGTAGATTTAAACATGTTATAGAATTTATGTAGATAGATTTCCAGAAACTCGCAATTTGATTCAGATTTGGGGAAACGTCCCAAACCAAAGATAGCTTTAACGCAACGCATTCGGTAGCAAAACTGCCAGAATGAATTATTTAATGTCTGCCAACTAAACCATGCCTGTGGAAATAGAATGTCGATCTCAGATCTTCCATTGATAGCGAAAACAAGTAATGCACTCTAATGGAGCGTTTTAATATGTTTAATATTAATAATTACCACAAGGTTAACCCTGAGTCTGTATCGTTTAAATTTAAGTGTATCTGACGGCCACAGAAACTTCACAAAATACAATTGACCGAGACTTACGAATTCTCAAATATAGATATGAAGATCCTTAAATACATTTAAAATCGATTAATTAC
The DNA here is from genome assembly GCA_000376725.2 of Ladona fulva. Lineage (NCBI taxonomy): Eukaryota > Metazoa > Arthropoda > Insecta > Odonata > Libellulidae > Ladona > Ladona fulva. Next base: position 1,087,714 of record KZ308498.1, read on the forward strand.
ATACCAGAAAAGTTGATTTGTATTTGTGTAAGTAAGTTGCCTCGTCTTGTTATGTCTTGGACTTGCCTTCTTGGATGCGGCGGACTTTTGGCAGTTACTAACCGGGTAGTTTTTATTGTGTCAGGCTTTGTAGACATCGATCGACTTCTTGAATACGAATACTTCCGTGCTAGCATGCAAAAACTGTAGCATTCTTAAAGGATGACTTCGTATCATCGTATTGTTTGGGTCATTACAGACGTGCACCAATGGGCAGAAATTTAAGCGCGTTGAAAGCTCTGCCTGGTCACACTCCTACGCTCTGAATAATAAACGGAGGTTTGGTACTGACTCATCTCTTTTCTTTAATCCTTTCCGTCTACTCTCCTTCTGTCAATAAAAGGAAACCTGTGTATTTTTATTTCCGCGGGACTTTCTCGTTTGTTTCGAACTGTAATTTCTTTCAGACTCAAACCGTTTTGTGTAATTAGAGGTTAGCATTTCGTTCCCTCAACTTAACGCGTCTTTTATTTTCGAAAAGAATATTTAAGTTTTTTTTCCGGAAGACTCACCGCTTTATCCGTGCAACTTTTCTTCACAGTTTTTGATCCCTTGACAGTAGGCCATTGAATTCTGCTCATCAACTTAGTGCTTTGTTTGTTTTTTATACATCAATCTTTTGTGGCTAAGCAGCGATAAGGCTTGATATCCTACCGATTTCCTATAAATTTTGAAATCGGTTTTTTTCATTGAAGTGGTTGGTGCCTATTTGAGCGCGTGTATTGTTCTAAATGTCTAATGCGTTTAAAATTAGTAATCAACATTTTTGGTAAATTTTATAGGTTGTTAAATATTGTTTTTATTGCTTAAATCTAGATGAGCTGTATTATTAAATGAAGTATTGTTGTTACGTGAAATTTTCTATAATGCGTTCCAGCTTTTCTAGTCGGTAAAGACGGCTTATGAAGAAATTAAATCCAATGTATGAAATACCTTTCAGAATGATGATATATATATTAATATCCCCACACTAGGTCGCTGTACGTGGAATTCCACAGTCACGAAAAAAATTACGAATCAGTTTAAATTCGAAGATTTCAACCGCGGTTTTCACCTGCTGTACTGACCAGAAAAACTGAAACACAGTGTAGTATTAATCGTCAAATGATGAATGTTACAATAGTACACTGTACGTTCCATAGTTGTCTCGAGTTTCATTTTCTAAAATGGCGGATGTAGGGAAAGTCCTTTCCTTGTAAGATGGCCGCCTACACATTTCTTACTGCGTCGCTGTTATAACTCGGAAAATTTGCGAAATAAAAAACTTTTGAAATCGTATTCGTGAATTGGCGTTTCCGTATCCATTGTATATTATGACGGTTTTGAGGAAAATGAGCGATCTTTAGTACTTACTCGGTAATGTGCCCGAACAGTTTCCGTTACGTTTAAGAAAATGAGCCTCCAACGATTCAATTTTGGACTGTGGTAATTTCCTGTAACGAATTAATGATTAACGTTTAAAGAAGGGGTGTTAATAAACGCTTATTTAGCGAGCATTAATGTCATTATACGTTGGTAGCAAGTCCTACTGAAGGCGTTCTCAATCCCACGATCTGGTCATTTTCACCCAGAATCACGCTTTTTTCCCCATTTTTTCGTTTTGAACGCGGGAAATTTTGCTTGACTGCCTCACGCGGTTGATTTTAGCGGGCTATTAAAACTTTCTGTGTTTACTTTTTGAGGCCCGCCATGTTTCGATCGTGAATTACTGAAAGTCTATTTTCGTTATGCCTTGTACGTGGATTCAGTCACGTCTTGCTGGTTGTTACTTGCAACTTTATTCCTTGATTGATCAATTTTTTCGCAATATTCGAAAAGTGATCGTCACCTTGTAAGTTTATATCTACAGGCTTTGTCATTTTGTTCTTTGTTCTTTTGTCTTTAGTGTTCGACATTTTAGTGTTGAGTTGTAAAGGGAGGTAATAACTACTATCCATGTAACGGGCGAAGGGTAACAAAAACCTTATCGATAGCGTTGAGTTGACTACATTTTAGTTGGAGTACAAATAGCGCATATTTCTGACATTATTTCTTCAGGGAAGGGTCGGGAGAATTGCTTAGGTGGTCAAAGTCGCTTGATGCAGATACCTAAGTGAAATTGGGGGAGAATTCCCACAGCCCCCCCCCCCCCCTAGATTTTTAAACGAGCACTACTGTGGTATATATTGGCTTAAATAGGGTGGTTGAAATGTGAAGAGGTACGAAAGAAAACATATCTGGTCAACCCTATTCAGTCCGAAATATTCATCGGGTCTTTTACCAATACCCTATACATTTTTAATGTTGATGGTAACTATGGGAATATTTTCATAGTATTCTTGAAGATATCTTTTGCATTCCTCAAGAAATCGTGCTGTTTTTTTCCGAACGTAAACGTTAGTAAACCAGGTTTTTTTACTTTTGCCATCCTTTTACACCACCATCTTACTATGCTTCTGCAGTGTATACTTTCGCATAAACTTTGCTTGGTTTTTGTATTTAAACAAGCGCGTCAAGTTTTACCCATTCTTGATTGATTTATCTATATTTAAATTAGTTTTCTTTTAGGATTTCTTCATTTTAACAGTACAATAAATGGAAGACTTAGTCGCAGTATAGCTTAAGTAATGGCGTTATTTACTAATTCATTTATTTTTAGCAAGGAATTTAGAATGTAAAAGGTTTCAGGGTCGCGTAAAACAAAACAATTCAGGTTACTAAATAGGTATTTCCTGGCCAATCGTTGAAGATTTTACCTGCTATACTAACATGATATTCAAAATTAATTAATTTTATTTTGTATTTAGTAATTTTCAACTAAGTGCGTTTTTTCCATTCTTGTGGTTAATCGTGAATGAGAAAACTGCTAACGGGACGCATAAGAAAGATTGGATTTTGCGGTCGTAATGACCTAACAGAATTGATGAAAGGGTTTGGATACCTCAGGTGAAAGCCGGTCCGAGCCTGTTAAGATTTTTGTTTTGTAAGAATTGATTGTTAAGTGTTGACGAAATTTTTCACGTAATCGTAAAAACGTTACGTACGTAGAGGTTTTGTTGGTAAATTTTTCTTAGTAGGTAGCCTCTATTCTAGTTTTCACGCAACTGTTAATCGCTACCTATGGATCATTTATTGCGAATTATTTCATAATCGGCACTGCTTTCTGTCGATAGTTCCATTTTGTTATTTTTAGTGATATCTTGATAAAATGTAGTGCCGTGTAAGAAAATTACCTCAATAAATTTAATCTTTAGTTTTCCCGACTATTCAAAATATTATCATGACAAGATCAGCAAATCATCATAATTATGAAATGTTTTTCATATCATTATGAAAATCATTTTTAAGCTACCCGTAAAGAATGAGCGCCTGAAGTAGTCTTGCCCGGGGCGTGAACATACGTTAGACCGCTGAGTTTAAAGGTTTTTGATAAAATACCCTTCCTTTATTTTCTCTTATCCATCGTTTGTATTTAAAAGAATGAACGATGGAAGAGAATCGATCCTTTCGGTGGCGTATGTATCGTTTCCCTGATTCTTTTCGGTGCGAAATAGCTCTTGGTCCGGTGCCTATCTTCGGTCAGACGTTTAAGGACTTGAGAGACTTAAACGCTTCTCCGGCGGTCCCTCAGAAGTCCGGCACAACCCTTCCTCTCGAGTTTGCCTACCCACCGGCCGTTCCTTATCAAAACTTATTGGCGCCCCTAAACAAAGCCCTCGACTCCCTGAAAATGTCGGCGCCCTAAGAGGCTATTTGCGCGGAAGAGCCGTCCCTCTCCCTCCCAGTCAAGAATTCGGACGTGATTTCGCGTGCTTGCTTTAAAAATAAACATAAGGGCCTAATTTGCGCGACGATCCGGTTTCCCTGAAACCGTCAAAATTCGAACCAGGTCGTGAAAATATCGTTAGGGGCAATTTTGCGAATTTCTCGGGTTAATTCGGCGGCGTTAGTAGCCGTTTGTTTGTCCATTGTGTTTCGCCGCCATCGGACGGCGTCTCCCGGCGAGTCGGCTGATTCCGCAGCGGCCACCGTCCGCGGGCTAACGGAACGGAATCGCCTCCTCGCCGACCAGAGAGCAACCACTCGCCCTTTTCATCCATTTTACTGTTCGTCTGGCTTCATTTTTAGCGACTATTTTAGCTGTAAATCCCATCTTAGAGGCTCTTATCCTCCCGACGCCAGTCTGCCCTCACATCTCGTGCATTTGGTAGGCAGATTCGTCCGAGGAGGTCCTATAAATACAATGGTTTGTATCTCATTTACGACGAGCTCGAGGAGTGTCTAAATGATATTTCCAAAATGTTCGCTCCAAACGAATCATGTCGTATTTCTTTACGGTCGGCACGTTCGACTGATTACGTATGTGTACATTTTTCGTTTTCTTTTCTCCCGTCGTTTGATGGGGTTCATCATAGAAATAGCTCCGATCTCTGCCCTCGCGCTAGGATTTAGCTGGGTAATAGGAAATTCATCCCTCTTTCTAGGATAATTATATTTTTTTCAAGTTTTCGGAAAAATCCATGAGATTACTCTGCAGAATAGTTTTAATCTATTATGAAATTAAATGATCAGTTATCTATGATGTCTTTGTGCTATTTCTCTTACGTGTCGACAGCTATCACTCTGTCCCGCATTAAAAAAGACTGGTGTAACATAGGTGCCGTGTTCTTTGTGTAAAAGGTCTTCCATTTTACTCTCGTAAATATTAAAATTAAAGCTTAAATTTCAACATTCTGCTAGTCAATACAGGCCAGGGGCATGTTAAATCGACGCGGGTGTGATATTCGGACCAAATCATGAAAATGCAATGATGCTTTCTATTTTATATTGTTTGAAATGGGTGTAGTGTACATTCAAAAATTCTTATTTAGATTCTTAAGAGTCTTGTTCACCTCAAAGTTAAGTCCGAAAACTCGGTGGAATCGCTCTTTCTTTTCAAAGCTCTAATAAATTAGGTTTTTAGTTTTCGAGAGAATTTTCATACTTAAATTTTATTACATGTAATCGATCGAGATTCGCAAATTACGACGAAATGACTCCTACTCTTTCCGTTGGATGCATTGATTTAAACTTTGTGTATTATTATTAATGATAACTGTTAAAAAAACTTAATGCATCATATGGGCATTTTTGTGAGAGGCGGTACTTGGTTCTTATCTTGCGGCCATTTTCTGCCGCGATTATATGCAAACGACTTCTTTTGTAAACTTTACACATTTCAATATTGATTCTTCCTACGTTGACATATGTCGTCATTTGCGTTGATTACTCGCTACAGAAAATAAGATTTTTTTCTTTAGCATTCATTCACTGAAGTATTCCGTACAGTTGGAAGTCATCTGCAATTTTCATTCATACAATAAGGAAGGAATCGGCTCCGTTAAATCTAATGTTATGCATGTAATATAGATCCAGATGTGTCTCGGCGCTGCCCATCATTTTCCATGCGCTTATGGATTGGCAGGAATGAAATGCTATCTCCTCTTCGAATTCATTGACTCTCAGTGTCTTAATCTCGCTCGAAGGACGCCATATCTGAATAACTGTTTCCCGGATCGCGTTTTCCTCGCGTAAGTTAGCGCTTATTAATGTTGGCGAACGAATTCCAGTAATTTGGAAACTCGAGCCACTTGAAGGTGTTTATCTCGCTGCCGGCAAATTGTTTTAAACGCGTTTCGGAAATTTTCCAGAAATGTGATGGACCAATTTGCAAATTTTGATGAAAATCCGAAATTGAAATTAGACTCTCGTTAGGCTTGTTGATTCTTTGAGATTGGTCGCCTATTCGCGCGCTTGTTTTCGTGAATATAGTCGTTTAAGGAGTTCGCAAGTGCGGGTGTGATGCCTTTGGAAGAAATCCGCTTGCTAACTTCACCAGATGGTCCATACCCGAAGACAGCTTTGCGAAGCTTCATCGCCTCTGAACCAATTCTAGCAGTTGTCTAAAATTTATGATTTCGTCTAAATTTTCTATCAAAAAGATTTTACTGATATTTATCCCTGTGTGAATGAATAATTTTTAATATTCTATCGTAGTATGGACATGAATGGAAAGAATGTTGTGATGAAAATCTTACGATAAATAAATACGTAATTTCTAGCATGATGGTGTAACTAGTACGTGCGACAGGCATAGCTTCGTATTAGGAACGTTTCAAAGCATATCCATACAATATTTACGTTCATAACAGTTCTTTGGTTTTCCCTAGGAATACACGCTTTCCAATCGTGTCATCTTGCTGTTTATTTCGGGAAATACTTGCCTTTTTATCCACCCCTTAACGATCTTTCTTCGAAATACTTCGTCGTCAATTTGATTTCTTGTGAATCGCTCTAAGTACTTTTGTTTTCACGGTTCAGATAACACGTTTTTGATAAAAGCTCTCGTAGCGTTCTTAACGCGAATTTAACGCTTGCGAATGATGGACGCCATGTTTTCCACTGTCCATATGCGATGGCGTTTACATGCATTCTTTCTTTCATTACATTTTTTTCTTTCATTCATTCTTTCTTACGTTACATTCTTTCTAATTTGAACGGTATTCAATTTATTGAAGGATGAAATGCAATTGTTTAACGATGTAATTTATTTTTTGAAGTTTTCTGTAACGTTATTGATGACCCGTATGTAGGTGTACCAATGGGAATTCAGCGTAGGTAATGTTCAGGTACACTTAAAAACCTTTGGTACTTAGTCGTGATTTCACTTTGAAGTGTGATATTTCTAGTTTCTCAGTTTTCTCATCACTTTTGTGGGCACTCTGTAAATGTTTCCCGAAAAGTAAACGCTATTTTCACTGTGTTGAGACGCTTCCTAATCACAGGTATCTCATAGAAGTTTTCAGGTTAAATAATTGTTTTATGTTATAATGGATAAAGTGGAGTTAACTTTCTAATGGAGAGACATTTTCTAGTAAGAAATGTTTCCAAGTATTTTAGTCGCACATGGCATTTCGTCCTGGGGAAGGATTATTATTTATGATTATTACTTAATTTACTGTAGTAAAAATTTTAATTGCTTATGATGTATTGTGAAATGTCCATAATCCCCATTGAATTGCAAATATCTCTTCGTTTTCCGTGAAAATAGAAAGTTCACTCATTTTACGTCCCTCCGCTGATCTAGATTTTGACTCGTTGACTCAAGGAGTATTCATAACTGCTCTACAGATCGTTACTATGTGTATCAGGAATAGATGCTATCGTAAAAATTAGCAAATTTGGCGGAAAAGAAGTGTTGATATTTCAGGGTTTCTGTCCCTCGTTGTCATCTGTCCAAAAATCTGTGCCCCTTTATTGCGGGAAGTGTGTGGCAAATTGTCTCCGGAGACGCAGTTTTTCGGTCCTTTCCCGAATGATCTCTAGTCACCAATTTCACTGAAGAGGAGATCGCGTCCGTCGCTGTCCTTGGGCCTGTCTCGTGATTTTTTGAATGACGCGTTTCCTAGCATTTGCATTCCTATCATCGAGATGATGGCGAACAGTTCATCGCGTTACCGGCGGAAGCCCTACTCATAGATGGAGCGAGGTATGCAATGAAATACCCCTGCCCTGCATTTCAATACGAACGTGTCGAAGAAGCGATGGCCATAATTGCGACGTCCAATTATGAAGAGAGGAATGTCGCGGACTTGGGTGTCCTCAGTGCTTCCACCTTTCACATGTTAGCCACTTGTCTATTGATCAAAGTAGTATTTTCGAGTTCATTCGGTCCTAGGCCTATGCCTGCACTAATCCTTTGGAATTTTCAGGCTGATATTAATTATGTGATTAACCCTCCGCATGTAGAATCGTTGAAATTGATAGAATTTCTGAGGTGAGGTATGTTAATTTAAGAGAAGTGATGTCTTGTAAGGTGCCCTAAATTTGTGGGCCAGTGTCTGAGGGTCTATTTTCCTTTTATTAAACATAAGATTAATAGATTTTTTTGTATAGGTTTCTTTATGCTATATTTTCTTAGCTACTATCCCTCGAACATTAAAGTAAATTCAAATTTATGAGGAATTTAAAATCTTGTAGAAGTTATGATATTTCAGTCTCTTGAGAAAGGATAGAAATTTTGTTCTCCTTTAATGTTCATTTATTTTTTGTGACGTAAGGTGTACTAAGTTTTGAATTTTACTTATTCCTATAATTATTTATTACTGTAATTTAATACCCGATGATTCATTTTTTACAATTATTGTGAATTTAATTTGACGGAAACCTATCCTTCTGGAGTATAAGTACAAAAACGCGAAATCATCGACTTCCGTCAGCCCCATCTGAAGTTGAAGTGTTGCTACTCTCGTTAATATGCCTTTGATCTATTTTGATGCTAAATTTTAATTTTGGTTTTTATTCAAATGTTTGAATTAGATTGAAATTAGTTTAAAAGTGTTCGCTGTGATTTTATTCGAGATAAGATCCGCAACAACTTCCAGTGACTTTTAAGATAAAATGTAATTATACTCGCCCCTTGTCTCTGCTTAGCTAGGAGTTAACTATAATTAATTCGGGACTACTTAACCGTGCTTTTCTTTTGCCAAATGTTTGATTATATTTACCCACTGACTTCGTACGTGACTATCCAAGACCCAGCAAGAAAGTAATTTTGTATCCACTTTAGTAATAGCCATTGAAAGTGATAGTAACAGTTTTTTGTGAAAAGATCTCCAAATTTATTTCTGATTTTTCGATAACAGCGAAAATCTTCGGTAAAAGTTCATGAAAATCGTGAATGGAGACAACCTATTTGAAGATATTAATTGCATTTTCGTTCTTTCGGCAACGTTCGCGAGTTTCATTTGAGTTTATCACTAGATCAATTTTCCATCCCAACATTGCCTGCGTCACATTAGCATAGTTTTGAATTTGAAGGTTACAGAATGTCGAATTCATCCTATTTATGGAATTAAAAAAGTTAAAAAAATATTTTTCTATGGTTAAAATATTTTTCTATAGTTTTCAACTCGCTTTTTCGAGAAGTTAAATTAGTTAGGGAACGTTTGCCTCTTGGCTATGTTTCCGTCGAAAAATTGCAGTTTTATTGATACCATGTTTTTGAGTCGTGGCAGTTAAGCTGTGCTTCTCATCCTTTTCTCCCCCTGCACCCTTATACATCTGCCGAAGTTTCGTTGTTTACTCGAAAATATTTTTATTCGTGTATTTAAATTCGTTTTATTTATTCGTTTTATAAAGGAAGCAGAGCTAATTGTAGTTTAAAATTTTTGAGGAATTTTACCCGAAGAATCAAAACACTTCGCAAAAAAGCGCTTATGCCATGAAAAACAAAAAATCAAGTCTGAATTCATTGGGCATATCGCTCGTAGTACTCACCGATTACTTAGCTTTCAGTCCATGAAACATATTTAATTCAAGGATTGCATAAGAAATCCGTTTTTAATATTATCAATGGTTTGCTGGCATTATAGCGGCCTTGTTTCTTTTTCGATGCTATATTTACCATATTTTCTTAGTTATTTGGACATAGGTTCATTTTACATGGATACGTTCTAATTCCATTCTGTTGGCGTTGATCCATTCGATTGGCAAATTTTCATTTTATTTGAATTTTTTTCCACTGACTGTCAGTTTTGAGGTTTGTTGATTTAATCATTCAGTCAGTGTGCACAATTCACAACTTTCATTGAATCTTTTATGATGAAAGTGTGTAGACGCAAGCAATTCACATTCGTTTCTAATTTAGTAAATCAGTCGTTTTCTTAAATCTAAATTAATGTGTTTTATATAATTGATCATTTTCAGGAAGAAATAGATTGAACTAAGCATTGTTATAATCGAAGAGCCGTCGATAAAATAGAACGGATTGGTGTATGAATACGAAGACCCATTGTTCAAATAGTCAAAGGGAAAGGGTGTTATTAAATAATAATTAATTAATTACAAGCTGATTTGGTCAGAATTTACTCTCGTATTATTCTCAAAAGCTGTTACACCGCCAATATTTTGGTATTCCTAAACTCAACCGCGTAGAAGAAATGCTCATAGTTTTCTTTCGTCATGTTCAAGTTGGCAGCGCTGCATTTGGCTTTTCTCTTTCGAATTAAATCGGACAACGAATTGAAAAAGGAGCACCTCGGCCGATCTTCGGCATCGGTTCGCCCAATTTACATGTTAATACGCGTCCTCCTCGCGGTCCAGATTCCTGATCGTCAATTTTTCGCGAGAAGCCCATCACTCGGTCCTAGCGGCGTACTTAGCAACGTTGGGACTCAAAGGGTAGGGTAAAAAATGAGCGGCTCGCGTCCACCTTGCGATATAAGGCTCTCCTGTTGCTATGGAAATAAATTTCAATACGCCTTCGAATTCTCCGCTGCACTTATAGGGAGCGAGGCGCGGGAAGGCATAGATAGAAGACTTGAATATCCGGAGGATCGATTGTTTGACAACCCTGAATTCCTGTAAGCGACAACATCTTGCCTCCTCTCTTTCCACCCACCCACCGAGCACTTGTAAGAGGTTTGACTTTTAGGAAGTTCGCCATTGCCGAGAACTTAACAGCCAGTCGCACGTATGTTACTCCTTTATAGGGACAGTCTCATGGCCTCGCGGACGGGTGTGGTTGGTTAGAATAGTCGCGATTACGCATGCTAACAGTTCTCTTCTCCTCGATACGTGGACCTTAAAGTGCCATTTGGGATCACCACTTCTTATTGTCGAGTATAAAAATCTCGCCTCGCGGAATAAACGTCGAAATTTTACTCCTCCATTTGCTCCATATCTCCGATTGATTTCGATTAGATTGGAGCGTTTTGCCTTTTCCTCCGCGGTTCGTGGGGGTTTTTACGGCTCGCTCGCTATTATAATGGAGTTGTAAATGATTCTTTTTCGGGCTTCCTTTTTCGCCTTAGTTGGCGACTCGGAAGGACTTGGTTCTGGTTGTATTAAATTAATCTAATTACCCGTCGATGTCCTTTACCTCGGTAGCCGTGTCGTGGGCGCATTAAATCGTAATCGATGCCCGATTTCCTTTCGAATTTTGCTCTTTGCGTTTATTCCTATCGGTAACCGTGGATCAGAAGGCGAATCGTTTCTGCCGACCTAGTCATCTCATGAGCATCCGGATGATTTTAAGTATAGCTTAAGATAAATCGTAAACTTCATTGCCGAAGGGGCGTGATGGCGATTCCAAGTCTCGCGATTAAATGGAAAATAGTTGGGGCGTAAGCTTGATTTTTATCCGGATAAATGGGCGTCATCGGGTAGAAATGACCGCTCCGCCCGTTTACTCGAGCGCGGTTCATCTCTGTTAAGTCTCGCAGGGGCCACTCTTTTATTTCCGTGGGTAAGAACTCAAAATTCTCGTCGTCATTAAGCCTTGTTTGCCCAAGTAGTACCTCTATTGTAACGCGATGCTTGGGAAGGTGGTTCTTAGCACTCGTCTAGCCCTTATGTTGCGCTTTGAATCGCGTTTGATTTAACTCCGGCACCTAAACATCCACCAAATGGTGCGCATACTGCGTGTTTTTTCCATTTTCCGTTAATTTATTCTTTCTCAGGATTTTTATTTGTCGAGCGGATTTTCATCGAGATGAAGTTATTTTGTCGGTACGCACTTGGCGTTAATTTATGGGAGGATGGTGTATAATTAAAGCAGGGAGTTCTATTTCGGTTATCAGCGACATGGCCGTATAAGAATTAATAGAAATTCGTAAGGCTCCATTAATTGCGTACTGTTTGATGTATAACGAGTCATACCGTATAATATAAATTCGCTTTTTTTGAGGCTCTGCTATTTTCTTCTTTATGTTTTCTCTTTTACCGAAGATAAGCAAAGACGAAAGTGAGATAAATTTAGTCTCTATCACGTGTGATTTATTACTATTCTTTTTACCAAGTTATCTCTTCTGGCAAAGATCGCAGTTACTCTGTTATGTTCTATTCTAAATAGTCATCACCTGATTTCTGGATCGAAAGTAATCTGCTTGTCAACTTCTCTGATTTCACGATCCGTTTATTTGAAAACTGTAATTTTGTCGTTTTATTTCTCATCTGCTTTTAGCCTTTTCTATTTTTATAGTAATGATAATTAAGGATGCTACTTTTTCTTTCTCAAGAATTTGCAGTTGATCATAAAGTATTCGGTTATTATTACGATGTAATATTTTTCGTTTTTTAAAGTATTAATTGTACCGAATGTTTTTCCTGTAAAAGGAAAGTTGCCTTTATTATAATTTTTATGCGGCGATATAGTATGATTCCATTGCTATAGTTATATGAAAACTCATTCCGTAATCTATCAGAGAGTTGGATTCCATTTCCAATTTCCCAAACATTCGATGGTAATCTAAAATTAAACTATGGCGACGAATCTCATCATTCTCCTCAATTTTAAAAGTTTACATTTTCAAGCCATCGTAAACGAACCGGAAATAACGGAGGTAACACCACCTTAGGTTTTCTTAATTTACGAGCGCGGGGTTTGGTTGATCCTTCCGTGGGGTGGCAATAAAAGAAACATTCTCTATGGCAATTTCGAGGCAGCTCCTTTCGGCAAAAGGGGTGGTAAAATTTGCCTATAAAACGGATTGCCAATAATTATTTGGCGGTAACTCGGGTATAATTATGATCTTCATTGTGGGATGTGTTTGCTGTCGTATTTGTGGGGAACCTCGCCATATTTGGAGTCCGTGATGGATTTTTAAGGTAGACTCTCTGCCTATAGGGACGCGCGCATTTTTTTTTAAGTGTCCTGCCCGCGCTTCTCACTCGTTGCTTCCTTCACTCAGCCGCTTGAGGGAGACACTACACGAGCAGCCAACAAGACGAATTCGGCTCCTTATGTTTATAACCTCGCTCTCTGCTTTTCCCCGTTTCCTTACATCGCAACTTTAAATCATGTCAGCTTTTAAATTGGTGAAACTGATACTACGGTCCTGTGGAACGAGTCTCAAGAATGTCACATTGTGTTTGATTGCAATGTTTTTTGGGCGTGAACATCACAATTTATTTTTAAGAACTCGCAGGTGGGACTCAATAATGTTTCAATAAACGCTAGCTAATCTGATATTGATGAATTTGGACCTCGTACTACTTCGCAAATCCTAAGTTGGCGACTGTCAGCTCGTAGCTCTGTTCGATCTGTAATCGGAGCGCCCTTAACGATTAAAGTCGTAATCCTTAAACGTTGATTTTGGTGATTCCAGTGACGGGAACATTATTCTTTCTTAACCCTTTAAGGCCTAAAGAGGCTGACATGAATTATCTGGCCTTAATAGGGATACTACTAATACTTCGATATAAAAATAGGAAACCTTCCAAATGTGAAAGTGGGATAGTTTATTTGTTTTGATATGTGTATTGATGCAGCGAATCAGCGAAGTACTTGTTTATTTTCCTTACAAGTTGTTCAAAAGTTAATTTTCTCCACCACCGTCCAAAACGTATCCCCGAGACTTCTCTGTATTTTCACTTTTCTCGGAACGGAAACATCCTTACCGGTTCATTCTCTAAAGTTTATTATCTAATAAAGTAACTGCTTTTGCATTAAGTCAAGTGTGGTTTTGTGGTTTGAATGCGTAAAAAAACTTAAGATTACCGTTTCCGTATCCTGCAACGCAGTGTGCAAAGTACGGCAACGCTTTATAATAATTTGGGAAATTTCTCCGTCTCGGAGAATGGTATTCAGGCTGAGAATCCTTCGTTGGGAACTTACCTTCCGTAAAATGGTGAAAATTTAAAAAAGTAAATAGTGCTTGGAAAGCTTTTGGCGTTTCCGAAAAATAGCGATGAATGCGGTCAAGTGTTTGCTTTGCGAAGGCGGCTAGCTTAGGTCTCGTTATTAGGAAGCAGGCGCTACATAAACCCTCGTATTGTATGAATGATATTCCCTCATCGGTTTCCCAAACGCTTTGAGCTTCAGAGGAACCGTTGGTCTTGTGGTTTCTGCGACGCGGAAGATAGAAAAAATAAAATTTCGTGTCGAACTCTCGTGGGCGAATCTATTTAAGTGCCCCGCCGATTTCCCTATCGTCCTCTCCGGGATTATTTTCGAAAAGTCGAAGGTTTTAATTATCTCCTTCCATTTTTCTGGGCGGAAAGCTGTAATTTTCCCTCTCTTTTCTTCAAGTTGCCAGCTTCTCCTTTTTTGGAGGGAATCTCTTGACCACATGAATAAGTCGTAAATCTTTGTCTTTTGCACTGGTTAGGTGGTGCATTCATTCATCTTGTCAGCAGCGAAAAATTCTTATTAAATCAGTCAGGAATCCTACCGTACAAATCAATTATTCCGTTTATACCCGTATCAGCAACAAAAAAATTCGTGGACGAAAGCCCTCAGTCATCAGAGCGTAGATTGTTTCTGATGAGTAGTTATAGTTACCAGTCGTACCAGTTGCTCCGAATTATTTGCCGTCTTCTGAAAAGCTCCAGTAATTAGTAAATTTTCGTGTGATTCACATTATCAATTCACATGTGATTAACATTATCGGAATGTATCTGACGCGTTGTCATTTATATAGCTTTCGTGCCATTGCGGAGAATAGTCCAGTTACGGGCGTCATTAATTATCGGATCATTTGCCGCTGACTCATGACTGCAGGAATTTGAGTTCTCTCATCAATCTTTTGATTTTGGAATGGAACAGGGTTGATATGAAGCTCGACTACTAAGTCACTGGAAGTTTACGTCGGGTTTGATTATATTTTGATACTGTTGAGGCGACATGTTTTAGTGGAAGGAGCCATGATTGCTGACTTTTTGGTTTGATGTTATGTTAACCCAAAGGATGCCGTATTTTTTAAAGAAAATCTCCAGCGTATGAGTCCGTTTTTCTTCGATCACCTCCTTCATGACGTAATGGAGGGAAAATTACTTTATAAACTTTATCGGGCGTAGACCCTAAAATTACCATCACATGCATCTAATTCTAAAGCATCTGCACTCCTATGTATTTTTAAGCTCCATTCCTCCGACCACTTTTTTTACCGTTTCCTAGCAACTGCTGAACTGCTCGAAGCGTTAATTTGGTCAGCTTCTTCTGGCAATCGGTCCGTCTGTTAGAGCGTTCGTGTATAACTTCCATGAATATGGTCCAATTAGATTCTAACTTTTTCACAGTGTTCTGCTGCCGTAAGAATGCGTCTTTGTCGAAAACGAATCTTTTACGTCCCGAATTTTGCGAGAAACAAAGTAAACGGCACAACAAAGAAGATTTCCATCGCGTGGACGCGCCGAGACTTCTTCAGCCCCTCGCTCGTGAATACGGAATATTTTGGGATGTGCAGCGTGGAAGCGTATTGTTTTAAGTCGGAGATATTGTAAATTTCGAAATTTTTTTGTTCAATGTCTTCGGAACTTTCCTTAACGGAGCGTTATTTTATTGTTCTCTTTTATCTACGTTTCGTTGCTCCTTCGGTTTATGTTTCCGAATTTTTTATTCCGTTGAACATCATTACTATTTAAAGTATTCCTTATGCTTACCTGTTTATTGAAACAAGAAAAACGTTTACTAGCAAGTTATGAAAGGAAGTTTGAATCAATATAATTATGTATTTCTGTGATTGTGAAAGGGTGGTTCAAGAAATACACATGAACTTCCGCAAAAATCAGATGTTTTTTGTTTGAGACAAATCCTTGAATATCTTGCATATAACAGGCAGTCAAAAGCATATCTGATAAGAGAACAGATTGATAGTTACATGCGCTACTTTTTTTTCATATCTTGGGCACCCATGCAAACTTAATTATCTTCAGATATCCAAAATTTTTTATTGATTGATATCAGCTTGCGGGTGGGATTCGTTTGAGACTATGGAAAATGTCACCAGAGTTTGTTTTTAATTGGTTGCGGTCATTTTTATTGCACGGAAAGGACGAAATCGGAAGATTGAAAAATAGTCCAGCGTAAAGATTTATACGCTACTTTTGAGAGTTTGGTTCTTACGCTTCGCTATTTCGTGCGCATCCCCTCGGGGTTTCTAATTAATCCCCAGCGACTAGTTGCCCGACGCCTAACCACGTGTTCCCTTCTTCCTTCGCGTGATCTATCCTAAAGCCAGCTTCTTCGGACGTCGAAGTCTCCTCCGCCTTCGGGCCGATTCTTCTCCATTCCTTCCCTTCTCCTTTTTTCCGAGTTTATTTCAGTCTCATCGGGATTTCTCCCTTATAAAATCAACTGTTTGCCTCTCCGACTTCGGAATGTCGTTTTGCGAAACAAAAAAAACTAACAAAAGAGGAACGAGTGGACGTAAAGCGCGTAAAACGTGATGTCCCGCGTCCCTGAGGATGGTCGTCGTCCAGCAGAGTTCGACTTGCCCATCCGGGGCTCTCCCCTGCCATATACGGCCCTCCGGGAGTCTCTCTTGGACAACTCCGGACTGCCCCAACTCCATCCACCTCCGCCTTTCCCTCCCCCGCCCAATTCCACCCCATCCATTCCCACCCCCGCCCTCCTCTGCAACCCTGGGGCGGGGACCGGTCGGCGACGGCGTGTCTGCTACTGCTGCTCGCTACCCTTTTCCCGTGGAGGGCGGGAATCGGGGTGGACGAGCGACGCTTTTGTTTTGTCAGAGAGGGCGCGTGAATGCGTTCGTACGTGTGTGTCCATTGGAGGGGAATGGAGGAGGGGTTCGAGGAGGTTGTGCAGCATCTTTGTTGAATCCGCCGCAGGGATGCTGAGAGTGGCTTTTTAGAGATGTGCGTCTCTGGGGAGGGAAGGGTAATGGAGGAAATATGGTTACCTAAAAGGGTACATTCCAGAAAAGGGTCTTTCGGAGTGAAGTAGAAAGGTTAGGAGAGGGAAGAAAAGACTCACTCTCAATAAGGGATGTGCGCGTTGATACCTTTCTTTTAATTTCTGAAGGACTCAATCTGCAGGCCATGCATACAGAGAGATGCTGAGATTCTTGAAATCATGGAGGATTCTTTTTTATTATTTGGGATCATTATTGTTGGTTGTGACTCCAATTCAGAGCACCTTTAAGTTCTTGCTTAGATTCTGGGAGTAAAAATTTATCCAGATGGATGCGTTTTGAAGACATATGGTCATATTGCAAAGGCTTTTTTTGGTTAGCTTCCTTTCATATTAATAGGAAGTTGGCAGGCTATTTATTGAAACAACATTGTTTATTTGAAACAACGAATTGAATCATTCAGCAATTAATAAATGAGATAATACTACTTGATAGTTACTCTCCTGTTTCACTTTTAACATTTATTATGTAAATGTTAATTAAATTTTTGTTTTTTTTCTTTTGGTAAAGTGTTAAAAAACAAAATTTTTCTCCAAGACTGCAGATGTATTTTGGGATGAACTCATAACAGGTTTTTCCTTGTGGAGTACCCATATTCATTCAGTTGTTTTTCTTTCTTTGCTAATTAATGCAGATGTATAGAGATCATTATATTATTATTATTTTATTACGTACTAATATTTCTTGTAACTGGGCTTTGCCCGTATTGAATGAAATAAATAAATAAATCATAGAAACACTTCACTGTTGGATTTTAATTCATTCTTCTAAGCAAGTAGCTTAGACTAAAAAGTCATCTAGGGGAGCTGATACAGCCCCCTAGATGACAGATTTTCATTTATAGTGGGATTAATTTTTATTTTTTATTTTATTTTATGAATGATGGCTATGTGAGTCATTTAGTTTAATGAATTTGTAATTTACTATAATTTTGTTAATGGTTACCACTTCTTAATTACAAAATGGATTCTCATAACCTTTTAGTTCAGCGTACTATTAACAGTATATTTACTCCATTATGTAATTAAAAAGAAACTTTGATCAATGTTGTATCAACATGTTTTGCATGCTTGTATGTTGAGAGTAGTTTTATTTATGGTTGTTATTTAGCTTTTGTTCTCTTACTTTCCTGACATCACATATAAGTTGTTTCCTCTATAGCATACACTTCCATTCCTCCTTACCTCTAATGCTCAAAACCTTTCACAGTTTCTTAGTGCAATGTAAATAAGAATTATTGTAAATCATTGTGGAGGAGCACTGTCAAACAACAATTCACACCATCCTCTTCATCGCTATGAGATTGAAAATTACATTTCTTACGCCTCAGTTGTCTTTTATTGATGCGGAAATGCCAGTATCTTCATTGATATCTCCCTACCCTTCCCTGTGAAGACAAATGATGTCGATACTCCTTTTAGGGTGCTGTGTTGCTGAATGGTTTTGAATTGAAATTTCTATAAGATGTATTAATTTATTTACGTTTTTTGTGGGATAAATGTGTGCACTATATTTAAAGCATTGAAACAATAAATATTTTATGGTATCAATGTGAGTTATCAATTTGAATGGGAATAAATACAAGGCTTTCTGTCAGTAATTAATCTTAATATAATGAGATAATGTTTCTGATATCTTATAATTCTTTATTTTGTATCATCATAAAAAAAATTATTTTCCATTTCAATTATGTCAGTTTTCACTTCTTTTGTAAATCATCTCAGCATTTATTATGATGGCTATAAAATATTTAATAATTTATTGTCGTATTAATTTGAAAATAATCTGTATTGTTGTAGCATATGATCTCATTGAACAAGGATAGAACTTTTGCTCAAAAAGTTGATTCTTCTTTACAGGAGCAGTTACAGCAGGGACTGGCTCAAGGAAATCAACCACGACCCTCTCGAAGTGCCTTTCAGGATTCATCCCCCTCTCCTGCAGGCTCTGAAGATGGAGGTGAATCTAGTGGTGGTGAAGAAGGTGGTGGAGGTGAACCTTCACCACATCCTCCTGCTGCCTCTCCATCACCAGAAGCAATGAGGATTAAAGAAGAAGACACAGGAGATAGTTTATCCACGTCCAAAAATCCTCCAAGCACCTCCGTCAGTGCTCCAGAATTTGTCACAGTGATGACTGCTGCTAGGCCTCAGTTCATATCAGGTAAAGTTCAAGTTTGAAATGGTTTGAATATTGCTCTTGATGATTATCCATAGGTCTTATTGATAAGTCAGGCATAAGAAAGAGTATAGTAGAAATTCAGTACTTGTCTTTGGGTTTCTGGAAATGCCTGTGGTGACAGAGGTAGGAATATAAATTATTAGCTGTTGATTTCAAAATGTCTTCACTATATTAGGCTATTCCCAAGAGTGGATGGGGAAGCGAAAACTCCAATTTAATTTGCCATAAAAATGTGTTTTAACTTTCTTGCTCAATTTTATTTTTTTGTTTGCAATAAATTTGTAATTGTTTTGTTTCCACAATGAGTAAATGGTAATAATTGAAATAGAAACTTGCTTATAGTTACATTAATGAAGTGATTTAATTAATATAGTTGAATTTTATTCCACTGTGCCAAGTTCAATAATTTCAAATTAAACAAAATTTAGAGAAATCAAAACTATTTTCATCTAAATTATTGGTAGAACTATTTGGTCTTATATGTTTTGCATCTAATGATCATCTTAGCGGCACGTGTGATGGCCACAGCTGGAATTCCTGGAGTTTCACCCACTCCTGGTGTGTTATATCAGACGGCCCAAGGGATGGTATATGCTGCCACATCTCCTTCTGCAGGTTCACAACCTGCCACAACTTCTTCCATTCAACTTGCCAACGGTACTACAGGACTTATTCTCTCATTGGCCCCATCTCATATCCGCCATTCATCTTCTTCGGACTCTCCAACTATAGCTACAATGTCTACAGGTAAAATTTAATCTGCACATATTCTAGGTCATTGTTTCCCTATCTCTATGGTCCTACTTCTCATATTATCAAGACATCTAAGTCCCACAAAATGTGCAAAGAATTTTCTTCTGTTATAGGAAATTTGATAATTTATGAATACAGTGGCATGTACCATAACTTCATTCATTCCTGTTCAAAGTTCATAACTCGTAAAGATTGAGTCTCAAAATGCAGATTTCCATTTTATCTTCTTTTTTGTCTGTTCATATCTTGAAATTAAACTTGTGTGTGGATGTTAAAAGGGAGTAAGAAAATTTGCGTATCAAAAATTTTGTATGTAAAGCAGTTTTTATTTAATTTGATGGTATTTTGTTTTCTGGTGAATGGAAATGAAACTTCCAGAGGATATGATTGCTTTGCAGCAAATTATTAAAAATAAAATTCTAAAACAATTAAAATATAAAAATGTCTACATGCTCAAGTCCCTCCATACAGACTCACAAGTCCCAGTGGTAGTAATGCATCTCTCTAATTGGAAAAGACTTGTAGATGAATCTGAATATTTTGCAAATTTGTATAATAAAGGCAAATATGAAAATTCCACTTGAATGAAGTTAAAGATTCATTTCTACTCAGTGAAATAAATTATTGTTGATATTATAGTATTTGAATTAATACCCAAAAGTGCTGTAAATTCTATTAACATGACCACCTCTACTTAATGAATATCATTTTAATTAATTCCTTGCTGAAATACCATTTTTACTTTTAATTATATATCGCTCGAGGTGGCTGCTTGTTTTTATGATGAGTAGCCAAATAAGTGGAAATGTACTTCCTTAAAGGTGGCAAGTTAAAAAATAATAATTAGTGAACTAAATATTTCTTAAATAGCCTAAACTAAATCTGTCTTATATGTTTACAATAGATCCAATCTGCAAATGTATGAAATTTAGAGATATTACTTATTAGATACATTACTCACTGTATTTGCCATTTTTGAAGACAGGATCTTTTTTTTACCTAAAATTTTTGCTCAAAAGTGCAGTATGTTTTTGATGTCGAAGGTAAAGTTTTTAACTCAATTCAATTTCATTGAATTAACTACTATAATGAATATACTTCTACAGTTGAAATAATGGGTTTTTTATGTGTTGAAATTTGTAGAAAATTGATTCCTGGTACTGATGTGAATTGCCTACATAACTCTCTTACTTTTTAATCCAAATAAAAACTTTTTCCAAGATGTTGCTTAAAAAACTGAGCAGTTTCCTTGATGCTGGTGCATCCTTGATCCCAGCAAAAACAGTAAATAAGATGCAACATTATAATCTTTAAATGTAATAGCAGACACTTTCAGTGAAGAATAGTGGTACCTCCAGTTCTTCTTGGTAATGTCCAAATTTAACTCCCATCTGTGGATTGTTTATATCACAACATATATCTGACTTATAACCATTTTGACTTATAAAGAGGTGCTCTAACCTGTATGTAAATTATGGGGTGACTTTGTAGAACTCAAATTTCTAGAATCAGCCAATTTTTATTTAGTGATAACCAAGTCCTAACCATCCATCTAAAACAATAACTTTTTCCTTACAGGTTTGCCTCAAGCTCAAACAAATGGAGCACGTGCTCAGCAATTCATCAGGATCCCTGTACCCTGTATCCCATTGACAGCAAACCAACAGCAAGAAGTCACAAATTTTTCTAAGAGTCGCAAATGACAGCAGAGTCATTGCAGTAGTGGACTATCAAAGATGCCATGTTCTTGACCGTAAATAACCTAGAGGCTAAACAGGCCTATCTATTTCCCAGGTTAATTCCTCTCCTGCCTGAATGGTTGGTATGAGGGATATTTGAGTACCAGTGCCATGCACCGTGCTATATATTTGATTTACACGTTGAAGTGTGATGCCTGTGTACATGAGTTATTGTGTGTATGTTTGTATTCATCTTTACATTTTCAGAAGTGATTAAAGGTATCAGTGCCATCTGAAAAAAAAATTAAAATTATTGTTTGCAATGCCAGTTTTTATGGCAGAAGATATTTAGAACTTAAAGTGGGCTGCCATTTTGAGATACTACGTGAAATTTCATGGGGTAGAGTTTAATATGGAATGAAAATATTATGTTTAGTAATGCCAAATTTGTATGGTTTTCACTTCTTTTAATGTAAGATGGCCAGTTCCTTTTAAACATCCTTATTTTAGGAGTGTGTAATGATTTTATACTAATATATTTGTACAAGTTTGTTTATATGTTCTTGTTCAATCATGGTTTAATGCCTCTATGCCACTAACAGTGTGACTTATTGGCATAGAAATTGATATTGCCCAGAAATGAAATTTTTATACTTAAATGTTGACAAGTATAGCAATATATATATATATCTATATTTATATGACAAGATCAGTCATATTAAAAATCTAAATAATTTGCATACAGTGTATGCATATAAAAGATTAGGTTATAATCGTGTATTTTAGGTAATGCATGATGAATTAGGAAAGGGAATACATATTCAAGCTCAAAATATGGAGGGAGAGGAGAGAGAGAGAAAGATAGGTGAGGTTGGTACATGGAGTGTTTCCATAGAAGTGATATAAGGCAGTGTTTGAAATTGACTGACAGTATTGTTTATATCTTTCTTTTAAGTAGTGAACTGGAGATCTTTCCGTGAAAGCATTGTGTGCATGGGATGTTACTTGTCATGGATTAATTGAAATTTAACTAAGGGGAGTTGATTTTTTTCATTTCATACTGTGCAACTGTAATAGTAAACTTTGCCAAGTAAGGAAATGCATACTTGAGGAGGAAAGATAGCCATTGATTAACTAAGTTAGGTATCGACTTTAAATGTAATTTCTTCAATTCTATCTTCAATTTCATAGTGTACCTTTCATGAATGGAAAACAGGAAAGGATTATTTTCAAAACCATTATATAGTCATTATTTTCCTTAATATACTATTTTTTATCATTTTAAATTCATTTTTATGGTAATACAGAATCGACATCTTGCCTATTCAATGCTTATAATAATCTATCTTATGGTAACTGGAAAATTTCTATACTTCCTGTTATTGTAATATTTCTAAGAAGCTGTAACTTCCTCTTTCTTATATGATAAATTGTAATTGCATTTAAATGAAATAATTTGATTGTTCTGAGAAAAATATTTTACATCAATCAATCAATCACCTCAGCAGTCTCTTTATGGCCCATACTTATACTTTTCTGTTTATGGATATATGAAGGTAATTACAGAAAGTGTAGCAAATACTTGAGATTTTACTGAATATCATTTCCAATTAAGTGCAGTAGAATTAAATTGAGATGATGTTTCTCTTCTATAGTGGAGGGAAACTTCATTGGTACTAAAATGGAATATATATTTAAAATTTTGATCATTTTCAGTTATAAGTATGTCTTTCTAAAGCTTAGCTCTTAGCTTGAGTTGCACAGAATGGAATATGACTTAACATTCTAATGCACATAAACATAGAGATATTTATTAATTTGGATGCATTTCAATTATCATTATAGAAGGGAACACTGCCTGACACTAGTCCTATTCAGCAATCACTTCACCTTTTCTTCTATCCCATAATCAAAATATGTATGTTTAATATCTTATCCATTTTAAGTTATCATTTTTCAGAATATCTGCTAAATTTGGCCAATTACTTACCTGGGGATAGGCTTTAACATAATTAATAATTATGTGTTTTACCTCTGATAGTGTGCTTATATTTATAATTCATTTCTCATAAACTGCAAGGAATATAAGTTAATATTTTTATTTTAATTAAGGGTGTTCTACTTGTAAATGTTTTGAAATATTGTTTAGTTTTATGATAATATTGTATTCCCATATCCCTGTAACTGTAAAAGATTCAGGCAGATTTAGTTTTCCATGGTGTAAAACATCTGGAACTTTTATGTTTGAGTTAAGAAAAATCAAAAAGGCATTCAGTCATATTAAACTCATATTTTAGCTTAATATCATTTGTGAATTTGGGTACCAAAGTTTAGCTCTTCATTACATCTTTTGAAAATATATGTATCTTATTGCGATGTGTAGAAAAATCTGGGTCAGATGTTGCATTACAACACATCTATCGTTAAAAACCTTTTGAAAGCAAAGGTGCTACAGATATATAATGACCTTCAAATTCATATATATTTTGGTTGTTAAATTTTATTGGGAACACATCTTTGGTTAAATTATTTGTAATGTCATGCATTAGTTACCCACAGTGCCTGTAATTGGAGTAATGTGTTCTCGCTTTGACATTCTTGGAGTGCTGTAGAGAATAAGTAAAGAAATTCTTTGTGGTTGTGAAATACTTCATCCAGAAGGTGGCCTTTTCCTTTAGGCTATAACAAAAGACTGGCAACTATGGTTTTAGCCTTTGATTATACCATTAATTTAATGTTTCCCCTTGTAAATGGAATTATTTTCTGGATGGTAACATTATAAATACAACTACTCTAGTCATCCAAATCATTGAGAGTGAACATGAACTTAAATGCTATAGTTATTGACTGTGGAAAGTAGCTTTTATTCAATAAACAATTAAAACCCTCTCTTGGTATTATTGTCGGTCTCTTGTAGGTAGAATGCCCTTAATCAATTTTTATTTATTTTTCTGATGCAATATATTGTTGTTTTGTGTATTATTCATAAATTAACACACAAATTATGATATTTTTTCAAATTAATTAGTTATGTAATTTACTATATTGTTTATTTTCATGCCCATCTTGGTCATGTCATGTTCACCCATCCATGGTTGATTGGCCAATAATGGAATGTCTCTACGATTGTTATTTTACTAAGCGGTGATTATCTATCATAGGAAAATGAATTTCCTGCTTTGTTTGGTTTCCTGATAACTACGTCAAATTTATTGCTTTCTCATTTGCTTGGATAATGGTTGATATTGATATGGAGCTGACCATTTATCCATTTACTTTGTGTAATCGTTCATGCTTTATGGCATAAAAGCTCTAATATTGTTTTGTCCTTAGTAATATTGTGTCCACTTGAGAGTTATTATCATTGATCAGTTTGCCATTTATAACAAATGGGTGATTTTGAAAGTCTTTTTGGCTTTGGTTTATCAGCGTTATTGAGTTATATATGAGAGGATAAAATTAATTTGTCTATATCTGGCTGAATTTTAATTCAAAAGCCATTATGTTTTGTATAACTTACCATGTTCGGTGGAAAAAAAAAATTAATGATGTTCTTACTTGAAAGCATGGTTATAAGGCTTCCTTATTCAAGTATGGAAATGCATGTTTATTTTGTGAGAGATTTGAAAGATATGTTAGGATTCAAATTGGTGCTACGAACATGATGATTTTTTTATTGCAGTAAAACTTGTGTCAGGAAACAGTGGGTTATGCTCTATCAAATTTTCTTAACTCATAGTGAATGTGTGTTCACATTATGGCTAAGTTATTGTTTATGTAAAATTTGTTTTCACCTCAAGCATAAGAATGTTAGTAAGTCTTACTTTTGATGAAGTTAATTTGTTGCTGGCTTTGATCAGTGATGCCATGAATTGGATTTAATCAGTACATGTTTGATAAAACAAGAAGATAGGATGTCTTCATTGCCATAGTTAATATTCATTTTCTTGTAAACAAAAGTGATACCAAATGTAATTTTGTATTTATGAAAATTGAATAATATGCACAATTGAATCAATAATTGTAGATGTTTGTTAAGAAAAACCTCTGCATCTTAGCACATTTCAGTCAACCTCTTAAACAAAATATGACATATATGTTGTTATTCAAATATAAGCTTGGCTAAAATGGAACTCGATAACATAAAATTGTGCTTCCAATTGCAATAAAAGTAATTTTAACACACTTTGAACAGTTTATTAACATCTCAATGCAATTACAATCTTCATTTCTATTTCATCCTTGTTTCCCTGTATAATTACGAAGCTATGATAAATTTCATAAATTTACTTATTTAATTTCTAGTTTTGAATTGAATGAAGATTATATAGTTCTAGTTACATGCATTCAAAATTGTTTGATGACTGAATTTCACAAATGTGAATTAAATCTTATGATAATTTTCACATATTACACTTCTTTTTCTTACTCTATAGTAGTTTGTTTTTTGTATCTAAACAAAACTCGGTTACAATAATTATTTTAATCTATTAGACAGAAATCCATGATTTCTTGCTATACTATATTTGAAAATACTATTATTTTCTAATCTTATGTAGGTTATCTCTAAATTATGCAATCTTGCATTTTATTTTAGTAATTTTTTTGAAATTGTTTATGATAATGTGGAGATTAGGTATTAAATCTTCTCTGTTGTCAATACTATTATTCCGTTCTGCTTTGTTCTCAAGTAATTGCTTGCTTTTTCAATTGGTATGTCAACAAAATTTTTGCATATTATTGCAATGAAAGTAGTAAGGGTATATACATATATGCATAGACTTGGTAGTATTTTTATCAAGAGTGGTAATTAAATTCTTTGAGTTACTTATCATGGTTATGACTAAGTTATTATTGTATGTTACAGAAAATGTACCTAAGGGGCTCAAGTCTGCTTTTCTCTTCATTTTAGCAGAGGTGAAGTAAATCTCATCCTACTTTATTTAATTTATCAAATTCTTTCCTTTTCCTATCTATTGTATATAATGTCAGTTTTCATAAACATCTGCAACCTGCTACTCCAATGCAGCCTAATGTTGTGTATAAATAAGTATGAGTTCTACTGGTTGGTAGGGTTCCTCACACTTGATGTATCATTGAAATGAAAATCTTAATGAGGGAAGCAATAAAAAAGACAAACATTTGGCACATGAATATCAATGATACCCTTTGAGAAGGCTTAAACAACCTATAAGACTTCTCTTCTTGATAAATATTCAGATTAATGCTAAACAAAGAGTATTTAAGAGGAATTGGTAATCAGGCCATGAGTTTGGCTTTGATCTTGAGTAAATTAGCACTTTTTAATTGTAAATTGTCCTAATCAGGTGAGTCCAACTTTATTCGCCATAGGCCATGTATGGCTCTCTGACTAGTCTCTGTGGCCTATCAGATTACCATTTCCTGAAAGGTTCACTTGGTTATCTACACTAAAATTTGGTAAATGAAGTGAAAAAGGCAAACTCTGGATTGTATATACCCTTAGAAATACTAAATTTCGGTCTTTAAATATAACAGCAATGAAATTATTTTAAGTATTAACATTTTTTATTAATTGTTGTTATTTATATTGATAGAGCACATTATCTGTGGCCTAGGGAGTCATTTTTGGAGCAAAATACAGTTCACAAAACTTGGTCACCCTAGCATAAATAAGCAACAAAAAACACATGGTTCACATGTTTAATTTTAGATGAAGATGAAGAGCAACAGAAAATTCTCTCATTCAATTTCTTGGGCTATGATGGGACACGGTGTGCTCTGGAGGATCCATCTAAGATGCCACCTAACCATCGTCAGGCACAGACTTCCTGTAAGCCGGAACCCTAGCATAAAGGAAAGAAAGGTTTCTGAACAACCTTGAGCTGCGATATTAGTATCACTTAGGAATATAAACTAATTAAAATTGGCACATGATATGAGAGTATCGGCATCACCTTCTAAGATACTGAATAAGAAATAAAATAACTCTGGTTGATTCTTAGAATGTTTCTGCTTCTGGTTAAGTCTCAAACTATGCAAACAGTACATTTGAAATATATATTTTTATTACCAGAGCAAATCATCCCTTGCTTTTGCTATCTCTGAAATAGTTTCTGAAATGTATCATCACAATTGGAATATTTGAAATAAAGGCATCTTTTCTAAACACTTGGGCCATCTATACCTAAGATCTCTAAATGTAGTATTTTTTATTATTTTTATTACCAATCAGCTGTTTCTCTAGGATGAAATTTGTATGATAAGAATAATATTTAATGTTGTAGGTCTACTTCATTTTCACAGTCAAGAGCAGAGTTATTAATTTCTTACAATAAACTAAAGTATCAGTTGAAGTGAATTAATATTTGAAATTATGATAATCTCAGATTATCTTCCAAGCCCCAATTTGAATATCTTTTACATTCATAATTCATGGTCAGGCCATTATTCTGATCAATGTTAGCTGGGGTTGGGGAGCATAAACTAAGACCTGGTTGCA
This sequence comes from Ladona fulva, assembly GCA_000376725.2. Taxonomy (NCBI): domain Eukaryota; kingdom Metazoa; phylum Arthropoda; class Insecta; order Odonata; family Libellulidae; genus Ladona; species Ladona fulva. The sequence goes on from KZ308498.1 coordinate 1,115,520, forward strand.
CTTTATATTCAACACTATGCTGAAGTTTATCTTCAAAGGTGGACAATTCTATTTGCATATCATGAATTAAATTCTCACATAAGATGAACGAATTAAATTTCCTTACTTGCAAGAAGTTTTTCTCATGCCAAAACAACAATAAATTTTCTTATCGTGAAGTACTCAGCAAAGAATGTACCTGTAAAAAGTCTAAAAAATTTACTACTTTCAGGACAAGATTTGCCATTCACGAAAGGCTTTCCAATAAAATGTTTTCTCTTTGCTATTAGAAGAGCTGAAAGTAAATGAACAACTCACTGAATGGTTAACAGAAACCCCACATCTTACTTTAGAGCTTGATCTAGTATAGTCTTACCATACTTGCCATTTTTACTGGGACTTCCAATTTAGAGGCATGGTTTTGGTCAAAATTTAATTTTGTTCCGTTTTGAATGTTTAACTTAGATAAATAAATATATGATTTATTCAAATTTATAGAGGAAAAATATATGAAGTACTGAAAACAACCGATTCCCAAAATAACAGTTCCCAACACGCTGATAAATTTGGCAAGAACTAAGTTTAAATGAAAGTTCCAGTTTGAATCCTTTCCAAACTCTATTTTCCCGGTTTTAGAATATAGTAACCCTATCTATTGCAGTAACATAAAGTGACTAATGAGTGACATTTTTAGGAACCTATACTATACGTATAGTATATATATTTATATAAGGCCTCACATAGGACGAACGGCCGATGTAATCTTTTCGGAGTTAATATCGCCGTAACGAAGTCGTATTTCATTAGGCATCGTTCTGAGGAATTGCATTAAAACATGAAATTTTTATTGAGAATATGTATGGTTTCAAAACAAAATTATTTTGCCCCTTCGACAATGGCAAATTAGTAATTTAATGATTAAACTAAATTGTTCCTACTGGTACTAACATGGAATTCGTTTTCATAACTAGCTCGGTGTGACGTTTAACGAAAACAAATGAGTTACAGAAATTGTGACTTCTAGTCTCAAGGGTGGGCGGTTTTAAACTCGGATATATATAGACTATTTCTGCGATTATAATGAGTATTCGGCATTGGTTGCGTGTTGCTCAATTTTAACTCCAATCCAATAATTCCCTATTAAGTTTCCCCCCGTAAGCTTGCTTACATTCACCGGACAATAACACTATTCCTTTCCTTTAAGTAGAGATCAAAATGTGTACTCCTACTGTTATTACTCATCCTATCATAAGCTCTATTCAAAAGATAGCAATATATGAAACCAAAGCAGTAAGTATATTATTTGAAAGCGTAGAACTTGATTATCTCAATATTATTAATGATGTGCTATTTTCATTTAGAGATTTTATCTTATGGGCACCAATAATACACAAACAAGATTCAGAACCTTGAAAATAGACCGAACAGAACCAAGAGAACTTTCTATTATAGATGACGATTATGAGTATACCAAGGTTAGGACCAATTCTTTCTGTAACCGTAAGACTCAAGTTGAACGTATATTTTTTCAGCATCTTATATTTGTCAATGATTTCACAGGACCAGATCAAAGATTTGGTTAAAATGATTGATGTCGGAAACCGACCAAAATCCGGTCAAAGAGGAGGTAGTATAATGGGAATGTCTCCGGTTGTATCAGCCTTTGGTATTGTTGGTTAGTCTTCAATTAAGATTGTTGAGTTAATTTATTTTTACCTTTAGAAAACGTCTGGAATGTGAACATTCAGTTGTGAATATCAGACGATACCCAAGATCCATTAAGCTTATTTGATGTTCAGATTTATTTTAAGAAATTGGTCTTTTTGAATTACATGAATCATGATCTATTATTCAACTACTACGCCAACATTGTTTTACAGGATTTGTACGCTTTTTAGAAGGTTATTATATTATTGTTGTGACGAAGAGAAGGCGGGTGGCAATGGTTGGACACCATACCATTTATAAGATAGTTGATACTAATATGATTTACATTCCAAACGATGGTGTCAGACAACCCCACCCTGATGAACAGAAATACTACAGAATGTTTCAAAGTATTGATCTTTCGAGCAACTTCTACTTCAGGTAATTTTGTTTGTAAAAATCATTATATTTAGAAGACATTTAACGAAATAGCAAGCATTCATGCCATGTTCACTGTTTTACAGCTACAGTTATGACATAACCCACACCCTCCAGAATAATTTGACACTTCCTCGTTGTTTAATTACCAACATAAAAGATTATGGTAAGAAATTCCGAAGATGCTTGAATTTTTTTGTGGTAAATTTTCAGTGATTGTTACATGGATTAATTGTAATTATAAATACATCTCTTTCAGGTGGTGTATCAAGTCAAGAGACCTCCAACTCTAGTAGAACAGAAAAGTATATAGTTGATGCTAGAAATAACTAATTGAAATGATTTATAAATTATTTGTAGCATTGTTCCTACAATTTCTCTGGTATATTGCAATGTTTTTTTCCTTACAGTAGGTTTTGGGAGGAGCCGCTGGAATTTGGAGTCCGCAATATGCCAAACCAAAAATTTGTTTGGAATTCATATTTATTGTCTCAAATAGAGGGTCGCTTACATCCAGATTGGATACTTTATGTTGTTCATGGATTTGTGGGACAATCAAACATAAGTGTTTTTGGTAGGCCAATATATGTCACCCTCATTGCCCGCCGTTCCAATAAATATGCTGGAACAAGATTTCTGAAGAGAGGTGCAAATTTTGATGTAAGTAAAACGTGAGTTCTTTCTGTTTTAGAATTTTTGTGAATGATAACTTTTATGCTTTGAAACACTTTAGTTGTCTGCAAGTCCTTCTTTACTGATTAATCAAAAGATTTTCTATCTCTTAGAGTCATATCTCTTTATCAAGGAAAAGTAGCTGTATTTATAGGATAAAATAAAAGTCCTTAGTAGTTTTTAACAGATTTAATAGAAGACTGCTGCAATTATGCAAATTTTCAACCAATTTCTATGGTGAAATGTAATATCTGAAGATGCCACAAAAGTTTAAACACTTCTTTAGTGACAATAGGTATAGTTTCATTGCTTTAGAATAAATATCGATGGAATAAGTTTAGAAATGTTAAATGCAACGAAGTGCATCTATTTAAAAAAATAATGATTGCCTTTTCAAATTGTGAAAGAAGTGATAACTTTATGAAAATGAGAGCAATCTGTATTTACTATTGTATTTATTAGAATAATATTATTATAATCGAATCATTTATTAATATACTGCTTGCATAAAAACGATATATAATGTTATGTAGATCATAAACAGCTAAAAAGTCACAAAGTAAGGTTTCCAAATTCAGTACTGCAAGCCTATTTTCATAATCAAGATTTGAACATTGTAAACAATGGGATAAATATCTAACAAATTTTTGCCGTACCTGATATTTAAGGTCAATATGTTCTTTATAAAAAGGAGACCAAACAGCACCCATATTCCAAAACTGTTCTAATAAGAGTATAATATGTAACCTTTAAGAATGAATACTATTATGACAATCTCAGCTAAATCTATGAATATGAAAGAATGCCCTTAGAAATTTAATGTAGTGTTGAGAATGATCCCCAAGTCCTTAATATGGTCAACTCATACCAAGATTGATCCCCTAATTAATTATTAGTTGGATTAGTAATTGAAGTTAGTTGGATTTAATATTCCAGAAAACGAATTTCATGAGCATTTGTCAAAATTTATAGGCAATAGGTTAATGAAGATTCAAGAAAACAGCCTATGTAAACAATATTGTTCGGAATGACAATCAGTAATTGATGTAAAAGATGAAAATATCTAAAGATAGACAGAATACAGTAAGAATCTCAATGGAGAAATCACTTGAGAAATGTCATTAATAAATATATTAAATAATAATGGTCCCAGGTGGGAGCCCTGATGTGAAATTATATTCTATGGACTTAGAAGAACTAATTTCAACATTTTGTTTGTGAGTCATCAAATAACTTCTTAGCCAACTCTAGATTATGATATATACCCAGAATCTCCAATTTCCTTTTAATGTGGTAAGATCTATTTTGTCGTAGGCCTTGCTAAAATCTAGATAGATAACATCAGTTATATTTATTGTATAAAATATATGAATCTAGATAGATAATAGTTATATTATTATTGATGATGATGATGATGCTGAGGCGGTGTCCCTACATAGAGGGCCAAAGGCACTTAGACCTATAGGTCTAAGTGTTTGTTTACAATGGACCAAATATATTTGGTCCATTGTGCCATCCGCCGTGACCCATTAAGTCCTATGGCCTTACAAAAGGCCAAGATGCACCCCATGGGTAAATCCCTAATGTCCCTGGGCTCCTGGAAAAGGGTTCCCATGAGACGAAGCCGTGTCCTGGCAATAGCCGGGCATTGACACAGAAGATGAATTGTAGATTCCTCTTCTTGGTTACACCATCTGCAGCTTGGAGAATCGGTAATTCCCATGTTGAAGAGATGTTTGTTTACCAGGTAGTGTCCTGTTAGTAGGCCTATCATCGTTCTCAGATTCCTCCTATCAAGCGATAGGAGTTTCTTGGCATAGCTGGAGTTTGGACCATCACAAAAACTCCTAGCTTGTCTTAATCCCTGAGTTGATTGCCAGATGTTTAGGTGTTGGGTTTTTGCCCAATCCCTAATTGCAGCCCTCAGAACAGCAGGTGAAATAGGTAGAATTGGCTCTGGGCCAACAGGATCACTGAGAGCACCTCTCTTGGCTAGCTCATCGGCTTTTTCATTTCCGGGAATACCTGCATGTCCTGGTACCCAGAAAAGATGTATGTTTCGCTGCTTAGCAAGGGCATCGAGCTCTCTGCGACACTCTAGCACCAGCTTAGACCTGCACCAGGATGAGTTAAGTGCCATTAGGGCAGCTTTACTATCGGTGCAGATGTGAATAGGTCCAGGTGACTCTATCCCTTTAATGACATGCAGACATGACAGAATTGCAAAGACTTCTGCCTGAAAGACTGTCACATGCTTTCCTAATGAAATAGGTATATTTATTAAGGGTGATTCACAGTAGACCCCCGCTCCAGAGTTACCATCGATGTTTGATCCATCCGTGTACAAAGCTCTGGATCCATGATGGATGTGTTTCCCTTTACTCCACTCTTCGCGAGAGGGATAGTGGGTTTTAAAGGCTGGTGCCTTTGCGTTAAAGCTTGCCACCAGGTTATCGTGACCCATCTCAAAGATGGGACTTGTATTACTTAGGTCAGACCATAGCTTTCTGTGACCGGATATATATCCAATCTCATACCATTGGCCAGAGTGCTTCAATTGCAAGGCCGTAGTTTTTGCTTGCTTCTCTATCTCCACATAAAGTGGTGTGAGGTTTAGCAAGGTCTCTAACGCCAGGGTTGGGGTAGTCCTCATGGCCCCGGAGATACCAAGACAAGCCATTCTTTGTATGTGATTAAGCTTGATCCTGGCACATTTCAGCCGGGACCTTCTCCACCACACAATTGAGCCGTATAGTAAGTAAGGTCTTACTATCATGGTATAAATCCACTGCATGCCTCTAGGATGTAATCCCCAGGTTCTACTGCAGGCTCTTCTGCACGCCCAAAGGGTAGAGCAAGCTTTCCGGATTCTAGACTCCAGATGTTGACTCCAAGACAACTTCGAGTCCAGAGTCAAACCCAGATATCTGACAGTGTCAGAGAGCCTCAATTCCCTCCCATTAAGGGAAGGAACTCTCAAGCCCACCATATTCCTTTTCCTTGTAAACAAAACAACTGTAGTTTTGTCCGGGTTGACAGCTAGCCCCGTACTGTTGCACCATTTTTGCACCATGTTCAGAGCTGATTGCATAATCCCCGAAACAGTATCGAAAAATTTCCCAGGGATGAAGATAGTTAAATCGTCTGCGTACCCCTGCTATATTATTATTACTACTATTCACAACTTATGAGCTTTTAATCATGTCCATTTTTTACAAAATTTGTTTATAGATATATTCAAACAGTTTATCTGATGTTTCCATAAATTGGAACTAACTCATTTCAAGTTTGAATGTAAGATTTCTGTTTTCAGAATGAAAAGTCAGTTTGGATGACTTTTTTTTCTAAAATTTCCTGAACAGAATGTTGAATTAAACGTCATTGACTTGAATGTAAAAGCTAGCTCAAAATGAACTCTGTAGTTTTTGAAATTGATGTTCCTCAATGATTTTCAATGTGGTTGTATTTCCTAACCTTAATTATTTAAAATATTATACTGTCATCTTAGCATTATAATTTCTAAAAATCTGAAATAGTACTAATTATTTGATGCTTAAATGCCTGAAAATTAATAATATTGAAATCAAGATGGATTCAACATAAATTTGTACATTTGCCTAAATCTAATATTAAATATAGTCCTACCCTATAATCCTTTTTTTCTAAGTATGTATTGAAATTTCAGGGTGATGTGGCAAATGAAGTTGAGACGGAACAGATGGTTCATGATTCTGGGGTATCTTCATTAGTAAAATCAAGGTTCAGTTCATTTGTTCAGATGAGAGGCTCAGTGCCTGCTCATTGGTGTCAAGATGTCAGCAAGATGGTTCCCAAGCCTGCTATATCCTTCAATATAAGTGATCCTTATTGTGAAACAGCAGGTATGATTTTGACATTATCGGTTATTGCGCTATTTCAGATATTATTGGTTTTGAATTTTAGGTTATGCCTTGTTATACAAACTACTAAATTATCTTTAACATATTTTTTGAAGAAGTAAAAAATCTGTGACTGAGCAATAATTTAGCATGGTGATGCAATATTTAGCATAGCATGGTGATATTAATCTTAAACTCGATTTCTTTGCCTTGGTTTCATAGAAATTCATGTGATAACAACACTGAGGTTGAGATTTGGTTAGGGCATGGTTTGTAGATGAAGGATTAATTCTAATAGTGGTCTTATCAGACTAAAATTTACCTTATTAAGACATCTTTATTTTTATTATTCCTATGATTCCTCTTAAGTAGTATAAAATGTTGTCTAAGTTTAGGTCTTAGTCTTTAAAATATTCTCATCTTATCATTGTTGATTAATTCTTTCCTTTATTATTTGGTTTCAGTAATGAGTTTTATTCTTTCAAATGCTTTTCTTTTACAAAAAAAAAACCGATGATTAGGTTATTTAACTTTGGGAAAATCATTTTTGTTTGATTTGCTTAGGAAAGCATTTTAGTGACTTGCTCGGGCGTTATGGCTCCCCAATCATAGTTCTGAACTTGGTGAAGAAACGTGAAAAGAAAAGACATGAAAGTGCCCTCAGTGAAGAATTTAAAGCATCTGTTGACTACCTGAATCAATTTTTACCTCCTGAACATCAAATCAGTTACTTGAGTTTTGACATGGCTCGTAAGAATAAAATGTGAGTACGATTGGTTTAATTCCTGTTTGAATAAATAAATCATATAATTTATCTTTGGTTTACAAGAAAATTAATTCCATCAGTTAAAGTGAATTTCCAGGAAGTCATAATTGAGTAAGAGATTGTCATTTTCATTTTGTCAATTCTAATCTTTTAGATGTATGATTTTTATCACTTTTGTCAATATTTTCAAGGATAACTAATGTTTGAATATGCTATGATATTGCTGATATATTTTGATTTTCATTGGGCATAAGGACTATACTGTTTGTTTTTATAAATATTTGTAGCAGTGAGAATTTAAGAACCTTATATAATTATTAAACATATTTCAGGAAGGAAGCTAATGTAATGGCCCATTTAGCACGGAAAGCTTACAAAGCAGTGTGCAAGGTGGGAATATTTCAAAGTCCCCCTCCTTTAAAACGAGGTGGACAGTGGGAAACTCCTGGGCTTCTTGCTCCATCTGGTCATCACTCAACTGCATGTGCCCCACTACTTCAGACTGGAATAGTTCGTGTGAACTGTGTTGATTGCCTTGATAGAACTAATACAGCACAATTTGCCCTTGGAAAATGTGCATTGGGACTTCAAGTATGACAGATTATACATATCTTTTTGGATTATAATACTATATTTCCTAAGTTATAGCCTAAAAAATTTGCTCTCAGGGTTTTATGTTAGCTTAACTAACACTATATGTAGAGTTCTGCAGATGAAAGTTGCATCCAATAATTTGATAGATGCAAATAAAGACAAAATTTTAATTAAAAATTGGTACAATGAAACACCAAAATTTTCTGAAATGCTATATCATGTCAGTTACAAATTCATCTGAGAAAGGAGATTGGAAACTATATAAATATATTAATCAACTTGTGATATATTTTTTACCAAATTATGTACCCAATTGGTAATATATTATACCCTGCTGACCTGACCAATCTTAAATAACAGGCTCAAGGATAAGTAGTTTAAAAAGAGTCCAATCTTCAAATGATATTTCTGTAATAAAAAATGCATTGATTGCATTAAGTATCACTTGAAATATACCAAACAGTGGTTACTGCAGTAGAAATATTGATTTAGAAGAAAATCTTGCCGAAAGGGCATTGGCTTTTGAGTTTTGTATTGGTTGAGTCAGAAAAGGCATGCAAAAATATTTAGGTTATATATATTTAATGTGTGCAAATGCATTCTTTTTAAATCATAAATTATCATTAATAATCTGTATCTAGTGATACAATCAGCTGAGTAGTCTGGTTTTAGTGGAGCATAAACTTATTATTCATTAATAAGGTAAGTAGATATGTTTGATCACTAATTAGAGTTGCATCAATATGAAATGAGTTTTTAATTTGCTCTTGCATCAATTAGTGTGTAACGTTTATTGATATATAGATATTCAGACGCATGTGGTAATAAAGATTTTTGTCCTTGTTCATTAAGTCTATTTACTTATCAGGAATTAATTGTAATTTTTGTCCACAAATGTTTGAAATATATTTATTTCTGGGAAAATAAAATTCACTACGTAAAATTCCACAGGAGTATATTTGTTAAGGCTTCTACCATAGATTATACATTATTTCATTTATATTAAACGCTTGCTGGTAAGATATAGTGATATAGGTATAAGAGGACTTCAAC
>KZ308498.1:1128715-1256692 GCA_000376725.2 Ladona fulva
GGAGGAGATCGATTTTTAATTCAGACGCTTATCAAAGGTCAATAAATCATGGTCGGATCTCAGAAACGCGGATTTTGCTTTACAACTATATAACACATTTCTGCTAAAAGTTTGGTTTTTCTGTGACTCCTGGTCATTGTTCGACAAAGATGTGAAGATGACCGAGTCATGGATTTGCGCGAATTTACCGTGTTTTGATTTGGTTTACGTCGTCTCACATAAAACACGAGATCGGTATTGACTCCTAATGTATATCATTTTAAAGACAAATAAATACTCTTTCGAACGATGTATAACATGTCCCAATATAAAGGCAGATCATCAATGGGTAATGCATCAAAGTCCAGGTCTATACTATTGTCAATCCGACAGTAGGTTGCAATAGGAGTTTTTTTTTTGATGCAGTGATATAAATTTAAGAGATAAAGTCACTAAAGAGAGAGGTTTGTTTGTGATCAATTGAATTTTCAATACAGATGCAGAAAAGCAACATACGATGAACCTTTTCCTGGGCCTTTTTATTCCTGAGGATGGAAAACCACCAATATGGGAGCAGATGACAGATTATTATTTACACCATATACCAACACTCTCTAAGAAAAGGTAAAATTAGTACTTTGAGATCATTTTGTCAAAAACTACTACTTACAATTGCTTAGTATAGTGGGACAAAGTAAGTAAATATAACCTATCCCATTCATATGAAATTTCGTTACATTGCAATTGCAAATTTAGGAACTAATCCGCTAGTTAATGTCAGTTTAAGAGGGGAAGATTGATTATTTCCCATTTTAATAAAAATAGTGAAATAAATAGATTAGCAGTAAATAATCGCAATTTTGATTATGCATAAAAATGATTATTTTTATTATATTAGATTATGAATTTCTTATAATTCTTAAATGGAAACTGAATAATTTCCTTTCCATATTTTTCTGATTAGTTTATTTCTCCTTTGGCTTAATATTGATAAATTTGACTTCAGGAAAATATCTTGTGGTTAGTCAAATTTGGTAAATTTCTATGATATGTTTCAACAATCAATTTTGTAACTTGGAGGAAAGAAGTTCCATCCTTAAAGTCATCAATCTTGTAAGTCCAATAATTAATTTTTGGTCTGACTTGTTAACTAGGTGATAGGCAGTGCAGTTCCTTACTGTGAGAAATGGTTATAACATATAGACAAGAACATACAGCAAGAATTATCTGGAATTCATATTTTCCCCTTAAGCCTTTGGTTTCACTTGTTGATTTATTATAATTTTGCTTGCCATTTGAATGATTGCATAATGAATGATATTTTTAGTGATCGACTGTATCTATGCCATTTACTGGCTTCAATATATCTTTCCCAGCTTTTTGTCCTTGTAGCAGTGATAAAATTTATAACCTTGCAACAGAAATAAAAATCAACAAGGTTAGTAGCATAAGTTTACTCTCAAAGTATAAACTTATAACATTAATGTTGCTGCTTTTATGCAGATCGCTGATCCACTGGGAATCATCCAATCACTGAGTTGTAAACTTTTTGTTATAGTCAATGTCTGTTTTCAATCTTTTCTGTACTATATATTTTCTTAGATGATGACAAAATCAGAAAAGTTATTAATAAATATATATAAAATAAATAACACTATAAATATGTAATTTTTGAAGCTGACTGTTGAAAATGGGCGATGTGTAATTTTTGCTCTTGATTATTTAACTCGATTTTTTTTATTAATTTGTTAGTCTTTTTTATTCTTATAATTCCAGTTTCTTGAGGACAGTTTCTCTGCTCTGTTTCTATTTATTTTTTAAATACTGGGTAGGGAACAGCAAAATTTTTAATCTGTAGATGGGGCCTTGATATTGTAACAGTAAGGGCATTCATTTTTAATGTAGAGGACTTCAATTTTCAACTATGATGGTTTAATAGGCTGGTGTTCTTTTGGTTATTTGTGGCCACATGTGGATTCAGCCTATGAAAATAAGTACTTCTGGGTAATCATTGGTGGCACAAGCGTAGTGCTTGCCACATTACCTTCATTCCATACCCTTGGTCCTAGTATTAGCGCCATTAACCTGCTGACTTTCAAGGACATTCAGGTGCTATGAATTGGAAACTATTATCAAATGAAATTACTGGAAGTGATGTGAAATTTTCAACAGTTTCATCAAATATAATTGTAAAGAAGATACTTCTGAATGGAAGAGAATACTCATTGTATAATTTCATCCAACGGAGTTCAATGTGTCAGTCTTGTTTTCATTTTAATCTTGTCACTTTACTCTGCCTAAAGTTTAGCAATATTTTCATACTTTAACTTTCCAGTCTTACGTTATTTGTGTTTCTGCTGTAGGCCTGGAAGATTGACTCAGTGGTGGGAAAGAGATGTGATGGAATGCTTGCCAAGGGCACGTGATGAAGTTTGGAAGAAATGTGCTGAGATTGTGAAACTGGATAAGGTTATTGGTGATGACCGTGTGGATGCATATTTGGATTATTATCGTCCTCATGAATTCAGTATTCTATGTGATGATTCTGCATACAAAATTAGTCATTCAGTAAGGTTAGTTGTTCATCACTAATTGTTAAAGTTGTGGATGGATTTACTGTTTCTTACTTCATTAAAGGAATATGATAAAGGTTCATCAATTAAATAAGTCTTCAAATGCTTGTTTACATAAGTTTTACTACAATTTTCTGTGTGTTATGTTTATTATTTTCCTCCATTTACAAATTACTGTTGTTTTAAGCTGTAATTAAGCATACATTCTATCATATTCGGCCGAATTTCGTGGAAGGACATTCTGAAGTTATAAAATAAAGAACACCATAAACTTCCACCCACACTAATGGATTTTATTTTCGACCGGTTTCTGCACAAAGGCCATCTTCAGGTGAGGGAGTAAGGGAGGTAGCAGCATTATATATCGTTATAGGAACTTTGAGGGGAGGGTAAGGAGAGGGGAAGGGTTTGGAAACGTATATTCATTCTTAAGATTTTCTGCGGAGGTTATTTCTATTATTTCAAGTGTGTCGAGCTTTCTCCCCTTTGGTTCCAGGTGGAGGATTTTTGGTGAAAAGTAACTGCGGTGTCCACTCTCCAGCAGGTGGGCTGCAAATGCTGAGGTTGATGGATTCAGTAACCAGTAGCTCCGTAGGTGTTCCTGGACCCTTTTCTTTACCGATCTCCCGCTCTGACCTCGGTATCGAAACGAACAATCGTCACACTGCAATTCATAGACCCCTGATAGTGCAGAGGGATTGGTTTTATCCTTTACCTTAGATAAGGAGCATTGAAGGTTGGAAAGATTATAAAAGGCTGCCCTCAAGTTCTTTGGAAGAAGGTTAGAAAGTTTATAAGAAATGTTCCCCATAAACGGCAGCTTCACCCATTAATTCTTGGAATCGTCATAGGAACAAAGGGATGGAAAGATAGAAGCAGATGCGATTTTCCTGGTTTTCTTCCGTAAAAGTTTTTCAACAAATTCTTCTGAGTAGAGAATTCATGTGTTTAGTGAAATTGTGTGTGTAGCAAAATTATTTCCACTTCAATAATCAATTTTTCTTGCAAAAAGAAGGACTAGCAATAGGATCACCACTTTCACCCTTACTTGCTGAAATATTTATGAACCATTTTAAAGAGAAACTGTTTTCTTCAGGATATAGACTCGTGAAAAACATTTTTCTTTGGAAATGCTATGTGGATGATGTGTTTTGTGTGTGGGAAGGGACGACCTGCCAAATCTCTGCTTTTGTTAATTTCATCAATTCTCTGAATCCCAAGATACAATTCACATATGAACTTGAAGATAATGGTATGCTAAATTTCTTGGACTTGTCTGTATGTGTTATTAATTGCAAGGCATCCTTTGAAATATTTAGGAAAGATTCGTATACTGACCATGTGATCCCTTCCAATTCATTCCATCACCATTCCCATAAACACGCTAGTTTTCACTCCCTAATCCACCGCCTTTTGAATTTCCCTCTCTCCCCTGAAGCTTTTTCCAAAGAACTATCCACCATTAAAGCCATAGCTAGGAACAATGACTACTCAGAAGAATTCCTATAACTATATATAATGCTGCTACCTCCCTTACTCCCTCACCTGAAGATGGCCTTTGCGCAGAAACCGGTCGGAAATAAAATCCATTAGTATGGAAGTTTATGGTGTTCTTTATTTTATAACTTTATAACTGTAATTAAGCAATATTTACTTTTATAGTTTCTCTGTATCAACAGTAAAATAGATTTTTGTAGAAGTTTTATTCCCTCTTCAAATATCTTTTATTAAACCATTGTAATTACCCAAACATAATTACTTTTCTTTTGAAATTTTCATTTCAAAGGTTGAATTACGTATTAGTACAGGTATGAAATAATGATTCAGTGGTACCATAAGGGAAATATCATTGAAACAATTGGAAGCTGAGTAAATGAATATTGTGAATTTAGGTGTCCTTAGATTTTTCATTTGTAAATAAGCAATTAATTTCAAACAGTTTAGCTGAATGAGAAGAAAATTTGTGTTATGAGTTTAGTTATTATTTAGATAATTTATTGAAGTGGGTATTTCATAAAAATTTAATTGGTCTTAATGTATTCATTTTTTCAGGGATTTCATGCCACATTTCACCACCAACTTCAGCCCATTCACAGTTAGAGTTAGACCAGGGAGGAGAAGGGAGGAGACATCAATGACAGGCAGGGCTACTAAAAATCCATCTCTCACAGGACAAAGTTCAACAAGCTCCACTAATTCAAGTGATAGGTGAGATAAATCATTGCCGTAAACAGCTGGGCATTCTTCTCAAATGGAGTGGCATGCATGAAAAGTCTTAATCTTTGATTTATTAAGGTAGTTAGTTCTTGAACATGAAATTAGAACATGAATTTCATCAAGTATTCTGCCTTTTGGCAGGTCCCGTGCACCAAAGCTGTCTCCAATTTGTCCTGTCTGGGGCTTCTTCTTTGGTCTCCTTGTACCCACCTATCCTTACTATATCTATCATTTTCAGCCTTTTTTGTCCTCTTCTCTTTTCTCCTTCCACCATTCCCTCAATTGCTGTAATTAAAATCCCCTTCCCTCTTAAAATATGTCTGATCCACTTCCCTGTAGTGTAAATAAATAGGATAGACCATATCCTCTATATAGATATTAAGTTATGTTAAATAATATTTACATTATGTCAACTTGAATGTGTGAAAGACTAATTAAATGTGTGCTCTATTCTCATGCTCAGCTCAAGTGAGGCTAGTGAATCATCTGAGGAGGAAAGGGAGGCAAGTGTGGAGACAAGAGTAGCTCCCTCCATTACTAGTAGTGCAGAGGACAGCATAGTTTCCTTTGAGGCATTATTTCCCTCAATGGGACAAGAATATGGTCTGAAAGTAGGTGATCCTGGGAAACAAGATCAACTACTCTATAAAAGGTACTTACTAATAATAAAAGTTGCTGTAGTGCATTACATATAGTATGAAAAATTTAAGCCATTATTCTTACTCTTGTGTTATAAATACTTAGTAGTATTGTTAAAAGTGCTTCAACAGCTGAAGTTATTTATGAACATGCTTTGCTCCCACTGGAATTGTAATCCAAGGCAGCTCTCACCAATGGTTATGAATTTTACTTCACCAAGATGAAAATTTTATATTTAGGCACTCTTTTAGATATTCATCCCAAATGAATATTTTGTTGCTCCCATTTAGGTAAAGGTTTGAAATGAATGCTTACTCTTGTGAGGACCTTTCCTATGTTAAGAGCCTCCCCTTTCCATTGTCAGATAGATACCCTGGCTTCTTTTCTTTCTCTCTTTCTGTCAAGTCTGCTGCCTTTTCTGCCTTGATCCCTCATTGTTATTACATTCCCACTCTCAATAAATATAAATTTTAAATAATTTTTATCATTTACTATTTAATTTAAAATTATACTGTTAAGAATGATCAATTTACGTCTGTCAAATTTTGAGATTAAAATTTCCACTTTTTGTTGTGTGTTAAATTTTATGAAATTAAATTAAGCAAGATATTATTACATTATAAAAATTTCCCTCAAATTCTTTATTTTATTGTAAATATCTGGTAGACTATGTAATGGTGAGTGTGCATTATTTTCATTGTTGGAGTAGAAATGTTGTCTTCATTTGGCTGTTCAAGAAATAATCAGTTTCATAAGCATGCTTTAAAATCGAGACAGATTATCTCATAATTTATCACACATTAACACATGTCTGTTACTGAATCATTTTTTTGAACATTTTCTATAGATATTCCTTATTTGGGAGGAATGCTATATTTTTGGATAGCCATGGCTCAGTCTCTCCTTATGGCCAGCCTATTCTACCAGGATATTTTCCTCCTGATACATCTTTCTGTACTGCTCCTCCAGTGGTGAGTGCAGCCTCTCGAGATATTTATCAGGCTCATGTGGAGAAGGGATTGGGATTTGCTGATGCTTGTCTTCACCCCAGGGCAGAAGATTTAGCCTTGTATGAAAGATTTGTTAGTTGACATTATGTTTTATAGAAAATGCCTAAGGCCCGGCACACACGTTCTGGTATACCGGGCCTAAGAGTATTGATTCTGCAGAAAGGAAGTATCTGAATGTAAGTCAAAGGTAGGCAGTGACTGCATATAGTATGTATTGTTACTACCTCTTGTTATTTTTGGATAATTATTGATTGTTTTTTTTATCGTTATCTCTTTCAAGGAGAATTTTCAAATCATTGTTTGAAATCAGAATTATTACAACGTTTTCTTCTTACGAAACAAAATTCTGTATTTTGTTTCTGCTTTATGAAAAAATACATTTTAGAAACGTCTGAATACGATATTCTCTTTTGCAGAAAATTTGTACGAGATAAATAATACACTTGAGTTATTTCAGTTTTTGTTCTGTATTATTTAAAAATCTTTTAGCACAGCTTTGTGAAAACTAAAATTGTGTGTCTTAGTCTGTGAATATTACTAATATTGCAATATGTTAATGCCAGAGATGAAAATCCAATTAAGTTAAATTCATTTCAGGGTTCTTTATGGGTATTTTCTTGAAACAAAAATTGAAACGTAAATCATATTGTGGAATAATTAATATTTTGGTAATGAAGTATTATCTTGCTGTCTTATTTTGGTTTTACAGAAAATGAAATCAGTGAGTTTCAACTGATTTTATTTAAATTTGTTATGACATAAAATAATTAATCTTTGGATACCTTTTTATTCTTAACCATTGCAAAATTTACAAAAAAGTTCTCATCAAAAGTATCTTGATAAAGCTACCAGTAGGCCTCATCAGATAATCTTTTGAGATAAATAAACTTTAGTGGTTGCCATCATAAGGAATAGTTTCCAGGAAGCTAAACATTCTAGTATTGAAAATTCATCTTATTTCTCCCTGCAACTTATTTATTTTTGCATATTTTCCTAAAAAGTTCCTTCTCATATTTATCAGATGTTATTATCTACCTTGAAACAGTGTTACATGATATTTTATTGAAGCTCATAAATTTCAATGTTGCTATTTATGTTTGGAAAATCACTGTGTCACTAAAGCCTGATTAACTTTACTGTTCAAGTCTTCTATCTTTAACAAAAGTCACAAAATCCAAAAACCACCAAAAACGGTCCGTTTTTTGATTTTGTGACTTTTGTTACATTTTGCCACCAGCGGCACTCCATTTATTCTCTTCTATCTTTGATAAATACTTTTTCCTTTAAATTGTCAAAGGAAAGTACTTTTAGTATAGAAATTTGTAATCTATTTTCAAATCATGGTTTATTTGGTAATGTTTTCTTTTGAAAATTCAGAATGTTATCTTCTCAATATTTTAAACCTTGTGTCCACCTTCAGAATTACCATTGAAATTAATGTAATTGAAGAAATGCTTTAATGACCTCTTTGAAAATTTTAAGGCACTTTTTGGGGAGAATAAAATGCTAATGAGATTTAAGAAGAATAGAGTTGAGTCTATATACATAAAAGAATTGGGTCTTAAAAAAATAGCTTGATGTCTTACATATAAAGGATTATAACTACTTTGGTACTATTTCTAAAAAAGGAAAACAATTTATATGAAGTCTTCATTATATTTTGAAAATGTTGGAGAATAAAATAAGCTGTTGCTGCTGGAAGAGAACGATCAATTGATGTTTAATGCATTGTATTGAGAGGCAGAATAGTACTGAGCAGAGTTATTGAAGAAAAAGGTGAATCAGCATTATTATCAATCTGTATGAATAACAGGATGCAGACAAAATAAAACTGTGAAAGGATTAGTAAATAAACAAGATAAATGTCTAAAAAGTGTACATCAATTATGTTTACACTCCTTTTCTTGCTTCATTAGATGTTTTACTGTTACTGATTGATATATCTCCAAGTAATACCTTTTTTTCGAAGCCTCTCTCCTGATAACCTAGTGTTTGTTGTACCTCTCATCAAATGATTAGATCAGAGTTTCCCAAACTTTTCCTCCGACGGAACACTTCATCAATTCTATGATATCAGCAGAACACTTTGGTTACTTTTTCTGTCAATAAATATTAGTAATAATCGATTTCATTAAAGTAAGAGTCAAGGGTTTATTGAAAACACAATCTTCTCATATAATCAAGATACCCTGATTTTAAAAATATGTTATAACTTAATTCAAAACTGAAATTCATAAAAGAATTATCATTCTTCGTAAGTTTCCGTGGAACACACTGGGAAACCCTGGATTAGATGTTTTCAGTGTCTATTCTTAAGTATGTCATAGAGGCGGCTTAACCATGAAAATTTGCCTGTATAAACTATGATAATTTTATTTAGACCTTATCCTAAGAAATTCCAAAATTGCAAGCTCAAGCCTTTCCATGTACCAAACAGATCATTATCATGCTAAGGGACTTTCCTACAAAAAACCCATTTTTAACTCTGATAAACTATCAAGCTGTGTTTGAAGACAATTACAAGAGGCCATAATTGATGTAAATTTCAAATTAATAATGAAAATATCGTGCCTATTCAGTCAACATTCCCCTAGGGTAATTCCTCATTTCCAGTTTTTTTTATTATCAAATACTTCTTTTACTCGAATTTAATAACATTTTTCCCTTTAAGAATGACAATGTCAGTAATAGTTTACAAATTTAACATAATTCCTTCTAAGTATGGCGAGTTCCTGCAATATCATGGAACAAAAACCTTTATTATTTCCTTAAAGTTATATTCAAATGCTTACTAGAAAATTTCAGTTAACTTATACGTTTGGTAAAATACATCAGGAATGCCTTATCTTTACTGCAACTCGATAAGAGCCGTTGTACCATATGTAATTAAATGCTGAAATTTAATTTCAGATTCTTTTTAATAGCCACAATTTACATACATCAATAACTTTGATCGCAGACCATACGCTTGAAATGGTCGCAGACGGTATCACTTTCACAAGAAATACCAATATCAAATACAGTTTACTTCAGCTTCTTCTTAGGGCGGATGTTATTGGTATGTCCACATTTAGTCTTGCGACAATTGGTTGCACGAGGATGGAGACGAGCGTAACATTTACGGCAGATCATCTTATCGCAGTTATATTTCTGAGCCAAAATCCTAAGAGTTGGTTCAATTACACCACCACGAAGACGAAGAACAAGGTGGAGTGTGGACTCTGAAACAAGAATAAATAAAAACCTCGTATCATTCAATCATTTAAAAAGGAAGCTTTCCAGCGGCAACCATGCTCATTCACAAGAATGACTTTCATCTAATTGCTTAAGGTGTCATACCTTTCTGGATATTGTAATCTGAAAGAGTTCTCCCATCTTCAAGTTGCTTTCCAGCGAAAATAAGCCTTTGCTGGTCAGGTGGAATTCCTTCTTTATCCTGAATTTTAGCCTTCACATTTTCAATGGTGTCCGCTGGCTCAACCTCAAGGGTTATCGTTTTACCCGTTAAGGTTTTTACGAAAATCTGCATGCTGAATTTCTACTGTAATAATAAAATATTTACACTATAACCAGGATATAAATAATTCTACATTAAGAAAACATGATCTTCGACTGCGTATTTAATTCTTAGTAATATCGCCAATAACACTTTAAAATTTAAGGAATATGAAACATAAGCATAGCAAATAAAAGTTAATTTACATTTCTCAGAACCCTTCACTCTTCAAACGATTAATATTAACAAATTTAAGTAATGTAATACTTACGACCAACAACGTGGTGATAAAACAAAAACAAGAGAAGGTCTAATGACAAGAACACCATCTATCTGTAGCCACTTGGAATTTATAGGGGAGTTTGCATGATGAAAATTTCAAAATAAAATTGGCAGTAAAGTTCTTGAACGGTTTTTAAATTAATCAATGCAATTGTTATTGTAAATCTATTTTCCATATTTAATAACTCAATAGATATTATAAATGAGTATTTTAAATTTTCGTTTGTCTTTCGGCTCTTTCCCGCGGTTCCTCTGTCAGTATGAGGAATTGATCGTTCAAATTGAATATGGAAAGTCTAAACCGTGTAAACATAGGTTCTTATACATAGGTAGATAGTTATTGTTTCGTTTGTGATCATTGAAAGGAGGAAGTGACATGGAATGAATTTTCATAGCTTCCCTTTGGCGGTTAGAGTTAATACTGATAAATGTGTGCAGAACCAACAACTTTGTTTTTTTTTATCATACTATGTTGTATAAAACTAAAGTCGAGAAATTCTGATTGGTTACGGACTTCATTAATTTATTCCTATCCATTATTTAATTATGGATGATTCAAACTCAGATGACAGCTTGGATGAGTTTTGTTCTTCGTATGCAACGTTCGCGAAGAAGACTTACGAAGGTTTACTTAAAATGCTTGAAAATTAATGTTCATTGCTTTTAGAGTTTTGGTTTATCAGCATATATTTAAGTATCCTTTTGTTGTTTATAGTTGCTGTAGAAAGAGCATCTAAAGCCAAAGTTGATGAGGAGGAAGATATTTTATTAGATGGCTCGTTTGTAGATCCTGAGAAAGTGGAACCTCTCATAAGTGATATTTCATTAGATAGCTCATCGATTGATTCTGAGAAAGAAAAACCTCGAAAGAATGGGAACGTAGTTAAAGGAAGAGGCAGGCAAGCAAAGAAAAAAATAACTAAAAACAAAACCAAATTGACAGATGAAGAAGACGAAGAAGATTCAGTACTTCTTTCCTCAGGAAATGACTCCACAGATTCATTGATGGAGTCAGTGTGAGTTTACGTGCAGTTGTACACGTAATTTCAGCGGTATCTCAATTAGTTCATAAATTTGTATAAACGATCAAGTTATCGTTATGTCAATATCTAAACGTATTTCCTACAATTTCAGAAAGAATAGCGCATCCCACCTTCATTCCAGTTCATCTCATAGGATTGTCAATGGACAGAAAGGTAGACTTCGTTCTCGTGAGAAAGTTGCCAAGGTAATCATTTAAATCGTCTAGTATTGTCATTTTAACAATGTATGTATTTAAAAAGTTTTTTAAATACTTCACATGTTCAGAGCTCAATTTACCTATTTTACTTATAGGAAACGGTGACGCTCGATTCCTCAGATGAAGAGATAAAGAGTCCCGAAATTAAAAAGCGCCCTTGTAAGGAATCAAATGAATTGATGTCCATAAAAATTTGTTGGAAATACTCTGAACCTATTCAGAAATTTCAGCTCAGAAAGGTAATTCTCATTGTTTACTCTGTACAGTTGCTAAAAATTGTTAAATATTAGCCATAATATTAGTAATTTGGTATTCCTTCATCAACTTTGTAAATGTATTTGTCTTTTTTAGCCTTCGAGCAATACTTTTGCTAAGCCAATATGTATTGACTTTTAGTTCAATTGTTTGCATAAGTTGTTCGGTTGTATTCAAATATCATTTATATTTTCCCTTGCATAACATCATTAATTAGTACTTACTAAAATTGTATAGGATTTGGAATTGAATAGGAGTTGAATTTTATTGTGAAACCAAATGTATTGTAGTGGATCAGTAGGATGACATTTTTGAATTGAGGATTGTCAAGCCATATATTTTCACACCATCAACAAAAGATTTGTTAAATTCATAGTACTTTAGTGTTCTATAAATGTTGGGAAACTATTCATGGTTAATTACTTAAATGAATTTAGTATATTTGTATAATTTTATTAAAAGTAAAAATTCTCTTTTCAGTACCAGAAATTTCAGAGCATATTGGAACATTTTGCTAAAATGGAAGGAGTTCCAGTGGAACAAGTTGTCCTTTACGGAGGAAAGGATAACTTGAGATCGATAGAGCCATATGACACACCGGATTCCATTGGTTATACCATCACTGATATATTAGGTAAGTGTCAGAATTAGTATATCATTTATAGTAATCTGTTATTTTTTAGTATTTTGTAATATTGTGGTAGTTTTAATTTCCAGATTGATCACAAATATATCATTCATTTCCTATATCTGTTGGCTTGCTCATGTTTAGAACTTTTAAAAGCTCTTCAGCAGTGGCTTTAGCTTTTAATGCAAAAGAAATTAAGAAATTCAATGATATCATATTTTGGATTATGATTTTATTAAAATTTCTGCAGATTTTAAATTTGAACTTCAACAAGGTTTAGTATAAAATGGATTTTTTCAGCCAGTGATTTGATTTTTCATTGCATTGATCTAAAAGAAGTGCTTAAGTCTTTCTGAGAAGGCAGATTTGAATGAGTAATAAATGCCACTTATTGCATTAGAGAGTGAATTCTTTTGTTTGTTATTTTTTTAACCTAATATTTCATCCTTTTTGTAACAGATACAGTGTCTGTTATAGCTCCCAAGTCAATTTCAATTCTGGTTAAATTTAGTAGCATACAGTTATTTTGAAACTATCCTCCCTTGCTGATAACATTGAACTGAAACAATTAATTACAATTTTTAATAGAACTGTGTGAATAACTTTTTACTCACATTGCTTGGTAAAATTATGCTATAACTTTTCAGTTTATTTAATGTGTATGAGAAATATGGAGAGGAGCAAAAATGATATTTGCCTACTCTTGAGCACCATAACTATGTTGCTTAAATATTGTGTAGTAATTGCCAATGAACAAAAGGGATGACTAGGAATTGTATGGAGGTAAAGTAGAATCTCATTTTTTTGAGGGGACTGAGGATAGTAAAAAATGAATGTGGGAAAGTCATGAAAGGTTGAAATACTGACTCTACTTTTATCATTAAAATAACATTAGCTTTTAAATTTCATAATACTAAAACAACCCTAAAATATTAATCAAGAAAACAATAACAGATTTATTAAAATAGATATTTTGAAGCTGAACTATTTATTCTAGAGGAAATTGGCAATCGTTACCTGCAGTTTCTTGCAGATTTTTTCAAGAAAAAAGATGTTATTTTCTAAAGATTCTTGTGTTTTGAAAGATGTTGAATTTAATCGAAAAATTTTGAATGATATATGCAGGAAAATGTCAGTTAAATGAATTATGAATGGAGTATTATTTGAAATTGATGTAAATGGGCTGTTGTTTTCAAACTATTGTTCATTTTCTACAGTCCCAGTACTAGAGAGTACAACAAATGTTGGAGTTCTACTGTACATGGATTTTAAAAGGGCTTCAAATTACTCAAAATATGTTGTAAAATCCTTTTTAACAACTGATCTGCGAAGAATGAAAATAAAATCAGTGCAATACTAGTAAAGTTGTGGCTTTAGTTTTAATAATCTTGAGTGTTATAATCTTAATTAAATGGTAGATGCATCAAGAGGTATTTCATTATTTTAATGTAGATCATTTTATTTAAATCATTTACCATTTGAAAAAACTCCTCTTGCCAAAGAATACACTTAGACAGTGACCACAATATTCAGGATAGAGAAAAAAGAAGTACAGTTTAAGAGAGTAGAGTATGAAGACAGAGAGAAAACTATTACTATCCTTTTTGTTCGTGTCATTGTTTGTTAACATTGCTTCACTTGTGCACCTGTTTATCAAACTATAAATGGTTATTAATGAAAATAAATTCATCATCTTTTTGGGATACTATCCAAGTATTTTATGAGCAAAATAGCATAACTACAGTAAGAATAATGGTGGAATGCTTTGTGTACCAACCTTTCAATGTCTGGGTTCTGGTCCTAGTTAACCAGAATTTTCTGCACATGGAATGGAAGTTTGTTTTTTTGGGTACCTCACATAATTGTCCTGTGATTAAACACATATGATTGGGACTGATACGGGGATTTTAAAAATAAAAAAAAATTCCCCACAAAACAACATTAGTGCATTAATTATAACCTTGACATGAGGAAAGCAGCTATGATATCTGTTACTCCTGCCTGATACTTTGAAGCTGTTCTGAAGTTGATAGGGTGTCTGCTTACCTGGAAAACTTAGGGAAATTTGCTAGGTAATATGGAAAAATCTATGTTTACACTCTATATCTATTCTCTATGACTTTTGTTTTGGGCTGTGTATTAGTTCCTTTTTTTCCCTTTTTTCTACATATAATGTTTTGGCAATATCACCAATATGCAACTAGTGATCATATGGAGTTGCAGTTAACAGGAGTATCTAATTTCTGTGTGGCAAGGAAGCTCTCAGGCACCTTTTCCAGATAGGAAACACTTAAACAAAATTTTATGTAATGTTTATTTTTGAAAATGTTACAGTGAAGGCTATGACTGGGAGTAAAATGATTGATACGGTTGTGGCTTCAGTTTCAGAGGTATTTATTCAACAAATTACAAGATAACTTACTTAAGCGAAGATAAGGGAAGGCAGGATGCCGACCCAGACCAAGCTCAAGTCCGGTGAGGTAGTGTGGAGTGTCGACCTGGAGTGAACTAAGGTCCGGCAAGGGTGTCGACTCTTGGTATTCCAAAGTCAGGTGAGGAAATGAAGACAGGGATCCTTCTCATGGCAAAATATATCCTTTATATACTAGAAGTTGGATGCCCTTGCAGGATGCTACCCTTCCCTCTCTAGGCGCACCTTTCCCCCATACTTGCAAAGGGTGGCATTGTGGGTGTACTCTATTCTCTATCAGAAGAACTGGATATAACGGTGCAATCAGTAAAACAACTGCAGCCAGATAAGGAAAAAAGGGAAAAAGTGAAGTGTGCTGCAGCTGAGGTTACTTACTTACGAATAGGAATAGACATCTTCCCTGCGCTCTCATCACCTGTCCTGGACTGGGAGCAGTCTATGACACCAAGGCAGGACATAACCCCTTTGCAGCTGTGGGAGGATCAACTAACATTCAGCGTGCCTAAAGTTCTGGAGTCGAGCCATGAGGAAGTACCTAAGGTGATACTGCCGTCCAGGAGAATCCGGAACGCAAGGCAAAGGAACCACAATGCATCCTGGAAAGCTGTAGCCAGGAGTTTGGCGCTTTCCCTGATGAATCTCTCCTACTATCCACCGAGCCATTCCAGGAGTGTCCCACTGAGCAAAGTGGTAATGGAGCTTCTCTCTTGCAGGATCGGTGAGTGCAGAAGTAGGAGCTTTCATCTTCCTCCTTTTCCTGTTTCTGTTCCCCATCTCCAAAGGGAATTTATTCGTTCCCCATGAGGATCTTGTGTTCGCGAGTGGTGAGTGGATTCAACACGTAGACCTCCACCTCAAACAGCTTAGTGACGCTTTTCGGGAGGTTTACCAGCAGTATAAGACTTGTATTGCCCTATGTGACAGACTTGGACACACCCTCATGCTCAGGCAGCTCTTTAGAATTAAGGAACCTCTCGCTGGAATATTCAGTGAATCTGCAGCACGGCACGATGATGGTGTATGATTTGCTATCTGCCTATGGTGATAATGACTTGATTAAGTATAGTTTTAGACCTCCTAGAGGCCTTATTGATGCGATTGGGCATGTTCTGCACTTTTTAACGGGTACCATGATGGATGATCAAATTAATAAGTTCCACAAAGAGATCGCATGGATAATTGAAAGTACTTAGGAATCTTCAACTCCAGGCTTACCTTTTTTACAGACGTAATGAACACCCTTGAGCGGCATGATGAGATACTTTCAATGATGACCAAGGCCCTTCTTCTATTCAATGGCACATCACCAAAGCCGAAAAAGTGCTTCACAACTCCATGACTGCCTCACAGTTAGCAGAGAAAAGATTCAGCATACTCCATATCACTTATTTATCCCTCTCACGGCATATTGCAGAGTTAGTAGATGGTATCTCTCACATTCACGGTATTGTGATGATCTCCTAACTGGGCATACTAACCCCATCCATCCTATACCCCGCCCAACTATTGGACATAATCTGAAAGGCTGGTCTTAAGCTAGCTCCAAGCGTCGAGTTTGCAGCCTATGGCAGAAAATCTGTGTTAGCAGTCTACAACACTTGATACAGTCAGAGTGACGCGTCAGCCACATTAGGTTGCACTGCTTATTTCTCTCCCCATGTACCATTGAGAGAGATGCTTCAGCATCTTCAGGATGCACACATTCCTCTCCCCATATTCAGATGGGGTGCACTTTGTTGTAATCGAACCTGATATGCCTTATTTGGCGGTCTCCAAAGAACAGAATCAGTTCGCACTCCTACCAGAGGGGTATTTGACAACCTGCAGGAAGGGCAATGTAGAGGTCTGTCTGCATACCTCCCCCCTTCATACCTATCTATCCAGTCTGTGTTTCTGAATGAGACTGACCTAATCTGCAAAAACTAGGAGGTCTGCATAATGTCAGCAAACTATGCATTGTACATGTGGTAAGGGACCAAAGCCTGGGCTGTGATGTTTTACTGCACACCCCAACAGAACCTTGGTTGTTGCTTTCCCTCAGAAAATTTTGTGGTTATCAATAAAGGGTCATGGAAGCCTTATCATGCCCTCCGGGTGCTACGGGTGAGTACATTTATCTGAAGACGACGTCTGTCAACTTTGAAAGCAATCTCTCCATCGAGGCAAATGTAAACGCGGTGATACTACTGGTAGTCCCTGTAAACATCTCCATTCCTAGACACGTGAGTAAGGTTAAGTATCTGGAGGAGACATTAACGTTGATCGAGAGATTGTACATATACAAAGTTCCAACCATGTCCATTGCCGAAGTGTCGAGGAATCTAAGAATTCTTCTTCCTCAGGAGGGAAAAGTGAACATGATCCACACTTCTGGAATATTGGTCGCAGTAGTGCTGGCAGTCATCATCAATGTTCTCATCACTTACTAGTGTTTCAAGTAAAATTCAAGGTCGACTGGGGGTTGGGAAGTAGTTGTGCTTTCCCTGCAACCAAACTGTGGACCCATAAACATATATAACACTAGTACTGCGCACTGTGCTAATCAGCCACTGTTCCCAAACTTTCTGGAGACGTGAAGTGTGACCAAGAGACCTTTTGTGATTGTGTTAATTATTTTTTTTATAGTGCCCAAACATTTTCGGACACTGTAAACTCTATATTTCTTAGGTATTGCATAGTTGTGGAAGTGTCTGGAAGCCAAGAACTTCCAAATTTCTTGTAAGTCAACTTTATGTAGATTTGTGTGCGTACCATGGGCAGTGAGCCTTGTGAAGTTTATTTTCAACAACTCCTTGGAAGCCCTCCAATTTTGTTTTTCATGGGGGGAGATGTGGTAATTGGCGGGCACCCTAGACATGCCATAGGTTCTCCAACACACTGACCCCAACACATCACCTGCCCCCCGTTAGGCCAGTCTAAATTCCCAGAAGGCAGGTGCCCTCACCAAATGCACCTATAGAGTCCAGCCTGCTCTTTGTAAAATCCTCCCTGCTGCATATAACTGTGGTAACCCTTTGGAGAAAAGTGTTACCAGCACCTAAGTTATAACTTGGCCACAGGAAGGATTGAATTCTCTCGTATTCCTTGTTGCATCAGTTTCCCTTATTCCTATTCATAAGTTATATCTCAGCTGCAGCACTCTTCACTTGCTCCCTTATTTTCCTTATCAGGCTGCAGCAGTTGTAGTGATTGCACCGTTATATCCAATTCTTCCGATGGAGAATGGGTACATCCACAATTCTACCCTTTGCAAGTAAGGGGGAAAGGTGTGCCTAGAGAAGGTGGGGTAGCATCCAGTGAGGGCGTCCGACTTCTAGTATATAAAGGATATATTTTGCCATGAGAAGGATCCATGTCTTCATTTCCTCACCTGACTTTGGAATACCAAGAGTAGACACCCTTGCTGTACCTTAGTTCACTCCAGGTTGACACTGCACGCTTCCTTGCTGGACTTGAGCTCGCTCTGAGTTAACACTACCTCGCCTTGCTAGACTTGTTTGCTCTGGGTCAACATCCCGCCTTCCCCTATCCTTGCTAAAGTAAGTTACCATGTAATTTTTTGAATAAGTACTTCAGAAAATGTAGCCACAACTGTATCAATCATTTTGCTCCCGGTCGTAGCATACACTATGACAAATAAGATGTATGTAAATATGAAAAAAATTCTAATGAAACAATTGACTCTGACAAACCTAACTTTATTTGAACTCAAATCTTTGTGCCCTGGGTGACCTTCCAGCTTGTCCATGTCTAGGGCCAGCTCTGATATCTAAACATTATCATAATGAATCTATGAACTGTTTGTTGCCATTTCTGGTACCTTAAGTCACCACATGTCTAGTATTTAGACAAAATTTGTGGATGTGGATTATTTATGGATGTGGAACACCCTGGAAAACTGAAAATATTTCCCTGAAACACTCAGGGAATTTTTTAATGGCTGGATAGTGGACACCATGATTGATGTTATGTTGTTTATTTGAATCTTTTGTGATTTTGAGGAATGAAAGACTGGAACATTATGGTTCAGATTCCTTTTGAGAAGCTTGCACACAGAAAAACGCCATGCAAATGTCATGTAAGGATTTTAAATGTGTTTGAGATATTCTGCAGCTGTTTTTTTTTCAGAGGGTGGTATTCTGTCCAAGGAATCAGTGAAGCAGTCTGGCATAGCGAAACGTTACAGAGACCCATCTGCAACTGATGGAGAAGAGATTGAGTTAAGAGTACAGCTGGAGCAGGTAAGATCCTTCCCACTTCTGATCAGAAAGCAGCAGAAAATGAGTATATTGCTTGTTAAAGTGGCTGAGCAATTAGAAACTGAGGTGAATAAAGTGAAGCTTTTGCTTGATGGTGAAGTCATTGATCTGGAATCCACCCCACAAGACCTCGATTTAGAAGACGGTGATGTTTTAGATGTTTTGCTATCTAAGCCTCCAGTGAATTCTGCTAAGTTTCCTGAAAAATCTGCTAAGTCTCCTGCCCCTGGTTCAGCAAAGCGTGCAAAGAGGAAATGCAGGAAATGAAATACTAATTTTTTCTAGATGAAGTATATACTCGTTAAAGAAGAAAAAAATGGACTGATTTTTCTCTAGTTTTGTCACACTTAGTTTCCACATAAAAAAACAATTGTATTGTTATGTGGAATTAAGTTTTTGTGTGATTGCTTTCTTGGAAAGCAGCCCTAAATTCAGAGTTTTTGAAGGAAATGTTATAATTTAATTGAAAAATATGCAAATTTTGTAATAAAAAATAATGGTAATAATTTCTTTTTGAGTATCACTCTCATCAATTTCTTCTAAACTTTTATTATTTTTAGGTGAAAAAATACTGAGGTTTCTTTTTTTTTCAAATTACTTCCTCACCAGTTCAATTTCATGAAATTCATCAAGAAAAATATGGAGGCAATAATTTTTTTGAAAAAATAATGAAAGCAGCCCTGAATTTTTTGTGTGCTAATCTACTGTTTCTGAGGTAACAGACATGAATGCTAGTGGTTAACTATTTTCAGAACTAATGTGCCATTAAATGGATTTTATTGCTGAAATTTTCCATCAAATTTTTTATATTAATAAAATTTGAAGTAATGGTGTTGAAATTGAGGAAATTGTGAACAGTGTGATGGATTTTTCCTCCATATTTTCAGTGAAAGCATCATCCCTTTAACATTCATGTTTTCATCATCCTAGCTTCAAATGGATGATGGTTAAATATCTTGTCTAAAAATAACACCTCAAAGTCAATTTTATGAACTTATTCCCATGGCTATAAATATTATGCATTACTCTGTTCAGATCATACAAGTTAATGCACCAACAGTGGCAAGCACTGAAGAGGAAATTGAAGATTTCTACCAGACTCTTGAAAATGAACATGATAAGAAGGACTACTACTACAAAATCATCATGAGTGATTTTAACCCTCATGTAGTTAAGCAAGTAGCAGGTGACTCTGTTGTAGGACAATATGTCTGGGCCGTAGAAATGAATGAGATCACTGCCTGGTAGAGTTTGCAGAATGCACCAATATGTATGTTACAAATACACACTTATAGAAAAATCCTACAAGATAGTGGAGCTGGAGAGATCTCAATGGAGTAAAAAATGAAACATGTTACATATTGCTTAACAAACTCTACACATT
This sequence comes from Ladona fulva, assembly GCA_000376725.2. Taxonomy (NCBI): domain Eukaryota; kingdom Metazoa; phylum Arthropoda; class Insecta; order Odonata; family Libellulidae; genus Ladona; species Ladona fulva. The sequence goes on from KZ308498.1 coordinate 1,149,109, forward strand.
CAATAAAACAAAATGTGAAGTATAGAACAACTTCAGTACTGGAAGTGACTACAGAACTGTAAGATGTAGAATGAAGATTACCCTTGAATGTAATGAAAGAAGCTGGTCAAATTTAGGATACATGAGGTAAGTATTAGAAAGTAAGGAGTTCCAACTGGAACTAGGAAATAGGCTTTAATTAACTGGAATTAGGAAAAGTTTTATTTCCTATTCCCAACCTATTTCCTGTTTCCAACTGGAACTAGGAAATAGGTTTTAATTAACTAGAACTAGGAAAAGTTTTAAGGTTCAGTGCTTAAAGAAGAACTGGAAGCCAAAGCTATAGAAGTTATGAAGACAACAGTTGAAGAAGTGGCAAGCACACCAAGAAAGCTGAAGGATAGAAAGTTTAGTGAAAAAACTTGGAAAATGATGAAATGCAGAAACAAATTAAAGAATTCAGTTATACTAAGGAATGACATCGAATATGCCAAGTTTTGTAAGTCTACCAGGGCAATTAAGTGAGACTCGAGAAATTTCAGTGAAAAAATAGTACAAGAGGCTATAGAAATAAGCAAGATCATGGAGAAAGTGAAACCACCTAGCAGTGGGAAAAATGCAGATCTTAGCTGTAAGGAAAGAAGATGGTACAACAAAAAACAGGCAAACGATATAATAACAAAGCAGAATGCTTCTCCAACCTATCAACCTATACAAGAAGATGGAAAATGTTGAAGGGGAGAAGAAAGAGATAAGCCAAAACTCAAGAGGAAGTAGTAATAGCAGCAATCAAACAGATGAAAAATGGAGAACTTGGAGCAGATGGAGTATTGGCAGAATATCTGAAAATTGATGTAATAGAGATTACTCCCATTTTAGTGCAGTTATTCAAGGGAGAATCCCTAAGGACTGGAAACATACAAGAATTGTTTTGTTGCACAAGAATGGAAGCAAGGAAGATTTGAAGAATTACTGCCCCATCAGCCTCCATCCTGTTGCTCACTAAACTTTCATGAAGGTAGTAGCTGAAGACCCAAAGACAAACCTGGATGATTCCCAGCCCAGAGAACAAGCAGGAGCAAGCCACAAGGAATTCAGCTCTATTATGAGTCAATAAGGATACTTGCTGGAGGAGCATCTGAACCATAATTAAAATGGACATTGCCTTAATTAGCCTGTGTTACAGCCTCAGTTATGTTGAGGACGATCCAAACTGAAAGGTAGAGGGAGATCAATGCTGGTCAAAGAAAGGCTGCTGCCAAGAGAAGGCAGAAATTGGAGCTACCCCTGGCATATCCCTTCCTACTTTCCTTCTTCAACCTAGCCATGGCGAGACTCTCCCACAGATCAAAGCAGTGGTGTGGATGCAGAGCCATGCCATGTTATGAGTGCAAAGGATGCATTGCACCTGGGTGGCGACATATTAAAAGGGGCAACAGAAGCATAGCCAACAATTAAAATTATTGCTAGAGCATTATTTGTTACTTTCTGTGTGATACAACTTATTTAGGAGAGATTTTGATGTAAAATTAAGATTTGCAAACATTTAGAGAAAGAATTATAGATAATTCAAGGAGAGAAAGGAGTATTTGTGCAGGGGATTTAATCAAAGAACTGGATACAAGAAAAGATTTTCAAGCACCAAGAATAAATCCTCCTTAGATTCATGAATATATCTTCCTTAGAGATTTAATCAAAGTCTTTCCTAATCCGCAAATAGCTTTGCATGTTTCATTGACACTTTTGAAGACTGTTACTACTGGAAAAAGATCATTCTGGAAACTCAAATTGATTAAGAAATGTTCATTGATGAGTTAAGACAGGCTAAACAATTTACCTCTCATCACAAAGAATGAAATTTGTGATGGACATACTTTTGATGATATTGTACAAGAATTTGCCATTTGGACTTCAAAATGTACATTTTTTAAGAATATTTTTAATATTCTGTGTTTCTTATTTGCATCCATTCCCATGCTTGATTATTTATGCTTAAATACAATTTTTATTAAAAATGTTCATGTTTAGAAGCTAAAAATAGATTTCACACAAATTATATCATTTTATGTCATATGCATTGGGATAATAATTCTCGAAAGTAATATGAACTGTCAACTCATTAAGACAATTTACTTTGTCAGCATACGGAATATGCTCAGTTAATTGTTACTGATATTTTGTAACCAATGCAAGCTTGGGAACAAAGTCATAAAACACTGGTTTTTCAAATTCTTATGAAATAGTTTTTACCTCCAAACCAAGAAATGTAAGGTTTGGGCATTTAACTCTAATGGGCCGAAAAATGTGTTAGCACCTGGACAGCAGATAGGGTGGACACAGCTCTGTATGGACATATTCTTTTCTAGAATGAATGAGTGCAGGTGTAGTGGCATCCACCTGCTCTTTCTTTTCCTGTTGCCCATATCCAGTGGAGCTCTACTTTTTCCACTAGGAAATTTAGAATTTTCCAATGGAGAATGAGTGGTAAACATTGACCTTCACCTTAATCAGCATAGTGATGCTGTACAGGAGGTGTACCAGAAATATAATAAGTTATGAGACCATCATCATATCATATTCATGTACCATTGCCAACAATTACAGCTGAATGAGTAATAGATATACAGTTTCTCTCAGATGAGAAAGAGCTACCAATAACCATTTGATGACATCTTCCTTTCCCTCGGAAGAAAGCAAGAAAAGTAAATATGACTAATGACTTCATTTTGTTACCTTTCAGATTCAAATGAATTATAATCTTATGAATTTTGCCATTATTCAATTTCCATCCACATCAGTGCTTTCAATTGGTTTTGTTAGTCAATTAAGCAAGTTTAAGGAGAATGTAATGGGTTCTATTGCATGAGAGTGATGAAGGTGAGAGATAGATAGCCCAAGGGACATGAAGGAATTGGTAGGTATTAGACAGGAAGTACTAAAAAAAGTTGTGAGCTCTATTGAAGAATTCCTGAGTAAATGATAACAATATGAGAGTTGTTGGCATTCTCTGTGAGATAAAGGGACTAAATAGTTGTATTTATTTATTTATTTATTAATGCGAACATTGCAATTTGGCCTATTGGCCAGGTGGCAATGTTGGAGGGGGTATAACATATAAATAAGAGGTCTGCCTGGCATTCGCCCAAAGACGGGAGGGAAAACCCTCCAAAAACCTCCCGTAGACAGACCATTACAATTACAATCGATTAATACAAATATATATAAAGATACAATACTTATAAACTAAATACGTGGTTGATATCCACATAGTCACACATCTCTATAGTAATTCATTCGTTACAATAACTTTACTCTATAATACATTGGATTACAGAACTAACTATCGCTATACATTACAAAATTATATAAATTTATCAACAGTAGAGATTTACAGAAGTTGGGAAATACCCGTGAAGTCAAATACCTAAGAAATAATATCTAGTAGTTATAGTTCTATAGAGTGTAATACATAGTTATAAATAGAAACATACTTATGAAATAATGGCAAAATGGTAAATCAAGGAGTATGATTGACCGAAATAGAGCATCTGTCACTTGTTTCTGTATTTCTCCATCAAAATATTTGTGTGGGTACTAGAAGTAAAGCAATGAGAAAATCTACCAGGTGTCTAGAAAGGCATTAGCTTAGCTGTAATCATCAAGCTTTATAGGCAACGCTCATACACATGACAGTGTTACTTGAGTTATTTTTGATCTAATTATTTTATGGTTTCAATGTTTCACTTCAATGGACATAAAAGCATTATTTTTGTACATTTTTAGTTTCCATACATAATATTTGATCAAATAACTATCTAATAGAACAATTGATATGTTTCATAAAAGACCCTCGTAATGGTTAAATTAACAATATAACTAAATAAAAAATGTTTTACTTTGGCAATAATTAGGGTTTCAAGTTAATTTTATGATATCATCATTGCATATAACATGTAATTCAATTGATAAAAATCTAAAAATGTCATTCTTTTAGTTTTACTTGATTCTAATCCTATTTTCTTGATAACTTCAATGACCTCCTGGTTGTATATTGATAAAAAAATTTAGGCACAACTACTTCTGACCAATTAAGTTTTTTTTTATTGATTTTGAAAGCAGATTCAAAGTATTTAATTTTTGTTTGATTACTTTCAGTAAAATTTAATGGAGAGTTCGCATTTTCTTCTATGTGTATCCATCTACAATGTATATTTCTATTTCCTATGTCAATCTTTGTCTTTCTACCTGTGAGATAAAATTACGTAGACCCTTGGAAAAAGAGCTCCACAGTGGCACTTTGAAGACCATTCATTAATTTATTAAATATTGCACTTAACGCCTTTAATACCATCTATGGGACCTATAAATAAAGGTCAGAGTGCCTTTAAGAAAAGGCGGAACCAAAAAATAATGCGAAGTTGCGGAGGAGTCGTTTTGAATTACCCGCATTGCCAAACATATCGTTACTCAATTGTCCCTCAGACGACTGCAACCCGCCAAAGAATCACACTTCAATCACGTGAGTCGAGCTGTTAGGATAGTGGCTGTGATTATTACCATTCCAAGGCAAGATATTTGCTATCCCTTAAGTTATTCAAAGTACATAATTATCTAAATAGTGATTTTGCCGGTTGCTGACTTTTTAATCTTAATTAGATATACGTGAAAAATCAATTTCACCCCATGCTCGTGATAACTATGTAGTTTATCAAGGTCATTAGAAACCATCAGAATGAGAGACTTTTTGCTAGAAAATGATTGTTATCTTTCAAATGTCTACGAAATAAGTGAGAGGAAACGAAAAGAGATGCGTCCCTTGACATTGACGTTGAAATTGCGATGTCATCTGAGTCTGTATGATTTTACATAGAGACGTATCACTTACATTATATCCGTGATTGTTCGAAATTTGGAAGTTGAATGGACAAAGGTCTTCGTCGTTGTTAAAATGTGGTTGAAATTTAATTTTGTTGGAAATGATATAATCTAATTCACGTACTATCAGTCCGTATTCTGTCATCCAAGACATTAAAAGTAGCAGTGTATCTGTCACCTGATACTGGGAGATCTAGTCCGTCAACATATATTAAAATTCTAACGTTTCGTAAGTATATCTTTAATATGTGTTATCTCCTTTAAACAACGAGACTTAGAAAACTTTCTCTTACAGTGCATCTCCTTCAACCCAGTATCCATATGACTAGAATCACAGAGATGATATGTTAGTAAAGGAAAGTCGGAATAGTGATCGATTTTACGAAAACGAGGAGATATTAACCGCCTAATTTGGTGCCTATTGCCATTACTTCCGAAGTAGTCCCTTGTAACCGAATTCATTGTTCTTGGTGCTAGATGATAATTCTTCATTAGTGACAAAAGTAGGATTATTGTAGGTACATACAAGGGGATGAAATCGATGGATTAAAATCTAATCGATGTTTCTCTCTTGAAGGCCTCAGGGCTGTAGGTAGTTAAGGTAGTTATTCTCTTCCTGAAGGAAGAAAAGCTAGTTTCCCCGTAGGGAAAACTCCCTTATTGTGGTTATGATATTGCTTATCATTAAGGCAATGCATTTGTTAGACCTTCAGCCTGTTGGGGTGACTGATGAGCCCAGTATGACTTCCAGAAGCATGGGAATGGAGCCATAGTTTTTCTGGCTACAACGTCCTGCAGATGTCAGTCCACTTCAGTAGTAAGTACTTATTTTTGGTACAGATATATTATCATTATCTACATTTTGCCCATGTTTATATTTTTGTAAGGAATAAGTCATGATTTTTTATTCTTTGAGCCATTGATGTCTGTCTCTAGAATTCCAATTATGAAATTGTAAGATGTAATCTATTTTCAAGGGAAGAATTGCCACACCAACAAAATCTTTCAAATACTATGTTACCCGTTTAGTAAAGATGGAAGCTATTTTTTTGCTGTTAGCAATTGTAATTAAGTGAATGTTTGATCTCTTTACAGACCATTTAGGTAGAATTTGTGTAAATTTTTATATTTTCTGTATAATTAATTGTATAAAAGTATTTGTTTTAATGCATTATGTTGACTATATTACATGGTATTGAGCTCAATTTAATCATGTAAATTACTATTTCTTAGATATTCTTATTCAAATTACCTTTTTCTTACCAGCAATGTAAAGATCTGAGAATGATACAGGCAGTATTTTTTGGCTTGTTAAATATTCTTTGCCATAGCTTCTCATTTAATAAAAGCAAATTAAATGGGTTTAGATTTTATTTCTTAAAAGTGCGATTCATAGAATCACTTTGAAATTTAACTTTCTATTCATTGAAGGATGATATCTTTTGGATTCCCAGGTTGATAGTGTTTTTTCAGTTTTACTTTTACATTTCATAGTTAATTTAAAGATTTTTATTTTAGGATTGACCCAATTTCTTTATTTTATGAATCCTTCATCGTACCTTGCTCTAAAAAACCTTTTGCCATCAATTCCGTAATCATTTCTTTATGATTTGGCTGTTAGTAATATTTTAATGCCCTCATCCTATAGCAAGACTTACTCAATTAACTTGTTAAATTAAGTGACTAAATTTTAATTTGTAAATAATTTTTCGCCTGATGTCTTGTGATATATTTAAGTGGCCTGATGGATTAACCTGAATGGATAGAAGTGTAACATAAACTTATCAAAACATCTTGTTGTTGAATTTTAATTAAAAGCAAGTTTTCATACAGATTTCACTCTCAAAGAGGAATTAAATTGATGATAGTTCAAAAATTATGTGATGATTTTGACACATCATAGAGTTCAATACCTTTATTGTAGATTGCTTACAATTTATATATTTTTCATTTTTCTGACTAGGAATCAGAAAGACCAACATTATTTTTGAATAGGATGTCCAGATCATCTTTTTTAGTTATTCATCTTTGTGGGTGGGAAATTAGCAGTATAAATAGTTGAGTAGAAGTTTTAGAAAGGAATTATTTCTAAAAAGGAAAGGGAGGTTTTCAGTTAGAATTTTACAAGATCACAATCACTTCAATATTTATAGGAATGAATAGTATTTTTAGCAGTGTGAAATCAATAACTATTAAAATCGACTTAGTGGTAATGGACCTTATGTGTTTGTGTGGAATTCTTCCTTAGTTATTTAAATTTAAAAGTTTTGTGGGAAATGTTCTAGAATCTATCAGTTTCATATTTTTTTATTCCTTTAGTTGGATTTAATTCCTTTCTTATTCAGAAACTAAGCATTCGGAGAAATCGTTCTTTGTGTATTCTACAATAAACTCAGTCATCTACTTCAAGATGAAGATAAGAGTTGCTTATATTAGTATTATTTTATCTGGAAAGCTGCAAATGATTTTGTAATAAAGAAATTATGCAAAAGTGCTCTTTCAAATCTATTATTATTTTAAGTTTATTCATTTTCTTATAGTTAAGGCTAATTTAATGTAATAGTTTACACTTTACACACTATAAACTTATACTTCTTGAATTCTGTAAAATACATTCCTCTCAGTTACCTAACCGAGGTAACAATTATTACTCAAACTCTATGATGATCCTGTTCAGCTTTTATTGCTTTTGGAAACTGAATCTGTTATTTTCATTGTTTAAGCATTTGTAGTTATTAAAAAAATCTTAGAAGGGTAGGAAGATTAGTTGAAACTTTGTATTATTGTATTTAAAACATGAAGCTGTAATTCCTCAGCATTTCCCTTTGGTTTCTATGGAAAATGTGATATGAATATTTTATTCTTAGTTATTCTTCAATTAGTTAATTCGACTTTCTTTCTGTTGTGCAGACTTTAAAACTTTTTCTTATTGACAAACTTCAGATATTTCTCTCTGAGTATCTCAGATAGCAGCTCTTCATTTTGGGCAAGGAATTCTCTGCATGACTTATTCGTAGAATGCATTAATATTTTCTTATTTTGCTTTCTCTTCAGTAATTAACGTGAAAGTTAATTATATTTACAAATTCCTTCTCTTGGATCTGTCTTGGGGAAGATCTTGTCAAAGCATACCCTTCGGTACCTATCTCTAACAAAAATCTTTAACACCAGGCATATTCTTGCCAGCATTTAAAACCATTCCTACTTCCCCTCTATTCAATGATATCTCGATAGACCTTAATTTCGATTTTTGGAAAGCAATTTTCTTTCAGTTAAAGTCATTAGGTAATTTCTAGTTATCCATTTTCTAAATATCTCCTCTTTATCTTCTAAGGAGGATTATAAAGATTTCTATGCTCTTAAAAATAATTTTCTTAGCAACTTAGTTTCATCTGACAAAGCATTTTTGCCTAAAAAACAGCTCAAATAATAACATTCTCCAGACAATATTTTCTTCAGTTCATTAAATGAGCTTAATTATTTCTTGAAAATAATCTTCATTTCTAGACTTTTATGCTTCTTTCTTCCTCCACTTTGAAGCAGAGGTATACATTTGTTGTACAGTTAATGTGGACTTCTCTTTACTGATTTACATTTTTGGAAATGGCGGTATTCTAGAATATTCTGAAAATTTAGTCTTACTGCTTTTGATATTCAATTACTTTGTGATATTTGTATTCAGAAATTTGATTTCTTCAGTTGTCTTTATTGATTTCAGCAAAATTAAGGGCTTTGTGGTCTTTTAATCAAATTCTCAAGTAATGTGTTTTTCTCAATTTCAAACTTTAGTCTTACTGCTTTTGATATTCAATTACTTTGTGATATTTGTATTCAGAAATTTGATTTCTTCAGTTGTCTTTATTGATTTCAGCAAAATTAAGGGCTTTGTGGTCTTTTAATCAAATTCTCAAGTAATGTGTTTTTCTCAATTTCAAATTGATAAATTTTGAAAGGGAATTGAAAGTTCCAAGTTCTTCATTGTTTTTTATTCCTGTTAATTTTCTTATGTATGAATAACGTCGATGGTTCTATTAATTAGATTCTGCTGGATTTTAAGTTCAATACTTTTCCTTTGGTTTTACAATTAGAAGTTTCCAGCATGTTCTAGAAGTATCTGGGATTTCAAATTTAACCCTTCGAGACCTCAGCTCCTTCAAAAATTATACTAAGTCCACAAGGTCATTCTGTTGGTTAAAAAATAAGACGTTCTCCTCAATTCAACAATTTTATTTCTTTCCAATTTGCCATACATGCATTTTAATTAAAAATTTTTTTTTCCAGTTCTTTTCTGTACTTTTACTCTGTGGATAACATCACTTTAATGGCTGCATTTAGAATAATTTCATATTATTCTAAATGCAGCCATTAAAGTGACAGCCCACAGAGTGCAAGTATAGCAGGCAGAGATGGTCCAGTGGATGCTGCAGCTGCAGGAAAAACAATTGAATTTTTGAGCTCCGAGATAGGCCCAGCGCTTCTGGCTCCTACTGTACCAAGAAATTTGAAGGGTTGGGATAGGAACATGTTTTAGAATGAAATTTCAAAATCTCCTGTCTGACAATTCTTTATTGATCACTGTAATAAATGTACACTTCAAAATTTTGCAATAAAATCAAATTACAACGTTTACATGGAATTTTTGTTATTTGATTATTAAAATGACACAATTCAAAGTAATTAAATAGCAGACTTTTACATAAAATTGTTTGAAAATTTTCCCTCATTTGGATCCTAGAACAATGCACTTTGAAAATTGTACCAATTTCTTATTTATAAAATTTACTATTTCTAAGATTATTTATCAGCAAGTTAGTTAGCAAAGAATTTAAGAAATTAAATGCTTACAATAAATAAATGAAAATCGACTAATTATAGACTGAATTCTAGTTTATAATAATTGCACCCGACCGGCAATTGGGAGACCCGGGTTCGATTCCCGGTCCCGTCAGACTTTTTCAAGTCCATTCTTCCTTGGTATATATAATTCACTTAAAAAGTTTAACACTAAATTGTAGTTGAACTTAGAATTCAATTAGTTATTGATTGAAATTAGACTAATTTCTTTTTAATGTAAATACAATACGGAATTCGCCCAGTTAAGGAAAGAATTTGAAAGCAGTAACTAGCAAGTTAATAATTTCTTTAATGCACGAAAACTTTTGAAAGTAATTTCAATTTATTGGTGTTAAATTAGGTAATTTTCAGATCACCAAAGAAAAATTAAAATTTGAACATTTAATTTATCGGACACTAGGTTTAAATTTAAATAAAGCTAACTTAGTATAGAGAGATTAGCAGTTCAAAATATTCCCGAAATTTGCCCTGAATACGCTACAGGAATGCTCTAGCAACAGTAAGAACTATGAACTCTCGACTCCACATTAAATTTCACGCTACGGTTGCGTAGGAAGTTAATGTAAACGCTAAACTTAACAGGTTAAAAAATTCTGAATATATATTTTATTCACTTTATGTTCTACTTATGACTTCGTCTTCGAGTTAATCTATGTATATCCGATTTGAGAAGTAGTATGCGGGAGAATGAGTTGATACTATGAATTGAAATTACCATCAATTCTAATGGTCACTATAATCACAAAATTAACGATCAAGCTATATTACCCCAACAGATTTAATCACAAAAATTCTCGTTTAGCATTTTCTAAAACCTATCTATTAGACTACAAATCCAAATTCAATGTCGCCGAATTCAATTCCAATTCAACCTCTCTTCTCGGTTTTCATGTTGTAATTTTGCATTTCATCATTAATCTCTCAACTGTAACTTTCATACATAACTGTAATAATAATATAAAATAATAAAAACTTCAAACGAAATACCAAGCATAGAAATTATTAATACACTGCAAAAACTTATGCCCTAATATTTAAAAGAAAACTTTGCTGTGATACTTTCAGCGGTAAACTGTGCACTTACAAGCCTTCTCCGCCTTGAAAATTTGATTACTGTAATTTATCAAAGCTACGTTTGAATTATAAGTATTATACCGAAAAAAGATCAATCTTGCTTACGGTCATGATCAGCGCCAATGAAAACACTAATAGAAGTCTTTACGTAACGCAGAATAAAATTAAAGTTAGAGTTACGAAACGCAACACAGCTTACGTAGTTCGCAAAAATAAGTTTTCGATGGGTTTGAATATATCTAATAAGAGGCCAAATTTTCTCTGCTTTATTGCAAAATTCGCGAATACTATTCATATCAAGCTGTCACAACAGCAACGTTAAATTACCAAATAAGCTCTAATAAACAGGAAAATTAGAATGTAATCTCAGTTGGAAACGTTTACACGTATTACCTGCACAACTATTTTCTTCCCGCATACATGCAGGCAGTATATCATACCATATCTTTACTTTGCTGTTTCGAAATACTGCGACGACTTTAACTGTGGCTAAACCAAATTAAACATTCAAAGAATCAATGTGCTAAAATTGAGATTTACTGAAAGGTATAAACCGAACATTCGTAATAACGACTATTACTTGTTAGATTTAAGAAGCTTAATTTCATCCTAGACAAAAATTGCAATTTTCACTTGCCAATCACTTCCTCGAGTTCCAAACTGTAATTCCAACGTTCTTAATCGCGATCAGGGTGTTCCAGCTGCTTACGTGACTGCTCGCATCCGGTGACGAAAAGGAATCACCACGTGGCCACCCAGGAGTATTTGACTGCAAAGATAAGAACACTGGCTGAAAATTTTACAAATAGAAGGAACGCATAATAACACGTAATTGCTAATCTTGTGCCACTACAATTACATTGCCAACTTGAGCTCTTTCACGATGAAGAAAGCGATGGCTTACCTATAGATAAACACACTGAAACAGCTAAGAAGTCACAAAAGACAATTCCTCAGGCTACTGTCGGCTTGGAGGTGCTTCCGGAATTTTCTAAATCAGCTGGAAACTCAGAGGAAGTCTCTCAGCTTTCGGACAGAACTGGAAAAATCACATCTGCAACGATCTTTATAAAGCCCCAATTCGCAGAACTTTTTATCTTCGTGTCCGCAAATAAGAATATGAGTAGAAAAACGGAGACGTAACGTGGTGCATCGTCTTATATAGCGACAGGGAAAGGCTCTGTGGGTAAACAAGAGACAATCGAAAACTTCTAAAATTAAATTAATGATATAAACCACCTAAACCACTATATAACTTGATCAAATAAGAGCTACCGCTAAAATCTTTATAACGAAGTTTTATCGCCATAACAAATCAAAAATTTGAATTTAAATTAAGAATTTTGTCGTATAATGCTACAGTATGACCATCAACTGAAATCGGCACATATTAGCTGCTTTGCCGAGTTTTAATATCGAATCTTTCACTTTTCATAAATTCTATTCCATAGAATTTATCACACTAAAAATAATTTGCAATTATCTATATGATCTATATCTAGCATTTTAATGTTCATTATTAATTAAATTAAGTTTTGAAACCTGGAAACATTTGAACGGTGATGGATTACCACGAATCTCGTTGTCCCTTCGGCTTACAGGAATAAAACGATGGAAGAAAGTAATTTATTGCATTCATTGAAAGACTCTAATTGTAAGAAATATCTGAATTTAGTGGTAGATGTCACTGCCGTCGAATTCAGAGGGAAGGAAATTTTGGATATGATTTACCGGTTCACTAAGATTTGCACATTCACAGTCTATTAGAATAGAATCATTTCTTAATCAAATTAAAACATTCCCTAAATGAATTCTTGCAATGAATATTCTAAAGCCTGCTTTGAAAACCTACCCTTAGGTATTCACTTTCATGCTCTTTCTAAATTTTTCTGTATTCTAGTAATTTATCTGATATAATCTGAATGCCTAGTTCCTCTCTTAGAGATGCATTTCTTAATTTTTCTATTCTTCTACAACCTTTCACGACATGGAGATATTTCATTTAAGATGATTCTGTTTGTTTTAGTTCTTTTTGTTTTGCTGCCAACATTCTGACCATACATCCAATACAACATAGTAGGCACTGCCATCACCTTACAGAACTTAATTTGGGTTTCTTTTCTTGTTTTACCTTTTAAAGTTCTTATTGTCCCACTTATCCTCTGGAAAATGTTTATTTTTATTTGTGATGTCTTTATCATCTTCATACATTATGCCACATCCTAAATATTGGAAATGAGATACCTGTTTGAGTACCCTATCTTCAATGACAATTTTTGTTCTTATTGGGTTGCTTTCTAAGAATAATATAGTTTTTGATTCAGCAATTGAAAATCTCAGGTATTTTACTCAATTGATGTACTTCGTGAACCACCATTTGCAATTTGTCTACTCTATCTTGTATAATAATCTGGTTTTCAGTGAATAACAATGTGTTTAAAAATGCAGAAGGTCCCATTTATATGCCTGATGCTACACTATCTTCCTTCGATTTTCTGAAAAGGTCATCTATGTATAGATTAAATAAACCTGGTGACATACTACAACCCTGCCTAACACCTTGGTTAATGGTGATTTCTTGAGTCATATGCTTCTCAGTATCAATCACAACCTTCTGTTTAGGCTTGAAGTAACTTTTATCAGATGTTTATGTAATTCTTCACTCTCCATAATTAACCACAGCATATGTTGACACAATTGAATACTTTGTCATAATCTATGAATGCTAGGTGCATCTCAAGGTTAAATTATTTTAGTTTTTGTATAATTTGTTTTATTTTAGAATCATCGTCAATACAAGATCTTTTGGTAAAGTCAGCTTGTTCTTCTAATAAAATGTTTTTGGAGATAACTTGTAGCCTAGTGTTGATTATTCTACTACATATTTTGTATGTGGTATTTGGGAGACTTATGCCCCTATAGTTCTCTGGGTTGCTCCTTTCTCCCTTTCTAAGCAACGAACCATCTACTCATCCAGCGCATCATGTTGTATTAGTATTATATAGAGTCATATAGAGTCCTACCTCCAATCTTTATCAGCTCCAAATCAACTCTGTCTATGCCAACAGCTTTTCTATTTTTAATTTTATTGAGAGCATATTCCAATTCTTACAAGTCAATAGGGTTTTCCCCCTTTATTCTTCTGGAGTATTACACGTTTTTTGTTGCTGGATTGTATCATATTCTCTTACAGTTTTTTATCCAATTGTTTTTTTTGCATAATATTTAACTGTGCTGTATCTTTCTTTGCTTTATTGAGATATTTCATTAATTAATATGCTGTCTCTTGTCTACCATGTAAATCATCTTCTATCCTACTTATGAATCTGTCCCAAGATTTCAAATGTGCCTGTCTTATTATTGCTTTTGTACAGTTCCTAATGTTGTGAGATTTTTTTCCTCATACATCCCTCTAATATCATATTGATATTTTTAACCATTAACATAGAATACAGTGAAAATATAAAAAAATATGAGCTCTTTGAAATCATTGTATTAAAAGGACAATTTAAGTTTTTCCAATTTTCAATTTGCATGTAGATTCTCCTAAAGAGCAAGAAGTGTCTGCTATTTTATTAGTTATATCATTTGGTAAAAGATATTTCATATTACCTTTTGGAATCTTTCATAAGGATATTTCAGAAGTAACAACTCAGTGAATGTGCATAGTATATTTAATAAAAAAAGATACTTCAATTTGTTAATTATCAGATACTTTATTAATACAAAATTGACATGAAATATGAAATAAAATAGTAAAACATTTATTTCATATATATTTAAATGGTAAGTTACAATAAATACATCAAATACACATCCATGCAAGTCTATACCATGCAGGTACAGGTTATAATTTTTCATATTCATAATTACATCACATACATTAAAATAACCTTGTACCAGGCAGTATATCATACCATATCTTTACTTTGCTGTTTCGAAATACTGCGACGACTTTAACTGTGGCTAAACCAAATTAAACATTCAAAGAATCAATGTGCTAAAATTGAGATTTACTGAAAGGTATAAACCGAACATTCGTAATAACGACTATTACTTGTTAGATTTAAGAAGCTTAATTTCATCCTAGACAAAAATTGCAATTTTCACTTGCCAATCACTTCCTCGAGTTCCAAACTGTAATTCCAACGTTCTTAATCGCGATCAGGGTGATCCAGCTGCTTACGTGACTGCTCGCATCCGGTGACGAAAAGGAATCACCACGTGGCCACCCAGGAGTATTTGACTGCAAAGATAAGAACACTGGCTGAAAATTTTACAAATAGAAGGAACGCGTAATAACACGTAATTGCTAATCTTGTGCCACTACAATTACATTGCCAACTTGAGCTCTTTCACGATGAAGAAAGCGATGGCTTACCTATAGATAAACACACTGAAACAGCTAAGAAGTCACAAAAGACAATTCCTCAGGCTACTGTCGGCTTGGAGGTGCTTCCGGAATTTTCTAAATCAGCTGGAAACTCAGAGGAAGTCTCTCAGCTTTCGGACAGAACTGGAAAAATCACATCTGCAACGATCTTTATAAAGCCCCAATTCGCAGAACTTTTTATCTTCGTGTCCGCAAATAAGAATATGAGTAGAAAAACGGAGACGTAACGTGGTGCATCGTCTTATATAGCGACAGGGAAAGGCTCTGTGGGTAAACAAGAGACAATCGAAAACTTCTAAAATTAAATTAATGATATAAACCACCTAAACCACTATATAACTTGATCAAATAAGAGCTACCGCTAAAATCTTTATAACGAAGTTTTATCGCCATAACAAATCAAAAATTTGAATTTAAATTAANAATAATTAAGGAAAAGGAAACTGTGGAGTAAAGAGATTTGGATAATCTAAGTAAAGAGATAATGGATAATCTTTCTTTTTGGAAGAGCAATGAAAAAGATATCATTGATGATTTTTAAACCTGCAGACCTGCATCAGTACGTGCTTTCTTTGAAATAAACAAGAACATCAAGAGAATTATAATAATTATTGAGATTTTTTGAATATAGCCATTAATTACAAATGCCATCTTAGGTATTTCACCAAGCTATTTGAGATTAGTCATTTCTAAATTACTTATAGATAAGTATTATGCATAGAGGATAGACAAATGCAGATATTATCTACAACATATTCCATAAAACTCTCTAGATAAACAGACATAGGTTTTCACATATATAATCATGGAATAAAATATCTCCAAAACTGTTTACGTTAAATGCTCAAAATAAGGAAAAGCTTAAATAATACTGTACACAAAATATTTGAGCCAAATTATTTGGCTTTGCATTTAAAGTACACTAGGATTTATCAGAGATTCTTGTAAATATTTATATGATGATCACCAGTAATCATATACATGGTTATAAAACTCACATACATAGAGAAGTGTAAACACAAATATTTCATTAATGTACAACATAGCATACTTTATCACGTTGCATCTCTGACTAAACCTATCCAAAATAATTAGACACACCAGCTCATGATATAAGTCAACCTTTTTTTCTTGACAGAAAATTGTCTTGTATAGTCATTTCATATTGCTGTGAAGATAAAACTGACTCATAGACACGGTGAAATATTCTTTATATTAAAGAAGATTTCATTCAGCATGATGTGGCCCAACACAATTGTATGTACATTTGGGTGCTCCTATGTCCCTTTATTTGATTTCATGAATCACTTGCAGGTGTGAAGGTCTACATGGGATACGCAGGTTCTGCACTTCACCACACAGCACCAGTGGAACTTGCAGTCACATCGTTCCCTTATTGTCGCTCTCCTAGTGTTATACCCACGTCCACAGCAAAGGAGGTTGCAACCGTCCATGCCATGAGAGGTGCGGTTGCACACACGTCCTTGGGTACCTGAAATATAAAATGTGTAATTAATTGCCTTCAGAAGTTTAAAGAGGTTATAAGCTTTCCTCGAAAGATATGGTTAGATATTTATCTCAGCTAATTTATTTATTAATGGGCTCATTTATGGGCTTCAACCTCAGGTGCCCATCTCTGTAACTATGCTGAAATTATAGTCTTCGGCAAATTACCTAGTCGAATCAAATAAAAACGATTTAATTGTTGGAGAGGTAAACAAGACAGCCTTAATAATGTGATGTGAAAAGGATGAAGCTTAACTTACTTAAAGAACTTCATATTCGCCTCCATAAATTCCATTCTTTTCAGCTTGCTAATGAGTTCCTCTTTTCTAACAACCGCTCACCACTCCTAACAGTCCTTCTGCCAAATTTAGCCCTTCTCCCTCCAGGCCTTTCGATAGATTGACGTTTGTCAAAGGATTTCCATACTTTATTCCCCCCTCTCCCCCTCCCATCCCGTTTCTATTTACATTACAACGTCTTTCTCCTTTTCCCAGTTCTGATGATCGCGTAATCTCACGCCGAAACCGGTTAACTTTTTGATAAATTTTGTAGATTTGTACAAGTTTTGTATTAAATGCTTTAAAATATTTCAGCCTTAATAAATCAGCTACAGTAGTAGAGACTACACAGTACCTCATACTACCAAGTAATCTCTTACTGCACTTACAGAACATATCGAATGGTTGAATTTTTTACTATCGTTTCGCTATTTTTTTAGAAATAGCAGAAATATCTGGAGTTTATTTCCATTATAAAACAGTGCGGTTTGAAAACGAAAATCGACCGAAATTTTTTCAAATACAGAAATTCTAATTCCCCCCATAGAAATGCGTACATATGAAAGATGCTGATACTTACCAAGAGAACCGACACTTAAATTCCGCACACAATAATTGGGCGAGTCCTCTAAATAAACCAGGTCTGATGGAGTGGGGAGGGAAAACCTGGGATCTCGAATTTGAAGCCTTCCTCGACGATTTATTTTCACTTCGGTGGCTCCGTCGTATTTATCCAGGAGATGGTCGCCTGTAATGCAGAAAGATTCAGTTATTTAGCGCCAAAATATATAATCACTAGAGTAGATTGCAAATATTAAGCTTAAGGAAGGCATTTGATATTCAAGATCTCCATTACATGATTCATAGCTTAAAACTGGGCAACATTTTAGATTCATTTGGGGACACAAAATTTCGACTGATTTTACTTTTATTAAAGAGAAATTAAGATAAATATTAATTTAATTTTATCACTTTTAAATATATTTTATGCACGTGTTAAAATGTATCAAATGATAAGCTACAGCTATGATAGAACTCTTACTTCTTACGTTAAAAATTAAAAATTTTATTGTCTTCATTACCAAGTAATTCTTCCAGTTTAGTTTGGGAATGAAAATTCATGAATCATTAACCTTTGACTTTGGATGCCTTATATTACAATAATTTTAAGAACCGTTGCGCGATATATTAAGTGAGACCGAAACAAGGAAAGCCGCTGTAAGCTCTACAGGTGTCATCGAATCTTATGATGCATTTCACCTTTTAAATGCTTGCTTTTAGGGAATTCTATATTTTTCACTAACAGGTATTGTAAAGGAATAAGGGGCAAATGACGCCTCTCTCACAAAGTCATACGTTTTCACTGCACGATCTTCAAGAGGAAGAGGAAACTTGAAGTGGTAAGAATGGAAGGAAACCTTTGAAATACACAGCTTCCACGGTCCAGTGGCCTCTCATGGAGAGAGAGACTCAATGCTTTCACTGCCTTCTCTTTCTTCCCTAAGTAGAGAAACGCTGGGAAATGCACTCACGCGAGGAAAAATTGAGGGAAAGATTAAAGAATTATAAAATGCTGACGCTGTGAGTCTCGGAAGAGAAATGCTTGCGACGGAGATAGGGTGAAGTCATAAATAATTGAAATAACTCCTTTACTAAATCTTTTGTGGTGCGCTGAGTACATTTTAGATGCTGATAAACGAAAATCGCCGCAAAAATTACAGCCGAGCTTTCCTCAGGAGAAAGGCTACTCCATGACCTTTTCGGAAATATTCTTAAACGACCTTTATTGATGTTTCTAAAGTTCATCAAACAGGATGAAAAGAAAGTTCCTTAAGCATAAATCTTCACCAAAAAATATATACTAAATGAGCAAATACTGTGTATTGATCCCATATCGGCTGCAATTTTAATTCCACCCTCTCTCTCATAATTTCACATGGTTGAAAAGTGAGCTTGCTTATCAAAGAAAGGAAGCTTCAAAATTTTATCTCAATTAAACGGCTATTAATCATTATGAATGGAGGAAAATCACATTTACTTACTTTTTCAAATGAACCATCTAAATTCGTTTAGGAGTTTTAGTAATGACAATTTCCTAGGAATACCCATCAAATGCACAAAATAAGCTGTTCGTCACTGTAAAAATTCTAAATCGGTGAAAAGGCTGAAGTGTTAAATACCCTCAGAACTTTTTTTCGAACTCGAAACTCCCTTTACTTTTAGAAATTTCCTAGCTTCTGGTGCTACTTTGATTTGTACTTTATTCCGAAGACGCAAGATGAGGGAAACACGAAATTATTTAATTTAAATGACGATTACTTACTTCTGATTTTGGCTTCGCAACTCCTCCAATACAACTTGAGATTCTGGTAATCATAATTTCCTCACGTCCTCCATTATCCTTAAATGACAGATATGTATTGGTAGGAGGAAACTATGTTCTTCAACACGCTCGCAAAAATGTCTTTGATTTACGATTTTCTTCTCCGCAGATTTTTAATTTAATTAAATTGATTTTTAATTTATTAATTCTCAATATATTGGTTTGGGGATTCTCAATAAATTTGGGGTTCGTTCGATAAAAATTCAAACCTCAAACAAAAGACTTCTCGGATACAATCAGTTGTTTCTCAACCACGCGTCATCTTCAGGCACCGGCCCCACCGCCACTTGCAAAATCTACGGCGAATGCGGTAAAATCGGGTGAGTTATTGCGTCTTTCCCTCGACCGAGACTCACTTGAACGCTTGCCCTCTGCAGATGGAAGAAGAGAACCTGGACAATGGTTTCGTGACTCAAACCGAGGTCCGCAGCCACCGTGTTGATATCGGAAGATGAAAAGCGGCGGAGGATGGGAGCTAAGAGGATGGCGGTGAAGAGGATGGGAACCAAAGTGCTGGGGGTCGAGAGGCGGAAGATGGCTTGGAGTACTCACCAACCTCCCGGAAAGAAGCCAGCTGCTGCCAGCATGTTATGAGGCTGCACGATCCAGACACACCGTGACACTTGCAAGTGACTCTTGTCTTTTGGATGACCGCCTGCGAAAAATAAAGGAGAAGAATCAAAACGAGTGCCTTGATGGCGGAGGTGAAACAATAGGCGATTAGCCAGATACTATTATGCGAGAGAGGTTCCGCAGTTTGGAGCCTTTTGTTCGGAATGATAATGTTTTCCTAAACTGTAAATTTATATGTGAAGGAGCCAGCGCGGAGACTTTAACGACCGAGAATACATAGAACGTAATGAATGAATTGTAAGGGATCGATCGGACCACAACCAAATTAATAATAAAAGAATCGGCGATAAATCTGGGCAAATTAACTGTTTCTCCGCATGCTGTCGTAGTTTTGGTCATATTTTGATCAAGTACATCAGTTTCTTTTGGAAGGAAACCAATTAACCGCAAGTAGCTCCGACGAAAATGTTTTTTTAATCAATGATAATGTAAGAATTAGCATAAGAAGCTGGCATAACAGTATACATATTAAAGAAAACTTCTCACCAGATCCAACAAGATTAAAGAAACACCAAATCCTTCTGTGGCTTTTGTTTTTGAACTGTGAAGAGTAGCACCGTAGCACATTATTACTTGGCGAATTAAAACGGATGGAAAGAAAATCATTCTCCGGGGCTTAATTTATGACAGATATTCGCATAAACGGGGCTTAATTTTTGGCAGATATTTACGAACAGTATACGGTTCTTCCCTAACTATCACGAACTGCAAATGTTTAGTAAACGGATAAAAAAGTTATGGACGATATTTTTTGTAAATTTTGATCGCAGCAGAGCCGCGCTTAGATCCATATAAGATATAAAGAATGCATCACCGACAAGGTCGAAATATATAACTACTCTTTGCATAATGTGAATCTCAATAAATTGATTTAAAAAATCTTAGTTCGTATTTCTAAGGATTTTCTCGGTTTCACTGCGCATTTCACAACTAATACGATATACAATGGTATTTTCTTTCCCACATTAACATCTTTATCAGCCGTTTGAACCATTTAATGATCCTCGTTCTTCCAGAATTCAGGTATTTTTTTAACAATTTGTTTCAAAGGTAACGATGACAGTTTTCTGTCTTCTTTTCTATGCCTATAGTACATGTATAAGAAATTACTGCAAATTACATCGTTTTCACATGAGTTCTTAGATTTCATAATCATAGCACGTATCGATCTAATTTGAACTATCGCAAATCTCTCTCATAATCCAATTCCGAAATTCTGTCGAGATCAAATTTGAGATGAATATTGCGATGCATTGCAGATGAAGAGCACTTAAAGCGGAATTAGTACATAAGCTCACAGTTAACAAAATTGAGCGCATTATCGATACGAAGATCACAAAAGCGATCAAAAAGAAGAGAAAAATCTAAAAGAACTGTGTACAGATTTATGGAGCTACGAGAAGCTTTCTCGCCGCGATTCACTCAAACCCGGAATTCCAATCGTCTAAATTGAAATGGAGCAATAGTATTCACTCAGCCTGAAGGGTAGACCACAACCGGATCCGGAGCCCGAGATATTTATTGTATTTGCAACAGGATTAACTGAAATTAATTCCTCTCCATTTGCATATTGAGTTTCCATGAAATCCTCCCCTCTCTTCACGCCCTCCCAAAGAGCGCCGGTTGCCACAGTAGCCTGAGCCAGGAATCATTCGCGAGAGCGTCGCGAAGGAGAGGAGGAAGACATTACAATAATAAGGGATGATGGAGGAAGGAATGACAAAGGTACGAATGAAGAGCAGGTTGAGGTTACGGATCGCACCGGTTGCTAAACATGAGAGTTTGTGACCGTAAGTTAGGGTGGAAAGGGTGAATGTTTTTTTATTTTGAACGATGCCCTTTTAACCTAATGAAGTTGGATAGCTCAGGGGGAGAGAGAAGAAGGGGAAAGGGATGAGATTAATGGGTTTCGGTCCAGGGGCGATGAAACATTCGGTAAGCAGAGGAAGGAAAGGGAGTTATGGATAGAGAAAAAGAATATAAGCTTTGGTGAATTATGTTAATGAGCACTTGTTATAAAGCGAATACTCGCTTAAGCTAATTTCCACTAATTGAACATCTTTCCAGTGGAATTTTTCCGTGAAGAACTAAGGGATTTCAATATAAAGAATCGTACATTTGGTAAAGAAAGGGTGTACTAAAGTGCAACAAAGGCTAAATTACGTTCATTATTTCCTAAGGAATAATCGGCTCACTATCTTATTAACGTAATTGGTGGTATGGGTGATTTTAATATTTCACTTAATTATAACTTAATTTTATCTTCAAAAAATTTTCTTTTGTTCATAAATTTTGGAATAGACTATTCATATGTATTTACTTTATCATTTACTTGTAATTGAATTGATGTTTCATTCTATTATTTTCTCAGAATGTCCGAACTAGATACATATAATATTTAGGATGAAAGAACATACATAGCTTCTTAATAATAATATAAATCACGTGAGCATGTTATTAATCTCTGCCTGGTATTTCAGTAAGAGTAGGAGGAGATCTCGGAAATGGAAGAAAAAATAAATAAGACCATCCCTCGCAATTTTATCAGAAGTTAAATTAAATTAGGGTTTAATTCATTTTGGCGGTGGTGCTAATACCTTTACTTTTGAATGCATATGTATGTATGTTTAGCAACATTCTTGGTAAAAGTGGGTCGGGAGTCTTGGTAAAAAAATAAACAACAGATAAAACTGAATTTACCGAAAGTGAAACTTATAGATCCGGTGAAGAGATAGCTGCACAGCACTTAATAACCTACACATACAAGAACATACGAAAAGTTTATTTTTGTTACTCCAATTATTTCCAGATATTTTATTGACAAAAGAGCTCTTTCCTCAATCTAACTGTAGAGAGAAAAAAATATAAGGATAGTCTCATTATGTTAAGAAATGACATGGTAACTAAATGCACGGTCTTTTACAACAGTACTGAAAACATTTTCTCTGATAATTTGGAAATGAGGCTTCGTCGAAGATTGGCTTCAATTAAGCTAATCTCATTCAGATAAGAAAATAAGGAATTCATCCGTTTCACTTCCAATCTAATTGGTTACCTAGTTTATGCTCCAGCTATCAACAACAATTACAAAGATGATAATAATTAGCTAAAAAGGACGAATGTCAATCATCGTACTTTACGCAGTACTATTATGGAATGATAAAAATTTCATCGAGGAAATTCATTTATTGAATCAATTTCTTCGGGCTAATGGCTAGAATAGATTATGGTTAATTCCATAGAAAGTATTTTCAGCGGCTTTCACTTAATCCCAGACGCGGCTAATTAACTAAATTAATGGCTCTTTATCAAAAACTAACGTGCTTGAATTAGAACCCTAGATTTTGTAGTAGATTTACTGGTAAAGAAGGCAAGAAAATACCTAGATATAGATCACCAAAGAGAGAAATCGAAACTGTATCTGTTCGAATCGATCCCATTAATTATTTCACTTTTTCTGGTATTTGGAGGGTTTCAGAGCAGCGCGAGGAAATGAGACGTTGATTAGCGACGCAAAAAAGCTCGGCAAAAAGGAGTGGAAGTACCGACAAAAGGAGATTAAATATCCGCAATTAAAATACGTTACGAATCGATGATCCACATGTACGTGGTAGATTTGCTGTTTCGTGAGGTAAGACTCGCGGCACTCTGATCAAAATGTTCCACATTCATACGTGATTGAGAGGCGTTCATTCCAATTTCGGAGATGAATAACCGAAATTTTCAAAACTGAAAGTATCCGTTTTTTTTTGGAATCGAGATTTCAGAAAAATATCCGCGTTCGAGTGTGTCCATCTCAAAGAACTTTCGAACCAAATAACCCTCCAACATTCCTCTTTTCCCATCAACTTTGCTCAACCCAACCTCCGGCTTTTCTCGGCTATTCCCTTATCTCACGACCTCATCTGCTAACATGCCCAGTCGGCACACAGCGCATGTAGCGGAATAAAACAGAGAGATTTTAAAGCCGATGATTAGCGGAAAATATACAGAAATGTGGGAAAATTCCTAGTTGCGCTTCGACGTACAAGACGAAGACTGACAACAGCTAACATGGACGTAAAATTTTGGATAAATATCGGCTGGAATGAGAGGTAATTTATCATATCCTTTAAGGAATTTTTCAAGCATGAGAAAGTTAGGATTACAGCGAGCAATTTCAGCTCTTATTTTGGATTCTTTTCCGAAATGTTTCCGTAACATTAGAAAGGGAGAGTTTCGTTTATAGTCAGCGTTTCGGAAGATAATATCGAATCGTAGCTCGAATGCCAAAATGCCCAATGTATAAAAATGAAAAAACGTCAAAATATGGCCGAAAGCACTAAATTTTTCCTTGAAACGAGTGATTTCTCTTCTTACCTTTTACTGAAATTTAGCGATCGACAGAAGTTAATTAGTGATACGAGATATCTTGATATTTTCCTCTTCGGATACCACACCATCAGATTTCAACTATATTTCAAACATGTTGCATTTTGGGGAAATTAGAGAACTGCTCTTGTTCATCAATATTTGGGGGACTCAAAATAAATCTCTACCAATTTTTGCGATCTCGTATGTTCTCATGTGTAAAATTTTCTCAAGAAAGTCTTACCCTTTGACGGGACACCAAAGTTCCCCAAATTATGCCCAAATCTATCACCAACGATTGAAGAAAATTGAATTTAATAATGATAATAATAAAATTAAAAAGTACGACTTAGAAATATGGGCGCAGTTATTTTCCTTCCGAAGCTAATCCACCTCACGAACAAGTGTTTACAGTTGTTTGAGACGAAATAACGCCTCCATCAGAACAACTCCGAGATAAATTCCCATAATGCAGGTTTTGTGGCGACGCAAGAGAGTAAGCCGAAGAAAAACGAACGGTTACCTTTCACAGTTTATTCAGCGAACGACCAGTTACAGCAAATTATAGCCAACATCACTTGTTACAGATTTGGCGAAATTGGAAGTGATGGAAAGAAAATAAACATCGATTGTAATACTCCGCGGTACGTTGGCAGCAATGGCACCGATTTCCCGTCGACCGAAGAGAAGCAATAATCTCGAAATACCTTCCTGAACCTCTTTACCCGCCGTCTAATCAAAATCTCTCCTTGAGGACGCACTTACGTGGGATCGCATGCAATAATTCCTCTGATTTAATAAATCGCGCCGGAAAATTCGCGGAGGTAAAGAAGAGAATGGAGTCCACCGGGTCAAATCGGAAGTATCTCGGGCGCTGAGATTATCTCTCCCATGGTGATCGCCTTCGATTCAATTTGCTCCCCGCTCTCGAGGAAAAAATGATTAATGCTTTCAGCGATGCGGCCGCTCGCTTCGCGAAGCGTGCAATTACTCCCTAGATGTGTAATTATTCCTCGCTAGAAATGAAAGGGGTCCGGGGAGGAGATATAGCTGAGAGCCGGCATTCATCGGGGAGAAGACCACCCTCTCAAAGCGATTGCGTCACCTATCTGCCATCGCGCCTTGGGCAGGATGCAAACCAAGAAACCAGCGTTAGCATTCCGCTACCAAGAGGTCTTTTTGAGAACTGGGGAGAGGAGGGCATTTACCATCCCGGAATCGCTTGGTTAATTGAAAAAGGCAACGTGGAGGGAATAATTCTTCCTTTATTTTGGAAGAAGCGGCATGAGAGAGCCTGTCGCCTCGACTCGCCTAATCTACAGCTCCTGTCCGAAGTTAGATACGGCAACAAAAGAAGGATGATAAACGCCGGGCATTAGGAGTGGGTTGGAGAGAGGATGTATCTCGAGGAAATGAAAGAGCGTGGGAGAGAAAAGGAGCGAGATGTGTGGAAGCAGAAGGGAGACGAGAGAGCATGAAAGAGAGGTTCTGGAGAAAACGATCTGCGCCATGATATTTTGGGAATACTCAACCAAAATTTCTATAATCTATACCGATGTAAATCACGTTCAGAATTATCGAAAACTCATGAATTCGAATACTTCGACGATAGGTTCGATTTCGACGTTTTGATTACTGAAAATTTCATCTCTTTGACATCCAATGTAGTAGAAAAGCGATGAGATACGCATGGTACACATGCTTTGAATTTAGAAAAAGAAATTGAAAGAGAAAAAGTCTGCCTCAGCCGGGAATTGAACCCGGGTCTCCCACTTTCCGGGCGGGTGCTACGTGGTAAGTCTAAGTCGTGGTAGCTTTGAGAACAGAGCACCCGCCCGGAAAGTGGGAGACCCGGGTTCGATTCCCGGCTGCGGCAGACTTTTTTTCATTTTCTTCTTCTAAAACCAATGTAGTGAGTAAAATAATGGATCCCCCTGAGTGCAACGCATAACGCATGCCAAAACGTATTCTATGTTTAAATAATAGAACAGTTGCAATTTCTTTCAGTAGATACTAATACTGTAATATTCTTTTTGTATATTAACTTAGATTTTAGTTTAGAATTCTCTCCTTTCAAGAAATAATAAAGGAATCTATGGTAATCACTTTCCTCTTATATTATCTATTATATGAATAAACTTATATGTTACATCCAAACCTAATAAACTGCTAACTACTACTTTTTCCGATGGAATATTTTTGGATACATCAAATCTCCAGATATCATTCATTTTTCAATAAAATATAGCAAGAAATTAAAGTGGCAAAACTCTAAAAGAATTGAAAAATTTGTTCTAACTAAGGGATTTGTACAAATTGATTAAGTTTACATTTCCTTACGTTCTTGTTTTCCTACTAATCTGCCAGACTTTTCCCTTACAAATGTTGTAACTTAAGTTAATCGTGAAAATAAATTACGGAAATAAACGGATAGTATAATCACCTTGGGAATACCCTATATAATAGCAGATAATAATTCTGTTGTCCCGTCTGCGTGCTCTATGTATGCAGCAGTAGAAATATTTCAATTTCATTCATAAATCGTAACTACATTTTTACATCGTCATGAAAAGGAGAAATAGTTCAATTCCTTAACAAAAAATGTTGCATATCTTTGGTTTGTGCTTTGGTATTTATATACAACAACAATTTTCCGGCCTCGGTGGCGTAGTGGTTAGCGTGATAGCCTAGCAACGCCGAGGTCCCGGCTTCGAATCCTGATCATGGTTGTTTGTGTTTATCTTTACTAGGTTAATTAGGAGAGTGGTCTCATTAGTCTACAATTCGCATGATCATTAATTATATCACAACACACCAAATTTTATAAAAGATTGTATAAGTAGTCAAAACAATTCGAAGGAAATAATTCATATAAAGTCACAAAAAATACGTGTTCCCGCTTCAGGGAAGATATAACGATGAAAATAAATGTCAACGATTAAAATGGCAAACATATCTTTGGTGTGAATATTCATAATCGCCAAAGTGGTCGTCTTTTTCCACCTTTTTAACTCTTGTTATCCACATTTTTTATTCAAACAATCCGGAGGCCTAAGCAACGCCAATTCCACTATTCGCATCTCAGCCAACTTTTGTTTCCCGCATTGGGTTACGCAATTTTAGTCTCGGAATCCCATTCCTCCTTTCCTTATCTCATCCCTTCTAGTTGTATTGATATCGAAAGCAACCGCTGCAAATGGAGGTGAAGGTTATGCACATACCGCTGCCATTCACCTGTGCTTTCAATTCGGTTAGCATTTTCTTTCGTCCTTCCCTCTTTTTTGTCAATATCCAGGATTAGTTGGACCTTCATGCTTCTTGGTACATCTTCGAGAAAGTTGTTGAATGCGGAGGAAGGTTCTCTGTTGGGAAACGCCACGTAGATCCTTCCGTTAACGACCATGCTCGACTCAGAGTAATAATTAACAGTTTTATTGCGGAGAATTAATCTGAAAATCTTAGACATTTTCTCCGAGCTCCCTTCAGTGTTTTTTTCACTTTTAATACCTAGGTTTTTACATGCGATGAAAGTGTTACAAACGTTGAAGCAAGGAAAAGAGATGAAAGTTCCACCAATGGGTCTAAAAAAGATGGACTTTCGATTCAAAACTGTGAGAATTTTGATGAAATAGATGAACATTTTGTGATATTTTGTGGTTGTAAACAAACCGTTCCCATGACGACCAATTCCGTTCTTGAATCCGAGTTAATTCATGTTCATATTTTCTCCGTTGACAATCAACGGCCACTTCATCTAGTAATATTATAATAGATACCATTATCTGTGACTCACGAAGCGTTCAGAGTAGCTACTGGAGGTGAAAGCATCGATACAATTGACACACATTTGTACAGTTTATGGGGAGAAGTTTCTCTTATTGTAAACTAATGAAAATTTTAGAATCGAGTATTCGCTTCCAATATTTCTGCTGACAGCCGATTTATCGCTTGATAATGGAAAAAAAACTTGTTAAAATCTAGGACATGATTTCAAATTTTACGCCAAATCTCAGCAACAACTCAAAAACTTCAGTATTACAGCTAAATTTCATTATATACAATTTTTATAACGATTGTTCAACTGCTAAATTTATTATATACCATTTTTATAACGATTTTACAACTGTTAATGTGACAGCAGGAAATAGAATTACAATTTATAAAACCAGCAATTACCTACTTTGCCAGCGTTGTGGTCAACGCATTTATTGCAAACGCTATGGTTTATATTCTTCCGTAAGATCGCTCTTAATAATCCAACTCGGAGTTTCCGCGCACAATTGCAGATATTCACTTCAGAGACAATGCATTTAATAAACGAATTCGTCCATTAAAAGCACGGCGCTTTTGTAGTCGCGATGCAAATCCCGATTTCTCTTTCCATGGGGAGAACTAAAACCAATCCC
Organism: Ladona fulva; assembly: GCA_000376725.2. Classification (NCBI taxonomy): domain Eukaryota; kingdom Metazoa; phylum Arthropoda; class Insecta; order Odonata; family Libellulidae; genus Ladona; species Ladona fulva. The sequence continues at coordinate 1,177,840 of KZ308498.1, forward strand.
TTATGACTAGAATTCCCTGCACAAAATCCCCTTTGACCTCCCCCTTACACGAGCTGCCCACCTCTTCCCTCCTTCATCTCGCTAATTAAATGCCATGCGTATATACACATCAATTCCCCACTGCTATCCACCCTTCACCCCGTGTCCGCACACTTACAGCTCATTGGATAGAGAAAGCAGGGGTCTCGCGACACGGACTAATGGCAGAGAGCTAATCTCCGCTTGGGCCTACGATATAAGGTTTTGTCGAATTGGTATCTCTTTTTCCGTAAAGAACCAGAGGGGAGAACGGATCAAACAATTCTCTTTTTTCGAAATGTAATTGAGATTCGGAAAGGGTGTAGCTAAATTGAAGTACTGGGAAACATATTTTGCGAAGAGATGAAATGCATACTACAGTATACACAAATACATGTTATGCTATACTCAATACTAATAAAACTAACACAATATAACATTTAGTACTTGTATAACATAGTGCTGAGTTTTCCAAATTACTCGAATTTTCAGTTCTCGTGTATATCTTAAATCATCTATAGGTACCTGAGATAGATTTCCCTCAGTTACCCTGCCACCCACGCATTTTCAAAAGTATTTTTATTTATATTTTGAAAATATATATTTCATTCATTTTTGCCGCAACCTTGTTTACCGTAGTGATAATGCGAAAGCTTGTGAGGCATGGGTGGTGCTGAATACTGGCGTTCATTATCGAATGCTATAAAGTGTTACTCATAGGGTCATTAAGCTGTAATTAGGTAGACTTTTTCCGTTCATATCATTATGACTCTGTGAGGAATGCAACGGCAAACTCACTCCTAGAATGCCTCATTTTCTCTCCAAATTTTGGTTGCTAAAGTTGGAGGATTTAGGATCCAACCAGAACTCGGGCTTATGAGTTTAGAGAAGTATGCGAAAGCTTTATGCAAAATGATCATCCCCCAGGAGATGATACTGCTTGTAAATTGGTCGCTTCGATTTCTCTAGTTGTGCTTGAATAAGCAAATTCACCCTGGTACTCGAGTATACGACAAATAGCATATACCGATCCCCGGTTATCGATATGGAACATGCATAAGTTACGGAACACCACACAACAGTATTTCTGCATTATTTCTTCATTAATAAACTTCTTGATATACCGAAGATGCGGCAAACATTCCTTTTACTTCTCTGTTTCAAATATATCTCCAGTTATTTACTTTATTCTAATATAAAGTACTTTTTATAAACCATAAACTTTCTTCAATAATTTTATATGCTGCAAATAATAGACAAAAGTTTTTTGAGAATCGAAAGGATTAGAATAATGATAGATACAAAAATAAGAGGCGGAAGTGGAACACCAGTAAGACTGAAATAAGAAATACTGAATATGTCTGCACTGCCGAGAAAAAGCAGGATTAAATAAACAAGAGGTTTCGAATATAAATACATCTTAGAGATAAACCATGGCGAGCCCATCTTTCTGTAGTTTCCATCTTAGAGATCTAAATAACAGGACGTCGAACAGGAAAGTGCCTCCATACATTCTAACGTCTTTATAACGGAAGTTCAGGTGATACTGGAGATATATATCAAGACCCGAGAACTTTAACTCGTAATTAACGACAGGAGTAGTTCTTCTGTACATTCTGAATCAACCTACTTACTACTAAGGAGTTCACTAACCTCAAAAAAATAAATCCTCCGGAGATAAAGGGCCAATGACAATAACAGCAGAACGCACGGAGGTAATTAGTTTTTTCAGCGAAACATAAATCCTCAATAAAAGATCGGATATTATAAATCACCTTTTTCTGCGCCTTGTAAAGTGCATCGCGCAAAAAGAATTTCCATTAAGAGATTCTTTATTTGACTCGGCGAATGTGACAAAAAATTAACGATTTCTCTTTGCGCAATGTACCGCGGGAATGTTACATAATAATAATGATTTCTGCTCTCGCATTTTGAGCGAAAATCTTTATTAAAGTCTTCTCATTACCTTTGCGGTCGATTCTTTTAAACTCCCAGAGTCCTCTTTGTAGTGAAAGTTAAAATGCTGGCCTCGGGCGCAAGGAAAAGTATTCGGTTTACTCTTTTTTAGAATTCTCGGCTTTTAATAATAAATCGTTTTAGCAACTCCGTGTGCCACCTCCGATACTAAAACTGATAAAGGAAATTGCGCATTCATCTTTTAACCAGACCGAGCTAATGGAAAAAATAATAGGGGAAATAAATAATAAAATTTTTATATGAAATAATAAAATGTGGAATTACACGAAGTAGGAGAATAAAGGTTTTAAAGCCTTTCAAAATGTCTCTTAAACTTTTTGAAAGTTTCGATTTACGTAATCGGCACGAAATTCGTTCAAGGATACACTTAAGGGGGGCTGTATAAAGAAGTTATAGATTCAATTTCGTGCCATATTGCAATTCAGAGTTTCAATGAATGCAATAACCATTGTTATTTTTATCCTTGTTCCTATCAGTTATGATCATTGTTTACTTTCCTTAAATACTCGTATACAAGGTAAATTTGCTCGTTAAGGCGTGCACCTAGAAAAATCCCACGGAAAAACGGATTTAAAAAATTCTGATAGGACCAGGATTGAAATCTGAACTCGAACCTGGACTCAAACCTGGACTCTTTCGCTTTTCGGGCAGATGCTTTATCAAATTAAGCTAACGAGCCAGTACATATTCACAAGCCGTTTTTGGAGACTCTAGCCTAGAGTTTTATCATTCGAAACGAAATCATTTGAAATGTGTTCCCCACACTCCGCACTAACAGTACCTTGGCTGTTTTCCTGCAGCGGAAATATATTTTCCGATAATTTTCACTTATTATCACAGTTTATCTCCAAGGAAACCATTCTTTTTTTTAGCGTATGGATGCAATTGCCATCTTGCTCAATTAATTAATGGCTCTATCGATCATAATGAATTATATAAATTTTAGAAAATGTGTTTAGTGGTAGATAGAAACTTCTAGTACCAATGTCTCTCGATAAAGGCTACTATGCATGTATGTATGTACCAATATTAGCGGTTTTTATAGCCTCCAAAGATTTTTTGTGAGAGTAGGTTACATATATAGATCTATTTAAAATCAGTTTAAGGGAGTAGTGAAAGAAAATAAGAAAAAATTACTCGATGAGGATGAATGCTATTGTCTCCGTTTGGATGACCGAAATAATAGCTCTAAACATTAGTATCTTCAGGGGAAAAATTAGAGGAAAATCGAAACGAAAAATGCTCCTTAATGCACTACTATGAGTCTAAAACTCTCGAGTTTAAGTAAACAAACTGTTTCAGCAGCCAGAGCTGAGGGAAAACTACTGCTGGTTATAAGTAGATGGTAACAACCCAGGAATCAACACGATGGAGACAGAGGAAAATCCATTAAGGTTTGCAATCCAGAACAGCGTCTTTTGCGATTCAAAAATCACACCCGCTGCGGATAACGGGTTGAGGAGAGCAATTTTTCTCGAGTGTGGAAAGACACGTGTTTCGCATTTAGGGCGATAAATTCTCTCCCGGAGCTTTCAAACTTGCGGAGAGATCCGACTTAATGAAGAAGAATACCTCTGAGGGAGGGAATCCGGAATGGAAATGATCCAGGTGGCCATGGCGTAAAAGACTCGTACCCCTTGAATAGGGGGTGAGAAAAAGAGAAATAGGACGGGTGCAGTGGATCAGAGGCGGATTAGTGGAAACTAATGGAAAGGTATTGCTGCATAACAAATGGAAGTTGCCCAGGGGTACTATTGGGATGAACGCCTGGGCGGGCGCCAGAACGATATTTTGAACGCCCATTATATTTCACAAGGAACCTTGCATATTTAATCACCACGTATACAATTCTGCCTTTAACAATTGAAAATTGTAATAGCAAATCTAAATTCATTGCATGTCCTCTTATATAGCTTTAATAATTTCTTATAATAGACCATAATTTGTAATTTCATCTTTCGGTTTAAATCTTTTCCAATGTTTGAGCAAAAAAGAAACTTAAAAGGGTTAAAGTTAGAGAGTCAATAGGTTTTGAGTGGAGAGAATTAGAAAATACACTATATTATCCTCCTTGTTTTCTTATAAATGCCATTTATACGAAGTATTACGAGAAATTATATTTAAAAGGAAACCTTGCGGTTACAAATCTCACCCATACGTAACACATTGCTTGTTAAACTAACCACGGTTAATGAAATTTAATGAATAGTTTATTATTCAGCCGAAAGAAAAGATCACAAAATTACATACTTTCCATAGAAGAATATATGCTTTCATGGTCGTAAATGTGTGGCTACAGCAGGAGAGGCAGGCTTGAATGGTCAGTGAACGAATATACAGTAAAAGAAAGACAGAAAGACAAATGGCTAAGATTGAATATGCAAAGAATGGCGTATGAGTAGTAAATAGACTAGAATAGAAGACAGAAAAAGCTCGTTGATTGTTGTGAGTGGGATGATGAAAAGATCTACATTACTTAAGTAATAAAAGGAATTGTATTAAAAGATATATTGATGTGTCTAAAGCGAAAAACGTAAGATGATTCGTAAAGATAGGAGGAATATTGTAAATAAATTACTTAATTTAAGGGATTAAATCTGAAGAATTGTAATTTAAATGTATATTTTCATGATATATTATACGCAAAGACGCAATCTAAGTGCCCATATCGAAGTTAAATTCACCAAAAATGAAAATTAAGAACTAATCGATTACCTTAGAGATGCGATAGATTAAAAGCCAAAGTGAGACTATGTATATAGCTTGAGTGATGCGATTACTATCATTCGAAATTTATTAAGTACTTTCGAGAGAACATTTTCAGCAATTCGTTTGGGATATTTCGAGATTAAAATCAATTTTGACTGAAATCTCAGAGATATGCGTCGAGGTTTTTTCAACAATCGCGCGAGACATTTTTCTCTGATTGCAAGTCATTTTTCCGGTGCGATTCGCCGCATCAGCGATGTTTTCTTCCGATAAAAACTCCGTACGTAACTCAAAATTTTCGCTTAATTTATTATTATCTTTATTTGTGCATTTAAACACGAATTATCGTCGTCAAAACGAATTAGCAAAGCAATGGTTCATTCATTGAGGGATACCCACCATCTTCAGATACTGTTTGTTAGAGTCAGTTTGATTAGGTCGAATTCCTCGGTCACGAGCACTCAGTCTAATTACAAATATTAGTTTTTTAAATATCAACATAATAGCACTTCATCGCCTGTTTCATGTTAAAGGCGACCTTCAGCAAGGAAAAGAGGCTCTTCTGGAAAATATTAATGTCTTTATTCACAATAATTTTCGCTTTTAACTTAAAGAGATATATATCCAGTGAAGATCAAATCGACCAGGTTCAGTGTTACCTAATATAAGTTAATTTAAAGGGCAACCATATGTCACCATATATTATTATAGGATAATATCTATTATTAAAGAGGTTGCTCGATGTTTTATGAGTGTGTCATGCACTACTCTAAATTTGGATTTATCGAAACGCAGATTCCACGAGCCAGCAACAATTTAGCAAAGATAAAAAGTCACAACAATCTCAAAAATATCACAGAGAGATTTGTTATTACAAGAAGAACATGTTTTACTAAAAAATCAAATATTAAGTACTCCCAGATTACCTAGATTTATCCATGCCATTGCTTTTCTTATGCGTTTACTTAACGACGTTGTTTTATGATTTTCGATCACGGACACGCCCCTTTCGCCAAACCACACCCATTATAAGTCACAGGTAAAACCGTCATAAATACGAGAAAGATGAGACATAACGTAATTGCTGTCCCCGTATATCTTGTCCTAAATAAGTGATGTAATCTAATTTCGACTTCGAGTTCTATACGATCTATCGATGAAAGAGTTTCAACGCTGGAATTTCGCTTATTTAATAAAACCTTTCATGTATTAAATCGGGATCGTTGAAAAAAAGGCAGAATTAAAGTAAAGAAAAATCTTGCAAATCCAAAGCATTTATGACGGCTATCAATATCGAATACAGCTGTAATCACCACACAATAATGCTGTTGTAAATAATGCCATAGACTTTTAATCTTATATTGACATACTTAGAATATATAAATGTAGTAACTTTCTATTTGGAAACATTGTAATTGCATTAAGTTCAAAACAGCTTTTTTAAACAGGTGGAACTAATTTTTTTCTTCAAATACCTATATATGCCTTTGGAAGGTATTCGTTACGTTGAATTTGTTCTGTAAATCAGAGTACTCAGAAAATTTAAAGATGAAACTCAAAACTCTAATTTACCATTACTTTTTATATTTTGACTGACTTTTGAAAATATTTTTTTATTTAATGACTCGTTAATTTGTGCCTTGCAATCCATTTTGATTTCAGTATACGTTTACGTAATAACAAAAAGTTTCTAGTTACCCTCCCGACGGTTATGTTTACAACTGAGCTCTGAATCCGTGTATCGATAATATCAGAGTAAGCAGCATACCTTATCAAAGAAATCAAACTAAAACAGATTTTGAGAATTAATAAAAGCGTACCAGGTAACATTTGCACCAATGAAGCCGCAATTCAAACAGTCGTAAAGGCCCAAAACATGAGCTTTCGCACTCAGATTTGACGTGAAAAACTTTCTTAAAATTCGGCTTCGAATCCAATAATAATCAACGCTTCTCCGAATGGTCTCACTAGGAAAATTTCCACAACAGAATGAATCTCCTAACATGGCGGCCGTATTTCGTCAGTACGGGGGCAGAAGAGAACTGAGACTTGGTAACTTCCGAGGGTTCTTTTGTGGAGGAAAGGTCAATAAATTACACGCTCTGCCTTTGGGCCTTTAGAAAATTAGAAGAGGACCAAGAAAGGAGCCATTGGAAGGCCCCCTCGACGGCCTTTTTTTATAGAGAGGTCCAGGCGGCCTGCTCCAGGGGGCGTGTGATACTTTAGAGACGAATGCTTTACTAGTGTTGGATTGAGACGCAAAGCGGCGAAATGCCAAATGTTGGAGTGATGAATATTTTGAACCTTCCACTGCTCGTGAATAGTGCTCTGATGGAACAAATACCGAGAACGAAGATTAATGGTCTTTGTCGAGGGTGTTACGCTTCTTACGCCTTTATTATATCTGTGGAACCGGGACGCCCCATATGAAACGGATCTACTGTTACGTCGACGTCGATGAAGCTGTGTACCCACCGAATAGGAATTGCTAAGTTCAAAAACTATATTCATCACATTGAGAACTAAACGGGTGATAGTGGAAAATCGAGGAGACAATCTCAAAATTAAAATTGTTTGCATTATCATGCGTCGACACTACGCTACAAGGCAAATTATTGTTTACCTCTAGAGTCCTAGGTTCCAGTCATTGTCAAAAAAGGTGAGTAAGATTCAGTCATGCTCAGTGAGTATGATTTCAGTGTCAAAAAAGGTGAGTAAGATTCAGTCATGCTCAGTGAGTATGATTCATGTAATTTTCGTCATGCTTTGTTCGGTTTGCCTACTTTGCGCAAAGAATCGAAGAAATTTAATTGGGAGAGTCACGGAAAGAAATGAGCGAAAAAGTATCGATTCTAACAGGCTGTGTCCTAATCCTAACCATCCTAGCTGTGGGACAAGTCAAAATTTTGAGTAAGTTATTCATTCTGATCCTCTTTGTCAATGTGCTGATATCGTAAGGAAAATTATATTTTCACAGTATTCGTTTAATTTTACTGAAGAAATACTTTGAAACCGGAAAAAAGAAAATGAATTCATGGATTTCTGATGAAGAGCTTGAATGACGTGGCAATAAACGAGGAAAGACAAAAAGTTAAAGGTAGCCTACTATTGTTTTTAGCTCGTCAAACTTAAATAATCCGCTAAGATTCAAAGCTTGGCCACCTCTGGTCCTCCTCTCGAGTCAAACTTCAACATACATATTCATATCATTATGTTACATACTACGATTCCTCATCTGTGAAAGGCATATTTCTCTATCCCGGCAAAAAATAACGGAGATGAGTAGCTATTGTGATTTTGCGATGCTCTGATAAATGGTTTTTCATTCAGCCAACCTCAAGTTCCCATCCTCGAGCCTTATAGAGATCCTAATCGTGTCAGTCGATTAATTCCCGTCGTAAGAGTTTCCATCTTTACGCACGCCACGCTTCGTAGGTGTGCTGAAAGAAATCGAATCTCGCCCAGATTACATTCGGAATTTCTCTTCGTTATTTCTCTTCGTCGAACCCGTCGTGCTCGTTAATGAACCTCGCCGTCGCTAAAGCGCTGACGGCCGAATTCCTCGGTGGCGTCGCCATTTAATTTCGAAGACCACCTGCCACTTCCTTTAAAACAACTAAGGGGCATGAACCGGGTGGCTACCTCCAGTTTGACCCAAACCTGCGAGTTTTACGACTCCAGATCTTTCGCTTTGCGCTGAAATATTCCATGAGAGCGTAAATATTACCGAACAGCAAAACAGCGGAAGACGGTCTAAATCACGGCCCAACACCCAAATTCTGCTCTCGGGAGACCGTTTTATGAGTAAAAACTTACCACATACACCGATGCGAAAAGCTGTACGATAAGTCATTTCGGACTTTTAAGAATGAAAAATAAAGGACATTAAAAAAATGCAAGTGCGCACAAAATAACCTAGAAAGAAAACAGTCCATTTTGTAAAGAGGTGATACGATAAATCGATGACTACGTTTGTTTTTGGAATGTAATAAGTAAATAGATACCTGAAGACGCTTCTTTAGGTTAATTTGGAATAGAATGTTCCATCCACCATACTATGCCCATAGTCAAAAATCTTACATTTAAATTAATAAATTCAGTAATACATTAAGGTTTAATAAGGCATTTATAAGGATAAATATAGGAAATAGGGAAAGAAGGAATGGTTTTCGTAGAGCAAAATATCTCATATTCACTCGTCACCCGTTTATAGAAGGGGGAAGAGAAAAACTAGCGAACGGTATAGAATGGGAATTGAATGATTTAAACGTGAGTTAAATTTGTTATAGAAATGTCCTCGATTATATAAATGTTATAGATTACGTTCTCCCTAATGAAAGTAAAACAGCGAACACTGAAATAGCTTACATTAGGCTTGATGATAGCTTGAGCGATGGATGTTGTTGTATATAACAACAAGGGGTGCTTACATCGGTAACCGAAGTTTCACCAAAGGCTCCGGGCAATTTCTCCCATCTTCTGAAAAATGGTCTACAGGAAAACGTGACATAGAACAACAAGTTCCTATGCAAAGGGTGCTAAATATAAGAGCATAAATTTAGTGAAAGATATTAATCAGCCGTTTCAATTAAAAGCCTAGGATCAATCCTGGGTGACTAGCGATTGTAAACACATAGGATTTCCATGAATACATTAACGTCAAAAATCAATGATGGAGAAAAGTGAAGGATTGGTTGTTCAGGCGCTAGGAGAGATAGCAATTCTCAGATTACATTTTAATTTAGGAATATTGTTGACGCCAACGTATAATTGCCCTAAGTCTCTCGCCCAATTACACAACCCATGCTGAGCACAGCTGTTGATAGTAAACATTTTGTATTAAGATCTTTTTAGGCTCAATTGATTATTATATTTCATTCATAAGGATAAAGGAAAGGAAGGTAACTTAGTAGGTTGTAAAACCTACGAAAAACCCCAAACATTTCATTCATATTTCTTAGCGAACATATGAAGAAAGTATACTCAGCCTTAAGGTCATTGAACTGGAATTGAACAGCAAATTGAAACCGAAAAAACATTTTTTGTTGAAGGCACATCAAAACTTTGTTTTGAGTGAGCCGGATCAAAAAGTGGACAGAGAACAGTTTTAGATACTTGTCTATGGAATTATTTTCGCAGAATTTGCTGTGGGTAAGAAGAAGAAGACATTTTCTTGTAGCTCAAAGCATAGGCAATTCTTCTAGGAAAAAGTTAAGACTTAGATGATGAGCCAAATATTAATTCCGACTAAATTGTTCTTCTTAGGCAAGTTACGTTAATGCGAACGAGATATAGTGGTATTTGAATCACTAATAATTGAGTGCTTATCACAGCCCGAATAGTGCATAATTCAAAGTATTTAGCTGTAAAGTCGTCTGCAGTAAAGACTTGTACAGCAATGTAGATAAGGTGCAGCATATAAACACCAGAACAAATCATAACAATAATACAGTTCGAAACATTTCCGGAAACGTCAAATAGGAGGATAAAAATTGATTCTATGACGAACTCGTAATCTGAAGTAATGCGCGGCGGTAATTTAGAAATCTATTTTCAAAACGAGAAAATTTTAGATGCAGAAATCGGTATTCGCATCACCGAGACAGCAGAATTTCTGTTTTGCAGAATGTGTAAAATTGTAGAAATAAAACTTATGGAACGAGATTTCACTGCACCAGGAAGTCGACATTATTGTGGCCATCAATACCAGTGGGATATGAAATGTTAAGTGACTTTTGACAGATATATGTATTACATATATTGAAATGAGTGGATTATTGGCTTCCCAAATTGTAAGTATACGAAAATTTATTCTCAAATAAGATTTGAGAATAGAAATTGCAATTGCATACGTTCTTTTACCATAGCAGAAGAGTAACGTAAACATCTTTCATTTGAAAGTCCCTTCAATGAAGCGTCGAGACGCTGTAGACTAAAAACAAATATCGAATATCCTCTGGAGTGAAAAATGAATCGACTTTCCACCTTTGAATTGGGCAGGATGAAAATGTGCCAAAGTGAAGATACACGCATTCCTCTTCCTCGTGCGCGCCCTTCACTAACAATTCCGCCTCCGATGCAATAGCACGCTACCGAAACTTGGAGGGGCCAGAAACCGCACCGTGAGGAATCCAATAAACAGTTAATCAATACGGAGAGAGAGATGTTCTTGGATGGTGAGAAAAGCTGAGACCACCTCTTTGAAGGTGGAGAAAGGTAGGGAAAAAAAAAGAGTTCAAAGCGTGCGTATTTATTATTCCGACGGAGATACTATCTTAACAGAACCCTATGGGTGACTGGTCTGGGAGCGTTGATGAGGGAAGGAGGGATGCTTTTGGAGGAAGGGGAAGGCTGAGGGAAGGTGAGGGAGAGAACGGGAAGATAAAAGACTTGAAATGGACTTCGGGGACCCCTACTGGGAGCGACGAAGGATTAGGTGGGGTGGGGTTAAGGAGAGATTGGAAGATGGGATTGAGAGGTCCATGGGAAGACAGAGGGTCGAAAGAAGGGGTGGGATGAAAGGAAGGAGGCACGGAACCGAAAAACTGTCGGTTTTTAAGGTACAAAATTGGTAAAGGCTTCCTAGAGAAGACCTAGGATGCATTGGTATTCGACAGAGGATTGGAAAAGGCGTGGATGACCACACACGACGACAATGGGCGGGAAGAGGTGAATTTACCTGCTCTTTCCCAAATGGACTCCATAACCATCGGAATTTTCCCTAAACTGTGAAGAATCTTCACGAAATTAATGAGCCGTTGGGTTCTCCTAGGCGGGCTTGGGATAACGTTCGAGGTTTCCTATTTAAGGCGAAAAGGTAGCTTTTTACGGTTCTTATTTCAGAGGGAAAATTTAAAACTTGCTCGCGGCGTACGCTTTTTTTTGGGGTCAGCGGTTTTCAATTTACTGCACGGGCGGCTAAGATTTCCTTACGCAACGTGGTCGGGAGCGATTCGATCACGAAAGTTATTTATTAACTCGTTATTCACGCTGTTAAATTAAAATTTGCTGGTAATGAGCGGTTCGCCTCCGAATGAATAATTTACGTCGCTGTTAGGCCCTTCTTCGGCAATCATAAAATTGTACAACTTACAACGCACGTTAATGGCCATTGGAGGAAGTACTCGGTCTGTATATTTTGAGTTTACAAGCAATGACATACGCATGAATGTTTCGCTAAGTTTATAACGGGATCGCCATTACGGATTGAAATGGATTAGCACTTTTTATGACCGCTGAGCGACGCTTTTCTAAATCTGATCGGACTCATTACGCCATTCGCGAGAAAATTACACTCTCGCTCAAACACAAGACCGGAAAATTTGCCTCCAAGTGTCGTTTCAACACCATTCCGCCATGCACACCTGAAGATGGACTCCCGCCTGCGAATAAAGAAACATCTTCCGAAATTGGATTCGAAAGACCAAAAGAAAAGTAACGAGTAGGTGAGGAAGAGAGATCCATCTGAATCATTGGACACTGGTGATTTTCTCTCCGCCGACAAAAGAAGCGCTGAGCAAATCGTTCCGAGTATCTTTTTTTGGTGTTCGGTAAGATACGCAAAAAGAGAGCCGAAGATAAGCAGGATGGATGCGAATGCTCAGGCAATTGCGGTGAAATAAGAGGATGATGTGGGAATCGGCACCGCCGGAAAATTCGTTGATCAAAGGAATCATCACCAGAGGAAATGCTTCCTTCTCCGAGGACTTGGCGACCCACTACTTTGACCAAACCCTCGAAAGATGGTTTCTGCGGCGGAAACGACAAACTCTAATATTTGGGTCGAAGCGGTTGGTAAAAACCAGACGCCTATCGGTAGGATTTCTTCAAAGGGTTTCGGGTAAGTTTCCTCTTTCATTAGTTTTGGATATAAGGGACCTTTTCCGCGGCGTTTCCGGATAAAGATGTCCTTCTCTACGTAGGCGGAGGACATTAACCTCATGGAGAACGTGCAACCGGCATCTCTTAATATTCCCTGCTGTAACTTGAGTATAGGGACGCTTTCTATGGGTCCTCATTATATTAATGGAGGTAGTGATGGCGATGGATAGTTCATGGATGTAGCTGATATCATCGGCGTCGTTTCCTTGTCACTGCCGCCATCTAGTTGAATGTTGATGGATTGTGTTAAAACAATACCTTATCATTAGTATTGTAAAGTTATAAATACGAATACAGTATTTATTTAAATAAGATAGTATATACTATGTTATCTTCGAATGGAATACAGTGATACCTCGACTTATGTCGAAGTTTATGGTGGTTACAACCGCATTTATATGCAAAATTTTTAATGCTTGATAATATCTAGTTTGCAAGTATAAAAAGGCGCAGGGCACCAAGGAAGTTAACCTCGTGGATCTTGAAAAGTACTAGCATACTAGGAAAGGTTTCCACTTCCAAGAATAAATTATGAGGAAGAGGTAGGCAACGAGCAATTTATTCCTACTGAAGTGTCTATTTCTGTTTTCCAAAAGAGATGTATTGAGACGAAAATCTACCTTTAGGAATTTATTCTTAGATTAGAGATAATGAATGCGATTCGAACAACTGAAAGATTAGAATTCTTAGAGCGATTTCTTTGAACAAATTCTAAAAATTTCTCACGATCAAGAGGAAAAACGTCACTATTCATATCTTTTTCATATTAATAAACATTTACAATGAATATACTTGAAATTACGAAAAAAAATATTTTTTAATGAAGTCTAAAAACTGTGATTAATTGCTATACTTCCCTCACTTATGGGGGAAATTAAATATTAAATTTAAAAATGCTGGAAGTATATTCAGGCGAGCTTTACTTATTCGACTCAATCATCACAGTAAGATAGAAAAGTTTACTATTTAACGTCAGTTCATTGTTAACCGATAGAACTATGAGTTATTGTAAGCAGTCAATTTTTATCCTCACGTAGAATAGGACGTTACATCATAATTATTCCCCAACTTTCCCTATTTGCATTTCTTCTTATTCTTTTCGATCCCGATGCCTACGTCTATTGTGAGAGGATTTTGCAACTCATTTTGGTTTTCAAACCGTTGCGACACTAATTCAGGCATCAAAACGAATATATCGTGTCTACTTGGTAGCGGCATAGGTTGATCAATTCCAGGTGGGAGTTCAAAATGGTTTCAACCGTCGATGTTTGCTCGCCACTACCAATATCTCAAATTAGAATTAAGTCGTAAGACTTCGTAGGGTTGAGAAGTGGCTGTCTGGTGTTGCACGCGAAAACACCCATTGCGAGTTGCAAGAGTGAAGTTCTTGGCGCGTATTTTCGCCTCCATTCCTTACAAGGGCGCGTGCTCTTTTAGCATATCCCTCACACTACGCACCCCTTACGCTATGACCTTTTTCGCGAGGCGGACACGACTGTTCTTCTGTAGTACACACCCACTCAACGAATGCACTCTAATCGCCTTCTTCGCGTCTGCACGAATCGGCGACACCAAATGAAACTGCGACGCACGCGAAGCGAAAGGGATCGAAGCACTCATTTTTGTGACTTCGCCAAAGTGTTATATCATAGCAGAAAGAGAGAGACACCAGAGAAAGTATTAATTTTTAGCGAAAAGAGAGAAGGAGAGAAACCAGAGGAGGTGTTATTCCATAACGGAACCATTTTATTACCCCATCTTTTTCAGGAAAGAAAATGCGTATAGATGGAAGAGAATGAGAGCAATCACGAAGGCTTACAGTTCGTGCGCAGGGATCGTTTTCTGGTTTAAGTCTCCATTTCTTTCAGGAGCTTTCGGTACGGGTTCGGGATATTATTGCTATTGCTATTGATGGGTTGGTATTAAATATTTATCCTTGGTCTCTTTTCCCATTCCAAAACTACTTTGCAAGGATTCGTATATGCTGATTAAGCAGAAGCTTATTCTGATAATTCCATTTAAATTGAACACTGTCGAAATTCAATAAACAGTCATTTAAGCAGAGGGTATTTTATACTTACCCTTCTTCCCGCTTCGTTGTTGTGCAAGTTCATCAGACTCCTTCCTTGTTCTTTGGAACCTCTCCTGAAGTTCCGTTCTCTCTCGCGAACGTCGACGAAACCCTGTGTGAACCTGTAAAAATAAAAGAAGAATGTCATCGTTAATAGATAATAAAAACCGCGCAGTATCATTGTAAAAGGCGATGATTATTTTCATCCGTAATATTTATAATAAGCCGAAAGAAATATTGTTCCAGTCAGTAGAGAAATTTAAAACGTCATACCCACATAAACACTTAGACTAATGCCGAAGCATTTGAGAATTTCCAAAAAAAACTTAGATCTAGAAATATGAAGTATTTTTTATGCGAACTCACGGCTGTCTCGTCCATTTGTGATCAGTCATGATAAACGTTGTATAATTTCTCGATACTTGGTCATTTTTAGTAAAAATACGTATTATTCCTAGTAAACCTAGGAATTATACGTATTTTTATTTTGTATTACTTTTAACGAAGTAAAATCATTTCGTATGCGACTATATGGATATCCTATCATGTATTTGGTGTAAATATTTTGCAATGTATGTGTTTTGTAATGTATGCAATGTAAGTAAAAATCTATAAACAGTCATTATGCATAACTTTAATTCATAAATTCGATTGTGTTACTTTAAATGTGTAAATGTCAACTCAAAACTTTTGTTGTTTTACTTGTAAATGTGTACATTTTAATTTTTAGTTTAGTATTATTTTACTTTTAATGTTTAATTGTTTACTTTTTAATGTGTTGCCTACGGAAGGTTTTTGGTGGGTTTGCCACCCGACTTCAGGCGAATACCAGGCAATTATCAAAATTAATGAGTAAGTTATACTCCCCTCTCACTTTTCCACATGGCCAGTAAGCCGAATAGCAACGTATGTACAAACAGATAAATAAATTATCGCACTCGGACAGAGCAGTTGAAATAATAAAGAGCGGAGTCTCAATATTTAAGGTTTAAGGATAATAAAAATCCGATATCTTTCAAGAGGCAAATGAATACAGAAAAAACTCAGGCTTCTCTTCATAAATATCAGTTTAAATTTCATATGGAGATTATTACAATGAAATAATCCTCAATTAATTACAGTACTTATTGACAGATCTGATATAGCATAGAATGCGAACAATTCTAATGACGGATATGGCATCTGAAAGGGTTTCGTGTTTAATGCACTTTCAGCGTAAGAGAGAGAGTAACAACTTCCATTTCAAGTGATCGATCATCAACTCATTACTAGAATGTAAATGTCAAGCAAGGGATAGTTAAAAAGTATTTCGAAAAGAAAACAGTAACGCAGTTTCATTGAAAGCATAACTATCCTTTATAAGGCAGAAGGAATCAAGCTTTCTCATTTAAATCCATTTCCAAGGGCAGATTAAAATCCCTCTAAGTATGACTCTGTGTTTCTTACCTTAACGAGGAAAGCGCTAAAAACTACACCATTGTTTAGAGAGGCTATAGAGAGGCAAAGTCGAAATCATCCGTCATATGAAAATAAGACGATGACATTCAAGTGAGATTAATGACAGCTGGGGATACCCTTCCGATGAGAACAATGCTTTTAGGTCGTCAAAAACCTAACCTTCATCTTTGAACAAGATTAGTTTTTCTAACTATTAGAGAAGCATATAAGCGGCTCGATACAAATGCAAATTATTCTTGCGGAAAATGTGTTCGTCTACCATATTAATGATAGCTTAATTGATGATCAAGATTTCCAACAGAAAACCCACTTCGCCCCCACATTCCTCTTCGGATGGAATGCACTGTTTGCGCGACTTTGAAACTTCTTTCGTCAAACTCCAAACCTCGCGTTACTACGCCGCTATGGGATGACTCACTTGTAGCCGTACTCGAGGTTGTCTCCGCAGCCTCCCCAGATCCACTCCCGTTGCAGATCCCTTGGGCGGCCGGCCCTCGAACAGCCACATGAAGACAGCTGGCCGTCGCGGCAGGCGCGGGATATCGCGTGAACCACGCCCGCCGCCGCGATTGCATGGGCGAATGCCGCCTCTCGACTGCCTGTAAAGAGAAAAATGGAGACGTTAATGGAATTCATTTGATTAGAAACGAGTTAAGACAACACTTGATTCTATGGCTTGTGGTAGGGACAGCATCATCAAGGGTCACTATGTTTATACCTATGCTATTTCGTATGCTTAGATCTACTTGTGATGAATTTTCATACAATATTTTATTTTTGGTGCCTAATAGGTTGGGCAATAATAAATGAATCAGAATAACGGCGGAAATTAATCTAAAACCTTTTGTCTTAGGGCGCAATGCAGGAAATAAATGTAATTGGCTAAAAATATTACGCTCATTCTTCGTAAATAGTATTGAATTTGATATTTATTTTATTGAAATCGAAATAACTATAACAATAGAAGTAGAATGAAAATTAAATTGTAAAACAGAATAATAGGATCCAGCCGAATAACTAAGTCTTTCGACGAACACTTGAAGAGAAAATGCATGTTTCGGTTTCTGCTATAAAAATATCGATTTGTATGTATATTAAAGCATATTTAAATCAAAGTCCTTTGGGTCTCCGATAAATTTACTGCTATACTTCATGGAATATTGAAAATTAAGTAATAAGTAGGAGCGTATTAACTGAGTTGAATCACGATCATTGTTTTCCTTGCCTGTACTGTACGTAACAATTCCTTGGAAACATTTACCTAAGATCTCCGTAGAGGATACCTGAATATACCTCCGAAGGCGTCAAAACTGCTGAAATAAAGCATAGTAGAAGTAGTATTGCCAAAGATGTTTCGACAACTAAGGTTATTTCGTACTTATGGGTCTCCATCAGGAATCGAACCCGAAGCCGCTTCCACCAATGGTAAACGAGCTACCCACTCGGCTATCCGGGAGCTCAAATAAAGCTTAATGCACAGTAAAGAATAAGTAAAGTGCATAGGTACAGCAGAAAACGGAAGTGATGCAAATTATTCGCTTTGTCTTAATAAAAAGAATACTCGTCTGGTCTTATCTTGCTTCAAACGGCGAATTTCAGCGCCTCTACAAGGTTGTCAGCGCCATTAACAAGTGCGTACCCACTCTGACGAAACCCGGTCCGTTAACGACACGGGAATATAAAATTTCAGGAGTGTAAATCCAGTCTTACTGAAGATGTGAGAATTTTACACAGTCGCGAATGACTTCGTCGAACCTAAACTCACGCCTCAACATGATGAGATCGTA
This sequence comes from Ladona fulva, assembly GCA_000376725.2. Lineage (NCBI taxonomy): Eukaryota > Metazoa > Arthropoda > Insecta > Odonata > Libellulidae > Ladona > Ladona fulva. The sequence continues at coordinate 1,195,741 of KZ308498.1, forward strand.
GCACATTTGGAAATCATGAGCATCGTCCGAGTAAATCTTAAGCGACTTTCTCAGTTTCTCATTTACAACATGCGATAAATTTCCCGGACATACATCTAAAGTTTTAGGATAACCTTGCGCAGGTGCACCGTTGAAAACTGATTACGCAAGGAGACGATGGTTTCAGTCGTTTTGTAATCATTGCAATTCCAATGTTGTCATTCACGTTTTTGCATTAGTAAATAAAGATCTCTCTGGAGAAATCTGCCAATTGAGGGGGCTGATGCTTTCTTTTACGTGGGATTATCTCGCTGACCTTGCTAACATTCTTCTTTATTTTGAACTGAAAATATGCCAAAATAACAGAGGCTGGGTAAGACTTTCATATGCTGCTTGAAGTAAACTTGAGGGCTTCCGTAATGAACTTACGAAATATATGGAAACTGAGGCATTAGGACTCGCGGGCTGTAGATTTTACACTAATTATTTCACAGGATACGGATATACTTAATATATTTTTCTAGATGAATTTTATACCAGTTGATAGACATTTACTTACTGTTTAGTTTCAACTAACTTCATACGTAGATTAATTAATATAAGATCTCCCTTTAGAAAGATACGGCGAAAAGGATCAAATCTGCACGAATCTGAGACGGTATATTTTGCCCTTCCGGACATTCAAAGAAAGTGGAGTTCGTTCCACAAAGATAAGGATAATTCTCGGCTCTGAATAATCTAGATATATACGTTTATCTGTGTACAATTTTACAGTGTATATCAGAGAACAATTGTTTTATTAAATTATTTTGAGCTTACAAATGAAGAATCCAAATTATTTTCATTATAAATTCTTGATATAAAGTTTACCATGTTAATCTTTCTAAAGTTCTACATCCTAGCAACAAATAATTAATCTATCTTCGTATGTATGTATTAACTTTACGGATGACTGAATTTGTTTATTTTTTGAGTAAGGTAAGATGAGTTGTTGAGTGGTTTAGAAGGGATATAGAAAATTACACGTATACACATATATTCATAAAAAGTCAATAAACTGGATTTTCAGACAATTATTTCACCAATACCATAGGTTATATTTCCAAATTCATTAATTTCTTTAGCTAAGTTTCAAATAAATTTCTTAGAATTGGATCCACTTTAGATTCATGTAAATACGGAATGCCGTTTTATCTATCCAATGATTTTTCTTACTTTAAGATTATTTCATATACACGATTGATAGCTTAATATATATTTGAAATGCTTGATGTACTTTTAGACGCAACCTGGAGCCCCCTTCCCCTTACCGGTCTGAACGAGGACTAAATTTCTTTCATGTCTATGCTACATTTATAAAAGTTTATCCGACGCAAAAACAAGTGAAATATACCGAAGAATTTATACCTCATAAAATTTTGGCAGTAAAAGCTAACACCTGAGTGAAGAAAAGGGGAATTCGTAGCCGAGATTCAGCGGGCGAATATATACACGGAGGACTGAATTCGTTTCCTTTTAGAGCAAGGTAGGATGAGATATTGTGTAATACAAATGGAATATGGAAAAAGTACTCACGTATCTGGATTTAGATTGGTTTACCCAGTAAATCTTTCCCACAAATGTTACCTTATACGTGGAGTGAATCTATAGACAACGTAAAATTTAGTCCGTTAGCGGTTAGGAGCAAATGTCTTCTAAAATTTAAAGAATAAGGATAAACAGTGAGTGACTTTTTCAGTGCAATAATTCGCAAAATCCTCAATTACAAAATATATTCAAATCTAGGGAAATTTTTAAGAAATTTTCAGCAAAAGTAATGGGAAACTATAAAAAAAGTTATTCTGTTTAGAATTTTAACCAAATCAGCAATTTATTATCCCCACTGAGTCTGCACAAATCTACTATCAAGTTATAGAGTAATGGAGTCCATACATATTTGCCAATGAGCTAGAGGAGACAACTTAATTATTGTTATTCATAACAGTACGCACTCCCAATCTCCGTTTCATTCAAGACAGGAATAAAAGATTAACACTAAATGAATATAACTCGCGAAACAAACTTGATAGATTTAATACCTACATTTTATATGTAATGTTAGCGTTATCTTTAATACCATACAAATTCATAATGCAACAAAAGAACCAACTATACTGTAATTGTAACTGATTTTAGACGAAAATAGTCGTCATTAAATTCTTCTCTCTGAAAGTAGCAATTTCATTTTTGACAATTTTCATTTGACAATTTGACACCCTTCCACGCAGTGGAGCTTGATCATAATAAATTAGAATTTCGCAAACACGGCTGCAATTTTACTGAAACTGATAACAAAGAGAATTTGGAAAAATTAGAGGAGACAAATTAAGAAGGATTGCCTTTTGCACAAGTCATGAAGGGAAACCTTTCTAGACGCCTGATAATGATGTATTTTAATCAAATTTAACGAAAAGAATGGAAGCTAAAATGATTCTGTACCTCTTGAAAAAAAACCGTATTTTATTCCTACGAATTTCACTCTTTGAATTATTAATTAACGAGAAATCTTTAAGTATGAGGGTCTGCGGATATCTCAGGAATGGCTCTACGTATGACAAGGTGATATCTCATGGTTGACAGCTTAGCATTTAGATCGATCATTGGCAATCTTTATGACAGCACACATCCTGGCTAAAGGAGGTCATCGCTTTGCATTCTTTTAATCCGCCTCTGTTTCCTTCACGGGTCAACACTACTCTTTCGTGATTCTGTCATTGAAAGACAGTAAATCCTTGGAACGGAACAATTCGTTTCATAACCGTAGCGTCATTACGTCCATACGTAAAACACATCTATTCGCGTCTGTCGAATGAGAGTTCCGTGGCGGCTACGGTTTGCGGCAAATGCGGTTGGATTCGCTTGTGCCTCCTCAGCCATCAATCAATTACTAGAAGTGGTCGGTGTCAACAGAAGGATCCTTCGCCGGCGTCTGCAGCAGAAGGGCGAAAGATTTTGTCAAGAGTTTTGTCGCCCATTAACGCACGCATTCATAAATGCATCGATATGTTAACTTAACAGGTACGTCCCTAATTTAAAAAATATGGAGACAATACCTTTCACTGTAGGTATTGCTTTCTTTAACACTGGGACTGTTGAATCATCTCAAATTAATAGCAAGTTAACTGAAAATAGCAATACACGGGAATGCATCGCGCATGAATGGCATGTAAAAGAAAAGAGCATGATGGAGACCTATCGTAACAGAATTATACATACGACTATGAACAGCTCTCGATCACTTCATGGAGAGCAGACCCTTTTGCAACTGCAGCTTTCTAAAGTAAACCATAACCATATATTTACCAATTGATTTTATTAGCTATAGTTTTTATAGTACTTAGCTTCGAACCACAGACAATCCCAGAGATGTACGATGGTTCGAAATATACCATTGAATTCAGCCTTGATCACACTGAGTTCCCTCAAGCCCACTCTCATTCTCAAACTGTCAAAGGATTTATACTTTTCATTCAAAGATTCACTATAATCCAAAGAATCTTTCAATCCAAAGATCTCATCATGTAAAAACATGTAGGGCCATATAAATATTATTCACCCTTCCGTGCTATTAGGCGATTTAAATGTTTTTTACATTGTTGGATTTACAAAAAAATTGAAGAGGAATAGGAAGATCCTACACAAAGAACACTAAATTTGCAACTGATGGTAAGGACATCGAAGCATTCACATTAAAGATGATCTGTAGAGAGTGATTTTATTTATATACCAATACCCCCATAACCATCCATTTACTGGACCATTACATCAAACAATAACAAAGGACGGACACATACAACCATTCCCGACTGGAACCAACCGGACTATCCGGGATTCGAACCCGGGACCTTGGTGTTGGAGCGATAGGGCGCTAGCACGTTAAGGTATTACAATAAGTGAGTTCAAAGCTATGCATAGGCAAAATTCTAAGATAATAATAGGCATTGTATACACAGGAAAAAGTAATATTTAGATTTATTCGTAAGACACGCTTATTGAAAAGAAAATTCTTGTTTATTCAAGTAGAAATGTGTGAATGCAAAGAACGGAACATGGAATAACAGTGTCCTAGGAAAACCAAACATAAATGTGTACGAGTGGTATTCGCGTTAATATATTAATAAGTTTGACATTCTTCGGAGCATTTAAACGTTTCTCGGTAAATATCTCTTATTTGTTATAAAAGTCTTTTAGCGTCACCATGAGCCTTCCCTGATTTATCACAGCGTATTTTACGCTGCAAGTAATGAAAAGCTGTTCTTTTTGGGTTTGTTTCGCCCATCTTGAGCCGGTAGTCAAGACGGTAGCGTGACAGATCGCACGTTGAGGGGGGTCGCAGGTTCAACATTTCTTCGAGAGGCCAATGACGTTCCATTTCCATTTAATCATTCCGATTCCCTTCATTGACACCGAATGAACTTCGGTTGTGCATCCTTCTCAATCATTAGTGAAACATCAATCACTTCCTCCTAACTTACCTTTCCAATTGCGAATCTGCCGATGAAACATACTTAGCACTTCCTTTCGAAAAATGGCTGAAATACTCTTTTTTCCGTCTTTTCAGTAAATTCCGAATCTCTGTAAGTTAAAGATAGCTTTTAATCATATATCAGCCACAAAAAGTTTTGCTTGAGCTTCTTTTTACGTTTAAGTAGGTCGTAAATGTTTAAAGTCCTATCAGACTGATTTAGCAATAAAAATATCTAAACCAATATGTTTAATTCGATCAATATAAAATGGCAGGGCTATTTAAAATCCACCACATGATTAAGTGTTTTAGATATAACTATAAATATATTTTTCACGAATTATCTAATTCACACAACCGGTTTCTGCACTTTAAGCCATCATAAAGTATGACGAGAAACGAGTAACAGTCTTGTAGTTTCGGGAAAATTTTGTTACAGTTATGTTTCACATACATCAGCTCAAGACGCTTAACGTCTCCGTATAACTCTTGGTAATAAATTGTGGACATTTTAATTTGCCTGGGCAACATTTAGTATTCACCGATCAGGTTTTACGCGTGACTCGCTATATTCAGTGAAGAGTGAAGGTTGCAAAATTTAAGACATCAAAAGCCGGTGTCATAAAAAATAACACGCGTTGACACAGAAGGCTTAAGTAATAATAGGTCCTTATGTAGAAATTTCACAATTTTATTCCCTATAGTAGAAATTTGGAGGAAAATCGATTACAAAATTTTCCTAGAAATATCAATTTCATGGTTATATTCACGTTTTTCTATTTAGTTTAGAAATTCATGTTGCCCACGATAAAAACCGATGATAAATACGAAGGAAAGGGAGATAATAAAATTTAAGATTCTCAGGAATCTCCAACAAGATGATTTCACAATGAAATATAAGAGAGGAATTTCAGACGACCATTAGAAAGCTTGTTCTCCTGTATTTTAATCACTTGCCTCGTAATTTAGATAGTAAATAAAATGTGTAAGAGAGAATTTTTGAGATAAAAATGAGTGGCAGATGTGTTTCACCGACGTAAGTTCATGTGGAAAGGCAAAAAATACGGAGTTTTCTTATGGTAATACAGTAGGAGCACTTTTATTACACGCAACTAAGTCGAAATCGACTGCTCATGAGTTAACACCTCAACTCACAATCATTCCATATACATTTTATTTTCCTTTACATTCCGAAGAATTTGGAATACTAAGCTATGATTGAAAATTTTTTCTATTTAATTGGAATCCTCACGAGTGACTGTAGTTATCAAGAGGAAACGATCGACTAAAATGAGGTATAATATATTTTGGAACTTTGATTGCATGAGTATTTTCAATTAGTGAGTTATTTATAAGTAATATATAAGTATAGTATAAGAAATATATAATATATAAGTAATAAATAAGTAATAAATAAGTATAATAGTTATTGAACATGCCCAAGCCGCAAAATGAAAAGGTTTGTCTTAAACTCTCAACCACTTCCATCGTTTGTCAGCAATATTAGTTATTTTCTTCGCATATTTCTGAGATGCCTTTTTCCCTGCATAATTCAGGTATGCCTCAAAATAATGGGACTTATAAAATTATTTACGGAAAAGTTAATTTAATAGTAAATGAACAATTTCAATGCCAATGCTATAAATTTTATATAGGCTGAAGCCAAAAAAAGTAATATGAGTGATTGAAAAGGCTAAAATCGTAAAAAAATCGGCATATTATCCTATCTTCCGTTATAATAAAGAATGATAAGCAATAAATAACGTAATCTATGGATTATAAAGAGCTTTAAAAATTTCTCGCGCTTAATTTACAGTTAATTTGTCATATTCCATCGTTTCATCTATTAATTTATGCTTATAAAACAATATGAATCAATTTGAAAATTCACAAGATAATAAAGGGGTTGGAATGGGTCGTAATGAATTTAAGCCATTTTTGGACTCGGCAGACGTTTTGCACACAGAAACCCCAAATATTGGGATAATTCGAAAGAAATTTCAAATCGAGGTAACTCGATTACATGAATAGATAGGGTTATATAGATAGAATAACATGTAGCAAGGATAAAATGAAATTAGAGGCAATCCAGCGATTCCTAGGAATTGATCTTAAATCCAAGTACAATCTTTTTGAAAAGAATGGGAAAATACCTGCAACCAATGCTCCATCCTTCAAACACAACGGACTAAGGAGAAATACCGCACTGGATTTATGTTCACAAAGTGACCCAATTCATCATTGATAGGTGCGATTTGGATTGTGCAAAGACTTTGAAGATCTAAATCTCGTTCGACGATTTGGGAAGGATGGGGCAAAGAAACAAGAGGAGAGTTCCGGTCCACCAGATAATCATTCCATTAGCGGCGGCCTCTGGGATCGAGGAACAATTTCCCAAAATTGCAAAACCAGTTGCAGCTGGGTTAATGTAAAGAAAACCTCACCTAACTTCGTACCCGAATAAAAATGTAATCGTAAAAGAGTTGGCCTACTTGTGGAGAGACAATTTGCCGGGAGAGAGGCTATCTCGTTGCCGGCAGTGATGATGCAGAGAATTCTCAATCTTCGCCTTGCATTTCCTCTCATTCTCCCTCATTACCTCCCCATTCCAAAGGCACTGTTCCGCCTCTAAACTCCGATCCCTTTCCCTTCCTTGCGTAGCCTTTCTAATATCCCAAATGTCAGATAAAACCGAGAAAAAATAATGATTTGTTGCTGTCAATAAAGTTTTCCAGTATAGCAAGGAAGGATTTTCGTTAAATTCCGTTTACAAATTTTTCCGGTGCAGCTCTTAACGGTGCTTTCTTGAGCTTTATTTTCGGCAAAATTCTGAGAAGGAAGAGATCATAAGTTAATGCCGATCGAAGAAAGCTAGCGCTAATGATTTACGCTCGACCCACATAAAATGTGATGGATATATATATCGGTCTGGAAAATTGATTGTTGGCAATATATTAGTTCGATTCGATTTAATGAACCGAGCTGTTTTGAAACATACGTTTTTCAATTTGTTATATGATGGAGTTTGTACTTTATAATCCATACCGAATAAAATGAAATTCTTAGTTTTTTCACTTTAAATGGTTAAGGGCTGACTGACTGATCTTTCACCTCCATTTTCTATCAAAATGTCTTCGTGAAATTAATTTTGGTATAGCTGTCCTTGTTCCTTCTTTTGTAGCTATTTGATGGAGCAGGATTTCTTTTCTAATAATCTGATTGTTTCATGTGAAATCAGGTGGAGCGGGATTTTAAAAATTTCAAAAAGAAATTATATACTGTCCGTTAGTTGTAAAAAATCCAAAAGTTCAAAAGATCAGAGATTACAAATAGCTTCTGCCTCTTGTTTCATAAATAATAGAGTTAGATGCAGACCTTAATATCCACTGGTATCGTCAATAAACCTATAGATAGCATGCCCTTCTTTCTTTTTCTACGATATCTCTTTACATGGCATTGGCACAACATAACATTTAACTGTAAATTTAGGTGAGCTTATGATAATTGTGAAGTGAAGTGAAGATAAGTGAAGTTCATGATAAGTATAACCAGATAGGTTGTAATCTTGGCCATCGACAGTGGTGGATCTTGAAGTTTAAGAGAACAAGATGTTTTAAAAAGCGCTTCGACAACTAAGGTCATTTCGCACATGTATGTCCCTACCGGGAATCGAACCAGGGACTGCTTCCACCAGAGGCGAAACGCAGGCCACTTGGCTATCCGGGAGCTCGAAGTTTAAATTTAACTTTTAAAACGCCATTTCGTATTCTGAATGCAGCAAAAGTTTAGTAATCGTAAAAACATTAGTCAGAATTTAGTTCAAACTACTCGTCACACCGTAGGAAAATTGCCAAAAATACAAATATATCAAGGCCCCTTCCATCCCCTCGCTAGGTCCGTCAGTGACCAGCTACATTAAATCCTATCTTTACTAAATACTGTAATATTCTCATAAAATAGGGTGAAAGGTAATTCTAAGCCACCGCTGGAGCAAGCCTGGAAAAGCCTTTCTTTAATTTATTTCGAAGAAGTTTTCACTCTCTTTTTCTCGTAGTCGTCAAAAATCCAATCCAAGATAACTCGATCCAAATTTCCAAGAAAATAAGAGTATTATCTTCTTTAGTAATCTTCTCCTCCACACGCAGAGAAAAGAGTCACGAAAAACCTTCCGCAATTGAGCCTAGAAGGCCCAAAAACGAAACGATTACCCAAAAACAACAGGTAATTTAATGGCGAATTACAAGGTATATCGTCAAGGTGAATGGGCATCTTTAAATGAGGTGGTTGAAAGGATTTCGCCGATCGTGAGATATTTATCAGGTAATTCAGTTAGGGAAGAGTTACTTTATATTCTTAACAGCACAATAACCGGAAGTTCCTTCGATCTCTCTTATTCTGGATGATTTATTCGACGTATTTCAAGCATTTCTACCGCGTATGAATCTCACCGGGCTGCACCGATTTACTACCAAGGATATCCGTGAAAGAGGTGAAAAAATCGTTGAAGTTATACTTGACACCTTAGAGTACTACGATATTTCCTCTAAGAAAACGTTTCGTTATTCAAACACGTATAAAAGAACGATGTCTTCATTCTCTGTTCTACAGATCATCTATCCTTAATTACCCTTTCTCTCTTTCCCCTTCATTTCTCCTCACACTCCTGCATCACTTCTTACTCTCTGAGTTCACTCTCTTACATGTGCGCAAACGCGTTCTCAAACTTCCCTTTGCAATTTTTAACAAACGAAAGTGCATCAATCATTTGCCGCTCACTCTGCCGTTTCCTTTCACTGCAGCTACTTCGTAAAGCACGACTTTTCCTCGAGAAGGGAGGAACAAATGAGACACGCAGATATGTACGTATGTTTTAGTCACATATATTTTTGCGTAAGTATTCGGATCCACTTCAAATGATTAATGATGAAAACACACTCAGGCTTCTTCAGCTTTTGACAACATGGTGTTTTCGACAGAAAAGAGAGCATTCCATGAAATTTCATTTTGATCGTTTCAAACTGTGCAAAAACCGTATGATTTGAGGATCCTTCAAGAATAAAAAAATTAAATGCACACAGTAATACATGCAAATGCAAATAGAAACGGCAATTTTCCTTTCTAACGTACAGAAACGAATGATCGTAGGTTAAAATACCTTTTCAGACATTGAGTTTCCCTTACGATTGCGGAATAGAGACTTGAATGAGCGATTCCGTTACTTTGCAAAGAAATCGAGAAATTTTTCATTAATTCTTAACGATCGAAGTTAATTATATGAAAGGATACAAATTACTCTGAGGAAAGGCTTTCTAATGTTGAGGACAAATGGAGATATCATCATTTGGGGATAATGGTAGAAATATTTCTAATTTCGAAACCATTCCAAGATAGGGAACGTCCGTTATATGAAGTGGTCGTTGCAGGAGGTGAAATAAATAAACAAAAAGAGTTCATCTCAATTTTCATTTACAATTTACATCGATTTTTATTGCACTTTCTTCCTCCATCTGAAACTTCCTAAGATTAACAAAAGTTAAACTTGTTCTATACAGTTACAAGAGGTATCTAATATAATGGCTATTGATTTCTACACAACTATAAGTATAAAGAATGCAAGCTATGTACCTTAATGAACAAGTTGACCATTGCAACTCGTACCCCAGTGATAAATATCCTGAATGTATAAGTGTTCACCGCACCTATTAATGTCCTGAAGTTAATGACCCACCACTTTAGAACCTTTTCCAATAGGATAAAAGGTACGTTGTAAAAATCTAATTATGTATCAATCAATTGAATACATATCAAAATATTTATAATGTTTCTATTTCTGAAGTGTGTATACATTTTTTGGCGGACTCTGTATATAGATAAAGAACTTTTTATAAAGATTATACCTGTGATGATGAATAAATAAATAATCATTTATTAAGATGTTAATTTCAGATATATTTGACATTGTAATCTGTCGAAATTTATATTTTCAATTCAGAAAAACTAAGAATTGCCTTAAAAATAGTACACTTCTTTTTGACCATCTGCTAACAGCAGTTCGCCGTACTGATCACCATCTGGTGAAAAAGCTTTCGAAGTGACCACGATATATACCATTATTTAGCATCACTCATACCTCAGTAGCTTCCATATTACCACATCCATGAACAAGGCTGAGACAGAAGTAAATGGAGGTTATATGTTTCCCCATGATGTACCGAAAGACAAATGGATAAGTTTTCATTCATCAAGACATGGCATCAGAAAGAATAAAAAAATAATAATTTTGAACAATAATCTTAATTACGGTAGATGGGGAAGGGGTGAGAAAAGCAAGTGTAAGTATGTGAGAGCGTGATCCATCCCATCCCACGGGAGACCCACCTTCCCTCCATCGGCGACTTCTCTTCCCCATTCTTTTACTTTTCTCGGGCGAGAGAGCGGCAGAACCCCTTCGCTCGCATTCGAACTCTTTCTACCTGAGATGATTGATCGGCTGGTCGTTTGGGTTCATTAGTTCCGATAAAAAGCACTGCCATTCGCGGCGGAACGGACGCCGTCGTGTGTGACTGATGCGGAAATCTCGAATGAAACTCTTCTCGTCCAGGAATCCGAACGTGAAGCATATTATCCTGTATTTACCAATGGGTGACATTTCTGCAAAAAATTACGGGAGCTCGGCGCGTTGTCGACGAAGTCGGTGAAAAATTCCGAGTCATTACAACGCTTTTAGAATTTCAGAAACAAATATATGTACCTGTAACTGTGTGATGGTTTACGGTTGGAATGTTCCGGATCCTGGACGAGTTACGCTCCCCGTTTTTAACTTTCTCGATAACGGGATTGCGGACTTGCAGGTAAAAATAACAAAGGGAAACGTACGTTTTCAATGCCTGCAATAAAAGCCTGAGTTTTATCATTAAATCATTGCGTGCCTTTCCATTCAAATGACGCATTAAATACCCGTTTCAAACAAAATTAGGAGTTGAGTATATTTCCAGCAAAAGAAATTACTTCATTCATATTTCCATTGAAAAGTGCGATGTTACTTGATTGATTAATTTACCAAGATAAGTCAAGATTAAACTCTAGTCATTTAATAAATTGGGTAAAATTAAGACTGATATAACTTGACGGATGAGATAGAAATGCTCTGATATTTAATTTATTTCCCAATTCCCCACAAACATCCAATTACTGAACAATTACAGCGGTGTGCTTAAGTAATAACAATAGACGTACATATACAACCATTCTCTAACCTGAAATATCCAATTAGCCGGGATTCGAACCCGGGACCTTTGGGTTGGTAAAATTAAGTAAAATCACTCTGCCACCGCGGCCGGTTCATGACATTAGAAGTGATTTGAAAATATAAATAATTCTTCATACCAAAATAAAGATGCTTAAAATGAATTAGGATTGGTAATATATGTCCTTTTGTCTCCCAATTAAGATGATGATGACCGTAATTCATTCTTGACTTTTCTTTATAGATTTTTGTAATCTGGGAATATTACTATTAAAAGAGCTTCGACAATTAAGGTCACTTCGCGCCAATGAGCTCCCACCAGGAATTAACCAAAGGTTAACGCGCTACTCACTTGGCTATCCGAGAGCCCCGTGTGATTTAGGGAAAATAATTTTGGAAGATCACTAACTGCACTTTTGTGAGAGCAATAAGAAATAACTTACGCCATTGTCCAAAATCCATTCCATTAATTTATCATTTTCTTGAATCAGAAGTGATACTTGACGCGATGAGAAAATTCGGGAAAATCAAATGAATGGTTCAATTTTCCCTAAATCAACTGATTATCGACGAATTTCTCACGTTATTTCCACTATTTGGTTCCTCTCTCTTTCCACTGTTTAACCTGCCGCCCTAGATTCCTCTCTAAGGACCTGAAGTTTCAATTATCTTTGGAGATGGGATAGGAATCGTAACTTTTTCAATGAGCAGATGTTTCCGCGAAAAATTTTAATCGCCACGTTTGAGCTTCCCTAAAAATTTAATTGGTTTCTCAGATACTGGGTCGCTAAAAACAGTGTCAAAGAACGAGTTCCGTGGACCGGAAAGGGAAACTTCTGGTTTTTGCGTCGATTAAGTCGAGACTCATTTCTGTTGTTTTAATAACCTCACCTTTCATGAAAACTTAAAATCAAGACTGCCAGTTTCTAGGAATAATAAAGTTACTATTCCATGGTGAATTTTCTGAAGCAAAAAAGAGGAATTACTGATTTAAAAATCAAAGTTCTAAGTACGCACTTACGCCGTAAAATTCATAAGTAAAAGTTTTAATGATAGGCCACCATGGTTTCCAATAAACGCGTTTGGCTCTATAGCTTTTATTTCGACGTTGTTGAACCTTTCCCAAGGGTTTAGCTTGAGAGGTTTATCTTTCTCGATACACATTTAATTTACATCACAACTTTACATAAAATGCTATCGATGATTTTCATAAGCCAGTTATGATATACCACCTATTTTCATTAAAATTAAATACAATAAATTATTTATAAAAATATTAATGACATTTTATAAATACTAGAATATTCCACCAAATTTTTATTTTATATTACATACTTATATTTTGGCGATTCACAAAGTTAATTGTTAAACACTCCCTCAAAACTGAAAAATCAGCACAAAAGCAAGTACTATTAATTAGGAGACCTTGCCTGTACCGTTTTTCAGCTGCTTCCAATTAAGATGGCCTTTAAAAAACTGACGATTTTGATTCCCTCGAAATTCATTACCAACTTTCTGTGATTTTATTCGATAAAATACCTCGATCTCGAGTAGTTTTGGAGAACTAAATAATCAATTTTTCAACGTAAGTTGTTTCTTTTAGAACCAATCTCAATCGGTGGACGAATACGGAACGAACCATCTTCATGAAAAAAGACGGATAGTACTTCTGGAGGCCGCGCGTCCAACTTCACTACGCGAAAAGTGCTGTCTTCAGGGCACACGCTTTTATCCAATCCGATTACTGGTTCACTTTTTCAAAGACGGAAGCACTAACAGAGCGTGATACAATGTACAATGGAAACCCCCCAAGAGTGATAGTATGGTGATTTTTCCCGCCAACCTTTTTTTATCCCTCTCCGTAATACTCGTTGGAGCTGAAAGCGGGCGATATACCCACATTATTTTTCCTTCGTAATTGATTGCTTATTGCGTTACCGGTTCGTGAGACGAATACATAAAAAGCCTCGCGCCGCGATCAGGATGGAAATTCTCGAGCAGTCCGTCCAGAAGATCATTATTCATCCGGATGGAAATGAATCTAAAACGATTAAATGTTATTTGGCGTCATCACGAGTGACACCTAATTTGGCTTCAAGGGACATATATCCAAGTCGATTCCGTTCTCAGGGGTTCTGCCGACAGCCTTATTTGACGCGCGGTCGAATTACTTGTGTCATTATTCGGCCGTTTTTTCGTATTGATCAAAAACTTTTCTGCTCCGCGAAGGCGCAACTGTTCGCTTAGTCTTTAATGAGTGACCCAATTGACTCTAATTGAAGCGGATTTCCCCGCAGGCGCACCGATACATATTACCGCGAACAAATTTTTATGGATCAAATTCGCGCCGAATAAAAACATTATCCACTTATTGCGGTTAATTCAGTTCATAAACTTGGATGCAGGAACTCGTATCGCATTGTATACCCCGCTTTTGCCTAGGAAAGGAAAGTGGGACTCAGTCTTTTAAGAAATATGTTACATACGACTTTTTATGTTCCTTCGCCTTAACTCGCTTTTATAGGCCTCTTTTTTCGCCTGAAAAATTTCCGTCGAAATAAAATGAAATTTTCTCAGTAGGTTACCGTATTAACAGTCGATTAAAATGAGCTTGTTGTATTTTAAACGATAAAATGCAAACTTCGTATTCATAATATTCAGTAAAAGTTCCCAAAAATTCATATTTAATCAATTACTGCCAAGTAATGAATTGTGATGATAATTCACGGGTGTCCTGCCGGGTAACAATTCCTATATTGTATCCTTAAGAAAATTAACTCATCTTTTATAACTATGAAATTTATTGATTCATAGAGAATACCGAAGGAATTTAAAAAATGCGCGTAATATTGATCTAATTTTCTACAATAATGTGACAGTTTTACGATATATTGACAGTGTGCTGGATAATTTAATTAAATCTCCAAACATAGTTTCTTAATATCAAACTTTTTACGACTCATACTAAAGGAATGCTACCTAATAAAGTTTTGTTAAAATTACGGGGGTGGACGTGAAATTAAACGGTCATATAAAGACAAAGAAAAGACAAATAAAAAGATCCTAAGCCAAAGATAATAAAAGATTGTGAAATACAAACGCAACAACAAAGCCACTAAAATCCCATCACACAGCGGAAGATAATTACCGATTAATGTGCGTTCCACTATAAAACACCGCGAATACATAAAATTACCACGTCAAATAGGAAATTAACGACCGAGTACTACAACAGCAATAATAAAACAGTGGTGTAGCTGGAAAACCGCTTTCACGCCATAAAAATCGGCCACCTACGACAGAATTACAATATTGCGATTGCGCAAAGCACCAAGAGAAAGAAGCATTGTAGGACGATTATGCTAAGAGCATTTATAAACGAGCCATTAGATAGAAAAAAACTATGGGTAAGACACACACAAAGCCGAGGCATGCTCCCTTCACACATAATAAGACAAAAACCTGCATTCTGTCATTCGAACACAGAATCGAAGCATTTTTACGATTCTCCATCTATTATTCGAACCGATCACCGCTCTCTTAAATCGTCGGGGACACGTAAAGAAACCATTACAGTCTTAATTTGCATTGAATCTTTGCCGAGCAAACGATCGATTTATTAAACGACTTTGAAAATAAAAAAAATGGCTCTTGCCCTACCACCGCCCACCGGTTTCAACGCTCGAGCACTTAATCACCCCTTTCTCCGAGACCCTTTCCTATCGAGAAATGGGAGAGACTCCTTTTTTCCATCGCGCAGCATCCGCTTTTCTCCTCTCGGAGACCCAAGAGGATCTACGTCATGTTATTCGAGCTTCAATTGTCTTTAATGCCGCCCTATTAACCGGGGAGTCCTCCTGCTGCCCCCTAGCGCACCCGCTCCGCTCCATCCGACCCCCATCCTCGCTTTACGTCTCAATTATAAAACCCGCTCTTTCTCCCCCGACCAACTCCTTCTCCCTCACGTTTAATTCCTCTACTCTCAAAGCTGTCTCATCTCCCCTACCAACATCCGACTCCTTCTAAACGCTTTAACCTACTCCTTTTTCTCACCGGTTTTTTGCCCCCCCCTCTCTCTTTATTCTAATTACCCCGCTTGCTTGATTGACGAGGTCTAATTGGAAAGAAATTACCTCCCGAGATGATTTCAACCCCTTCCGCTTCGTTTCCTCCGAGGGCCACTGTAAACAATTGGCCACGGACGAAAACTTTTTCGCGGCCGCTCTCGAAAATTCTTATGGTCCTTCTGACAGGCGTTTGAACTGCATCCATCACCTCATTTGCGAAAAAAATCTATAAATACCCGGGGAATACGCCCATCCGTAGGGTGCGGCGATTTTGAAATATGCGCGGTCTCCCGTTCCCGCTCTTTATTGGCATGCTTGGAGGAGATCTCGATGTGCGGTGATGAGCACGGAGAACAGATGCCAATCATGAGGAATTTGATACGCCATCCGATTTCCATTCAATAGGAACGAATTTACACGTTAGCGGGTTGTTAACTTTTTTATCACTCCGAAACTCTTTCGAAAATCTTGTGCTGTCGCCGCTCTTCTGTGATCGGGTTAGGCTTTGAGTTGAGATGAGCTTCAGAAAGCTCGCGAGTATGTATCGCATACATGTTGGAGTGTATTTTATTCTACTATTCGTGAGGCAGGGATGGATTTATAATTAGACTCTAGCTAAGGGCCTCATCTTCACGGGGGCCTCAATATCATCATCAACATCCTGTGCTAATAAATTCACAGTAAAATTGTTCTGTAAAATATTAGCTTTAAGAAATAATTTTATATTTGTTGAGTAAGTCTACAAAATATGTTTATAAGATATCTCAGATTGTAAAGTCTACCCATCATTCTTTGTAATTTATAGAAATACTATGCAATGCAATTCAAAACTTTTTTATTTATTCATGTCGTAGTGAAACAACTAAGGTTTATAAAGGGTGTATATTTGTTTATTTTATGAAATAATTCGAACTTTTACTCATTATTTCTGGTGAGGGCCTCAATTTCATATTTGCGCCTAAGGTCTCTGATATCTTAAATCCGCCCCTGTCGTGAGATAAGACGGGAAAGGTGGACAAATTCACATGATCTTGCATTGGGGCGCCAGAGAGAGTATTTTCTAAACCGCTGAATGTTTATTAAGTTCGATAATTGTCCTGAATGACCATTTCCACGATTTCCCAGAACTTCTTATTCAACAGAAGTTGAAGAGCGTGAGGGATAGAGAGACGTTTTCAGAATGGCTATTATTCTATAAAAGTATGATATTCTTATTATTCGACTCCTGTTGCGTTTCCTGAGACTTACATTATAAACATTAATGGAATACACGAACGTTTTTCATTAGAAGACCTCACGTATCATTAGAAGACCTCACGTATCATTAGACTATGTATAGCCGTATCGAACTGTTCAGGCTACATTTGACATTCTATAAAAAATAAAATGTAAATATATATCGAAATTACAGGTAGTACATGAGTTTAGTAGTTACATAAACTTAAGGGCGAATATTTTCCACTAAATTTTAACTTTAGATTATAAACGAAAGTAAGAAGTAAATAATTAAAAGGAGAAAATTATTTTCTAAAGAAAGAAATTCCTCAGTTCTCCTCCTCTGATCTAGAGTAATCTCTAATCGGTAAGTAGATATTCATTCGACATTTTTATCGCTAACATCGTACTTAATTTGAATTGAGAGTAAAATAATGATCTCAATGAAATTATCGTAAACATTCCTGGATAAGACGCGGGAAAAACCACCAAGAAGTGTCACAACTTCTAGTTAGTCCTAATAAATTGGTATATCTGCCGACCCCTGAAGTCAACCCGCGGGCAACCTGTTGAAATCGCAGTTCCAAAGGAGTCTTAGAAAGGATCGCAGCCATAGAAACGCTCACACCATTTTTTTCTACGATATGAATACGGAAGGATTTTCTGGGGCAGTTCTAACCGTAAAAAGATCCTTTAAAACTCGTTAAGACTCTTCGTGCGTAGTATTAATCCTCTCGTAGCACAGGATGAAAGAGAGGAAGGGATCTCCGCTTGTGTACGCCTCGGAAATCTATCTTAGAGATGCGATATTTAATTAAGGCAAAATTTTTCTCCTCGGCCAATGGGAAGCTTTTCATCTTCGTCACTCTTCTCCAAAAAAATCTCCATTCCGTACCATCGTGCGCAAATACTCGCCATTAACCCTCCAATGGCTGATTTATGCCCAATAACCCTTCCTCCATGGTTACCTTCTTCGGCGGACGCTCAAAAAGTGCACGGAGCACTTCCTCTTCCAAAAAGTCTCATACAGCTATATAGGCATGTTTCAATAATAAATCGTCTAATTTATTTCCCGCTCGTAAGGAACGTTGAAATATAATAACCATACATCATTTTTAATTGCGTGACTACCAAGGCATGGGCATTTATCTCGGGTTTCTTTAGGCCGCGTGTTTTCTTCACGCTATATAGGATTTGCCAAGCTTGCGTTATTTTAAACAGCCTTTGACGTCGTTTAGAACTAAAATGGGACATTAGGAGCCACTATGTTTTTTGGTGTAAAGGACGGTTTATCTAGTGACGGCAATTCACTTTGCTGACGATTGTAGAATACTCAGCAATCCCACGATGAGAGTAATTTAAAGAGGGTTACGCAAAACAATTTTTAGATTATTAATTGAAATATAAAAAACAGCTATATGTTCGCGGATATTAGAAAATGTATTGAAAAACAATTGTTTTAATTATGACAAAATCATAAACTTAAAATTGTGGAAATATCTAGACCTTCCTCCACTTCTTTGCTCTTTCTGTCCAACCTTTCATATGAGATGAGAGATGCAAGATGTTGGAGAAGTATGAAGATATATTAAAAAAATAATTATTATATGTATAATATAAGATTATATTATACTGAATAGAGTTAAATCAATCTATTCAAATTAAAATAAATAAAATCAACAAATAAAGTTATTTTGTAAAAAATAAAAATTGCCTCTTAGGAATGAAATCAAGTTTAAAAATAAATGAAACCTCTATTTTAACTTTAAATGAGTGTATGCAATACACTGAATATTTTAAACTTCCAGAAACGGGCGTTTGACCGAGAGTGCGCGCGCGAGCCGAATTCCGCACTTTCTTCAAACTTATAAACTCGCCATTTTGTCAATACTGGAACTATTGGTATAGGAATAAGCAAAATTGTTTTAATGATTAGTATCAATATCATGACAGAGTTTTAAGAGGATCTGAAAATGTCATGTTTTCTCTCGGTCGGTTTGGCGAAAAATGACCCTTTACCAGAAACTTCCATAGGGAGTACTAATTAATACACTAGATTAGTTTATTGATAAAGCGAACGTCAAAGTGTTACTGACACACTAAAGACAAGTCAGTTGGATAGAAGATTTAAATGCTAAAAGGAATACATTTAATTGTTAAGTTTTTCGCGAAAAGTCATACATTCAGTTGTTTAAAGCACAAAATAAATAATGCTAATTTAAAATGAAATTGCTGGTAGAAATTTATTTTCTTAATTTAGGAGGAGTAAGGACCAATTTAATTCACTAAAAGAAAAAAAAATATTCGCGAAAAGTGGGGTAACACATCCCGAGGTTTCTGCATTCATTCATTCTGGTCAAAATGATCTCAAAGTATGGCTGAATTTCAAAGAATAATCATCGAAGACAAAGAACACACCTCTTGAAACGTTTTTATGAGCACTTTTTGACGCTAATATCTCACTTTTAATGCAATTACAAATCACCATTTGCGCATAATTTGTCTTTATTCTCAGGTATGACATTGAGGCGTACTTGAGCGGACTATTCCAAGGAATTCCAAGAAGTGCAGTTGGACATTAACAATCTCGGAACAAATATTAATGATCGCGTGAACTACTGGCAACAACAACTTGTTCGGTGCGGTTAACCTATGACATACCGCTGAGAAAACAGCCATTAATTCTGGCCTTGGAACTTCACATTGTCTTGGATTGAATTGATTGCCTTTAGTTACCTTTGCAGATTGATGCCTCTTTCATGGGTAATCATTTCGATTTTTTTGTGGACTATCTTTAAGTCTCACCTTTTTTACCTTACTATTTTTCTGCTATGGCCACGTAAGAACAGTGGATTATCTCCCTTTTTGTACAGAATAGAGAAATTGCATCTTTAATTTACTTTTATCACAATCTTGTTTGTAGGTATGGTGATAAGAAAGCCTCTAAGGTACGAATGATGACAACAACGACATTAATTCTAGTCACTCCTTATTGAATGCAATGAAAAAGTTATCCATAGGGTTATCGAGATGCGCCTTCGTAAAATTTATCCACTGTTGGCGTTCTGGCTTCATGAGGAAAGCATCGGCAAACTACCTCATTCCTCACCTTGCCTAGTTGTTTCATTCCCTCTCCAAAGCTTTGGGTTGCTGAGTAGAGGGATTGAGAACCCAACCAGCTTTCGGTCTGAAGACAGATAGACATACCTCGAAAACTTGATTCTTTATTGCGGAATTCCTTAGCTTATCGCGGAGACATTCCGCTATAAACCTTATAATTTCTTTCTCCAGCTCATTATTTGAAGGCAATAAAAATAATTAATAGGCACCTATATCTGACCACAAAGCTTCACCGACTAAACGATGGCGGATTTATCGGAATACATCAACAAGATCCGATCCACCCAACCTTCGGCTTGAATTAAACGAAATTAGTTTATAATTCGTCAAAAAGGGCAGATTCCGAGTTGAATTGGTTAAACTGGTTGTTTAGCAAGTCTGAACAACGGAGACTAAAGTGGAAGATTCGCCAGGCAGCACAAACAAAAGAAAAGAAAACATTTTCCCGAACCTATTCGTCAATATTCGACGATGCATCCATGGCAAAGACCATTGAGGGAAGACCGCGACGCGAAAACACAAATCGCGTCCGTGAGAATCGACTTCTAAACTACCAACTTCGCTTTCTCTCCGAGAAATCAATCAGATCCTCCGCCATTACCTGGTCACGGATCCGAAAAAAGACCTGAATAGCTGCGGTCTCTACCGAAAGAAATCCGACGCTTCCTTATGGGCAGGTTCGTTAACTGTATTACTTGGTAAGGAGACCTCATATTTCACCCGGGACCTTTTTCCTTTGCCGAGATAACCTCTCGATTCAAGAGGAAAGCAGACTCCCTTGCCAACCTCCGAGAGGTCGCAATTACACGTTAAGGTCCGTGGAACTCGAGATCCTCTTTCTCCGAGGCTTTTCTTTCCCGTTCGAGGTCCTCCTCTCGTGGCCCAGAGTAGAGTCATGACCCGGACCATAAGAGAGTAAACGGAGGCAGACTTTTGGAGCCACGTGCTGCAGACGACCCACTCCACTATCCTCCCACTCTAAACTTCCCGATCCCCTCCGAAAAACTCGTTCCGGGGTTTCGGGAAGCCCTCTCTTCTAATAATTGCCATGGACATCCGATACCGCAATTAGAGAGGCTGGAAAATTCCTCGCAAGAAAATATGCGCAGAAAATTCGGAATGAATATGGAGCCCGTGTTGAATGGAGGGCCTATTTCGCGAGGATAAAAATAAAGGTGTATTTAAAAATAAAAGTAGTTTGGGAAATGAGGTTCCGTGGAGCTGAGAGACTCTCGAGAACCTCGAGAATGTATGTAAATAAAAGAGTGACGAAAAATTTCAAACTCGGATCCTTCGGAAGTTCCGATCTACATTTACGGTAAAGGATCGTCGACGCCAGTAAACCGGCTTTTAATGGAAAATTAGCCTCATTCAAAAGCTAACTACGCACGGACAGCGGCAGGAGAATTTCTCCATACATTTAAGCAAAAAATAATTAGTTCCGTGTATTTCTTGAATAATTAATATTCAGTTCACGGGGAAATAAGGCCAACCAGTACCAACCGAATGAGGAAGTGATAATTTTAACTAATTACTTGATATCACTTTATATCAAATTAGGGCTTGATCTGATAAATATCAAGAAATACATCGGCTTTATTTGTTTATTTTTATTATTAATCTAGGATGATCGAATTTATATGTATGTTTATTTTATATTATTTTGTGAATGATATTTTTGTATAAGATAAGATGATTAAATAAATATAAACATATAAATATAAGATATTGTTTCGGTATTGGAGGCTCCCTGATAGCCAAGTGGGTAGTCTTTCCGCCTTTGGTTAAAGTGGTTCGGGGTTGGATTCCCGATGGGAGCCCACATGTGCCAAATAATCTCAATTGTGAAAGCAATTGTAATGATACTACTACTACAACTGTTTTTGTGTTTTGATTCCATGATGAAGACAATGAGCCACTGCTCATTTGTCTTAAGGTGCAGGAGAGAGAAAAAGGTATCTTTAATTTAACCGATACAGAATCAGGTCTAACTTTGTGGTAATTATTTACACAAAAAACTCCACGGGAAAAACTTTAAGAATAATACAGCACACAACCAAAGTTTCGTAGCGACGTTACATTATCATGGTGATTTAGCGTATTATTAGCCTGTAGCTGTATTATTCTATTGGTTTAGTAAACGTTTCACCCTTAGACTTTTATCTTTAATTTATTTTGGTCTCAATCTTGTTCATGAAAGTAATGATATGAAAGTTACGTATGAGTGATGCTTAATAAACGCATTCACTACTTATTTACTGTTATAAAAAGCAAAATCCACTACTTCGGCCTCGACTTTGTGGTGGCTATTCATGATGAAAAGAACAAGAAAACACTTATACACGTTACCACAGGATAATTTAATGAAACGACCTAGGTTTCGACGCGTCTCGTCATAGTCAGGTGACGATCCCCTCATTGCTCCTCTTCCTATATATTGTGAATTTGCTGTTTCCTGTACCTGACGATGACGCGACGCGTCGAAACCTAGGTCGTTTCATTAAATTATCCTGTGGTAACGTGTATAAGTGTTTTCTTATTCTTTTCGTTATAAAAAGCGTTATTCATAGGGTCATTTTGCAACATTTAAGTGGATTTTTTCCTCTTATAGCATTTTGGCTCACAAGTGTCACTTTAATTAGTGACGAAGGCGAAGAATAACATCTCAATCCCATTTTGCTTAGTAGGCCTCATTGTCTCTTCAGGATCTGGATAGGTTCAGTGGGGTTCAATGCATACTTTACAGACAATGAACAGTTGGCGAGAACATGGTTAAATAGATACACGTCTTCAATCTCTTTGTAGGTTAATTAGCCCTAAAATTACCTCTTCCACCCCCTTTTGCTTTACTAAACTACCTAAAATCAGTCAAGAAAATTGTTCTAAATAAAGAAATCTGGAAAAATGGTGAAAAGACACTAACTAATTTAATAACAACCATGTACAAGTCGTAAAAATGCATATGAATGATAAACTGCAAAAGAATCTGCGATTTATAGTTATTTCAAATCGTTTTATTTTCAAATTCACCTTTAAGACGCGAAAGCATAAAATTTTCAGCGAAATGGATTTTCTTTCGCTCACCTACGTCTCACGATATATGCAAATAATATTGGAGGGATATGATAATCCCA
Organism: Ladona fulva; assembly: GCA_000376725.2. Taxonomy (NCBI): domain Eukaryota; kingdom Metazoa; phylum Arthropoda; class Insecta; order Odonata; family Libellulidae; genus Ladona; species Ladona fulva. The sequence goes on from KZ308498.1 coordinate 1,219,006, forward strand.
GACATGAAAACGGGATACCCACAGACATATATGCCTACCAAAAGCGGCACACAATACGAGCCTCGATCTTGGAGTCAGTCTGCATATATTAAAAATCTGTGCGATGAAAATTTGGTAGGCGATCAACACATGAGATTAAAATCAAGCTAGAGTTATCTTCTTTCTTCTAGCTCAAGTTTTCTCTCGCAGTGCCCCATTAAGGATATGCTGAATTGGTAATTTGCGACTTTCCAAAAAGGTCCACTTCCCGTCCCCGAAACTTTACCGAGCCTTAAAAGTTTAGATTGCATTTTGGTCATGAATGAGATTTCTAAAGTAACAGTATCTCGATTGCACTCGTTAACAAGGTAAGTTTCATTCACGTTCTCCATATACGAAACCGGTTCTTCCTCTCATAATCAGAATACGGAGATTCTACTTTCCCGGTAATTTTATCCTTATTATAATTTCCACGGATCAAATTTCCCTTATTATAAGTTTGATTGGAGCAATTTTGGTAAATACTGAATCTAAGGGATTACAGGCTGGCACATCACGATATCACTCAGATACCTCGGCTTGCTACCGCAATAGCCACTTCGTAATTGTTCTTTAATTCGCAAAATGCTTTTATAATTTGTGTAGATCCGGGTAGCAGTGGTAACTAGGAGATTCTTGGATGAGCTTCACCATGAAGAACAGCCTAAACAAAATTTATTAAAAATTCTATGGTCAGCCAAAAATTTGTAAAAATTTATTCTCCGATAATCACATAAATACATTTAAAATTTTCTATGAATTTTAAAGCACGCCATAATTGTGAGTTAATAGTCTACGATCACCCCTTCACCAAGTTATTCGCTTAATCCACACAAAATTTAAACAAATAATTTTGGGATATTTTACTTTAAATCGATTCCTTCCACAGAAAAGATTAACAATAAATAACGAAAAATATAATTGGCACAAATTTGAATAATACCGTAATTAATATGTTTCTTTTGGGAATATCTTTTCTGAGAAACATGAACTCGTAAAATTAGCGGTTCTTTTCAGCTATTAGTTTTTCTTACGAGTGTTATCACTGACCACTGAATCAAACTAGTACTAATAGCATTTAAAAGTGCTTCGACAGCTAAAGTCGTTTCGCGCGTGATCCACCTACCGGGAATTGAGCAACTTTCATCAAAGTCGAATACATAACCCTCATGGCTATCCATGGAGGTCCAACAGCAACCTCACGGTAAAAGGCAACTTCGTGACGTGAGATTTACAGTCAAACCCACAGTGAAGATATAGGCTTTAAATGATAAAGTGTATACAAAAATCACAAATTAGATTCTGTTCGGTGGTTTACTGAGTTCTGAAAGGATGAATCGTAGTAGTATTGTTAAAAGTGCTTCGACAGCTTAGGTCATTTCGCACGTAGGCTCCCACCGGGAATCGAACCCGGGAACGCTTTCACTTAAGTCGAACGCGTTGCCCACTTGGCTATCGGGAGCCCAGGATGAATCATCTTCTCCTTAATCTCTCAAGGCATATTGACATACAATTTGGTACAATCAAATCCTCAGATCCTACTCTTACTGAAATATTACTAGAGATTAAACTATAGGAATATCCATAAAAGGAGAGATTATGGGCGTAGTGTCTAGTTTCATCTCCAATCGAGAAAGAAAACGTTCAATAACGTTCGATTGGAGATGAAAGAATTACGAAAAGAAAACCTGGGGGATCATCTTTACATATGCAACATACAATTATATTCGTCAATTAATATATGCTTAGTGGAATACACACTCATCGTTGTTCCAAGGCGGTATTGGTTTCCACTTATCCAAAAATCCGAAAAAATATTTATTTTTATGCTTGCGTATATATTTTTTTTAGAAATAGACATTCATGGTACACACATACGTAAGAAAAACTGTAGTCGGTTCAAGTGACACCGCAGTATTCGAGTTACTTGTGCACCGAACCGCGGATATAAAAGTACTATTTACGCTTCATAAAAAGGGTTCCAACACATCTAAACGGTGTAATTGGTTATATCATTCCCTTGAAAATTATCAATCAATGCAGTTTCACATACTCTTCCATAAAAATGGCGATGAATAATATAAATCAAAATTCCGTCAAACATTACGCGTTCCCTATGAGATCAATTTAGAATAGCATAATGGGTGATGTGTTCAAAATTTCAATTCAATAGAAAACCTTAAGGATTTCAATTCGGTATCACATCGTTTCTATTTTCCGTTTCCAAGTAAACAAGACACTGTCGCAGAAGTACGAGAAACCTACGTTTTATTCCAATTCAAAAAAGTTAAAGGATCGTATGCTTTAATATCTCTTGAGTCATATACGAAGGCTATTTAAGAATATGCAAGGCGAATAGGTTTTGCCGAAGTTTGGGTCCAGCAATAAAATTACGAGTAATTTTATTCACATTTAAAAAAATAAACGGTGGTCTTAAGCTATTCAGCGCTTTTCTTTGGTATATTTAAGGAAACAAAGGAAGAGAAAACACGAATGTTTTATAGTTGAACTGGCAATTTCCTATTCTATTTTTCAAAGCTCTTCAACAGCAAAAAATTTCCACAGGAACACTATTCGTAAACCCGTAAAATATCCGAACTGTATTTTATTCCACGAAACATACTCGTATTACAGAATATCTCTAATTATGGCAGCACCGATTCATCTTCTTACTAAAAATGCCTTTTCCTGAGGTAAAAACACCCAGAAGAAGATAGAAAAACTTCTAAACTGATATCCAACTTCTCCGTAATTTTTCAACCTTTTTGGATGGTCATCCATTAAAATATTACTCTACTGAATCCGTATCCTTTAATTGAATCCAGTATACGGAAAATCTCAAATTCGGAATCAGTATTACTTTTCAGCAGAGATATCGTCGTATTTTCCTCACCTCGACGAAATTCTGTACTTCGCAAATTTTGAAATATGTTAGAATTTCTTGTTTTGGGTGAGCTCATACACAGGTGCACTCTCAATACAGTGTGAAATCGCAATTTATCGAAAGCATAATGCACCGGCGGCAGATGTTTGTGGGAATGCATCTGCGGGTTTTCATTGTGAGAAAGAGGTAGACTGAGGGGTTAGAAGGGTGGAGAGTGGCGCCGAGGGAACACAATCCATGCGAGGGGACGGCGGTCCATAACGCGAGAGGACTTCCTTTGGAAGGTACACGCACGCACGCCCTCGCACGAACAAAGACACGGGTCAGCCGCTCTCGCCATGTTCTATGGTCTCTTTTACTCCGTCAGCGATTTCTACGTGCGCTCAGGAATGCTGGGCTGAAAGATGCGCCGCCTCACGAGAATCATGCGAAACAAGGAATACGGAAAGGAGAGGATTTTTTCTTCATATTAGATTATGACTCTCATGCAGAGCCGGTTTCAGTCAGTGAGCTAGTTAGGAAACTGCCTCAAGGTGCAACAATCAGCGGGGTGTCAATTCTCGGATGTTGGAAAGTAATATGAATTTCTTAATCTAAAAATTGTAATACGTAGAAGTGATATCTGGCAAATGCCTTTGGCTCATCGGAGAATGTAAATATAATTTATTTGAAATATCCATTACTAATTCCAAACTGGAGATCAGTACACACAATTACGAATGACAAATGATTGCTGCCATTGCTGAAGTTGACAGTGATTGGCATCGAGATTGACTGTATGATAATCCATAGAAAAAGAGTTAACCATTACGGCAGCGAGTTTACTACAAATATCGCTTTTATAGAGGATAATTGATGCCAGTGTTATTGAAATCTGAGTTGGTAGAGAAATATTCTTCTTTTTTTCAACTTCGTTTTTAATGCATAAAATCGATAAATTGCTTAAAATATTTGTACCGTGGAGTTAAATTTTCTTTTACGAATATAATGATGGAACAGATAACACTTGCATGGAACGCAATCTTTTTAGCTTTTTATTAAAGAACGTAATTCATTTGGATTTATAAAGGTGTTAGTAATAGTTAGTAAAGTAACGAAACATATCACAGATGGACTCGGCGAGAGATTCCACTGAAACTGCAAAAAATCTAAATGGAAAGATGAAACGAGAAAAACATCAATCTAGCGGCAACATTCGCTAAATTGCGAAGTGGTGGAATGAAACAGAGCAAGAGATATTTTTTACTTGTAAATCTTTTGCTACAAAATTTATCATAACACAGATATTCATCGTCTCAGAATGTTAATACTCACATCCACTCACATCACAAATAATGATTAATATAATAAATGACTCGCTTTCAGTTAATCGCGTTCATTGCGCCAATCGAGTTTATCATACCGCAGAAAATAAACAACCAAATTGGGCATTTCTTAACTATAAAGTAGATATAGAATTCACAGCCAAATATGCTACGAATTTTAAAGAAAAGTAAACCTAATAAAATCTAACGCATTGGTTTGCCAATTAGGTCAAACAACAAGTAATATAAAGCAACCCAATTCAAAGTGGGGTACCCGTACTACCAAGGAGTGCTGGCTTTCCACGGGTTAGGGGAATGGTTAGTAATAATAATGACGCCATGCTATTGAAGTGCTCTAAAATTAGACGTGTTATCAAATATCCCAAGATATTGTATGATAGTACTGTCTCTTAGGTATGGTTGTGATAAAGTATCTACCTTTTCAAAGAAAACTTATGATAAACTAAAGAATTTACTTCATTTCACAATGAATAGGGGCACGGAATATTAGTACACAACAGAGTTCGGGGGCAAAACAGATTGGAAACCTCTGCTATAGAGAGTATCTTTCACGATGCATTTGTAACTTGGAAAATATGCATATTCTAATAAAGTATATCATAAGAGAAAGATAAAAACTATTTGAAAGTGCCTTTCCATATTTAAAAATTAATTCTCTAATATTAAATCAAAATTGCGATTTAAAAATATAAACTATGTGCATCTAAATAATATGAAAATTAGGATGAGAGTTATCGAATCAGAGAATTCTTCTTCAACATTGTTTAGTATTCTCCTGCTTCTTAAACCCTTCTCTCTCTAGCTAAGAAAAAACACATCCTCGTGATTCACCGTAACTTCAGGCGAAATCGAAGTTTCGTAGACACAAAATACATATAAAAGGTACAAACGAGCCAAATTGTTTACCATAAGTTTTCCGTAAGGAATAAAATGTTTTGAGAACTCAAACGTACCTAAAAGACTTCATGCTTCGCATGTTTAACGAATACCTGCGCGGGGAACAAAGGAGGTTCTACGTATAGATCTCATCTGAACGTGGGTCGAGGAAAAATTTTCAAGATATGAGAGCCCTTACGAAGGACGACGTGGTAGCTAAGGAGAAAGAAATGATTTGAATAAATGTACATACATTTATCAGGTAAACCCTTCTGTATAGAAATTCAATAAGTAAAACTATAAACTTCACACCTCGACAAACTTCGGTTCCTTCACTTATTGTAAAATTAGAGGCGATTTTTAATCTCTTCACCGAGTGAGTTGGGGAGAGAAGGAAGGTTGCGGTCTAATCTCTTTTCACTTCACGAGCCAAATTTTAGAAATTCAAAACTTGTACGAGTTCTGAGCTGAGTTTGCGATCAGTATCCAGTTCATTTTGGGCATATTTTAAGCTCACTTCAGATGGATACACGATTAGATAAAAATGACGGTCGACTTAACCCTTCAAAAATATGGGATTTTAAATCTCACACTAAATAAATATCTTTCAAAATTTTTTGAAGAACCTATAGGCAATTTTTTGTTATTTTGGCGATTTATTGACATTGAAAACAGAGTTAATGATGGGAAACCTTAAATCTTCCATCATGAATAACGACTCACTTTCTTTAACGTCATATCATTAAAAATACTTTTTTTCTGTCAAACATGAACGTAACGATTCGTAAATATTCCTTAATAGCCTTGTTATATCCCAAAGTTACGTATGACCCCTTTTTACGAAAAAACACTTCACTTCACTATTAATCATTTGTTAATTATTTACTTAGAATTGACTCCCTTTTTAATTTTACGAATCTACCAGCTACAGGATTCTTGATGCGTATTTCGTATCCAAAGAAATGTTCGGCAAATAAACGACTACAGAACAGAGAACATAATTAAGAATTAGCATTTATTAGAAATAGTCCCTATAAAAATTTATCACGTGTGATTATTTGAATGTAAGTTTTTCGATCATAATTTTAGGAATCTCCATCAAACTGTCTAAAAACGACATCTCTTTTTAATTTACATTATTTTCATAGCAACTAAATGTTTAATTTTCGTTCATTTGCTGGTCCTTCCTGAAAGAAACGCTAAGTATGTTCTTTGCTTACGGACTCATTTCTGTCGATTCAAACAAGGAATATTACAAGAAATTACAACGTAATCACAACAAGGAGGGAATTGCAATGTGCAAAACACCTGTTGGGATTTTTACAACCCTGTGGCTATCTTTCCGTGAAATCAATTTTCATTCACTAAGTGTTTTGATGCCATATATTTCAGCGATAGATCCTTAACGCCAGAGGAAATCTACGTCACAGAGATACATCTTATTTTATGTTCAGAATACATGATTGTCATTGCCACAACTTGATCCCTTAAAGTTGTTCATGGATTTAAAAACGAGTAATATCTGTACAGGTATAATTTTGATTTATTCTCAGGTCTTCTTGGCGATGTTTTGCCGAAGAACTCCCTTTGCTGGAAAGATACCAAGTCGAAAGTTCTTTATAGTATTATGAGAGAAGTATAACTTTTGCAAATTAGTCTTTGAAAAATAGGTTTTACGACTTTACCCTGCAATTCTTCGCATCTCTTTCTTAGTCTTATTAACAGGTAACTGAAAAAAACATAGACTTTTTCATTGATAATGTAAAACTAAACCCTAATTTTATTTAATAATTTATGTAATACTTGAAGAAAACTTTGTCCGCTGAACCAAATACCTATTTATTTTTTCTTAAAGAAAGGATGTAGATCTCCCTAAACAGTTATGTAATTCACATCCTAAACACTACTCACATTCCACAGTTGGATAGGGGTAATCTAGTTTTTCACAGGCACCATTTGGGAAGCCATTCCCATTATTACATGAACAGTAATTATTTGAAATAAGATTGAAACGACGAGTAAAAACTCCTTTTCCGGTTATATTCTTGTATGAAATAATCAACTCACGGTCTTAATCAACCCTGCAGCGTAGGCTGCAAATACACCGGCTGCAAGGAGAGACGAAGAAATACTAAAGGTTCTGCTCTTTTCACTTAAAGTTCGGAACTCGTTAAAGGCGCAGACTTCGGAATAATGCATGAATGGTCTCCGAAATCTCCGTAGGAATGTGTCAAACGTCTAAAAGAGCAAAGAGTGAGGGAAGAAAGCGGAATAATCCTGTAATGCAAAAGAGACCCTGGAGAGCGCATGACTTCTGGAGACTCCGACGGGTGCATACGAAAGACATTTGACCGTTCTGGTAGAACCCTGATGCTTCGCCTACCATAAAAATACCTCGGGCCGAAACCTCAAGATTGTTTCCGCACCGTTAGCTGGAGAAGAGACGCGATTATGACAAATTGGCCTGTCGAGTCCAGGAGAGAGGTATCGCTTAAGAAGTGAGTGTATGAGATGGCGAGGGGATGAAGTAGGAGAGGAAGAAGCGTTGGTTACAGAATGGGGCAAGGAAGTTAGAGAAATATGCACTCTAGACAGTAACCGATTCGAAGTTTTGAAAGCTTAGACTCCCGTTACGTTGGTTTTTGGGGTGGCGATTGTTTTGACGACCTCTTCTTGACATGTTAGTCAGTTGTTTTTTCTGTTTCTGGAGTGCGATCTCTCACCAGTATACATGGACGGTGAAACTTTACAAGCAACCCTCTGAACGGATATTCCGAAAAACGAGTATTTTTCTTTGATTTCTAGACTTGGCTAACAAATGAGGAGTTTTCGTGGACGCGCATCTTTAGGTTTCGAAAATATTTAAAGAAGTAATGGTTTCTGGAGTTATTTCGTGGAATTTCTTCATGGAATATAATAAATTAAACCTCAATTAAATTCCACATACAAGATACCTGATGATGTTGCACTACTACGAAACCTGGGTTGGCCAAAATCTTGTCTGTGTAATTTACAAAGTGAAGTTTTATTTTCTTGATATTTAAAGAAGTCTTTCTTTAATATTTATTCATAAATTTAGAAGATTGTGGAGGTCTTTGGCAGTGTTAGCATGCAATTAAAAATTCGGAACCCTATGAAAAATCGCGTTTCGGCCAACGAAAATTTCGACTAACGAATAACATTGGATTATCAGGACCTCTCTACTCATTGAATGTAGGTATACATATTTGAAATCTGAAAACTAGCCAAATTTAAAAGTAGTATTATTTATAAGGACAGCTTGCAAAAACTTTCACATATTGTTAATATTATGTATGCCTTTATTGTTTTGATTTGGCGATGACTATCGCATTCGTGAATGTATCTATTCAACTTGCTTGTAATTTTCAGTTTCTGGAGGTTAGAGATCTAGAATAAGGCGAATTATAGCAATGCCGAAAGAAGTCTGAATAACTGTGCCTTGAGATTTCAAGATCTGCTACAGGTTCACTTCTTGAACGCCGGGAAAGATAACTCCAAAAAGTTTCGGATATATATTTCCACCGCCACACAGAGCGAATTTCATTCCTCCAACCAATATGATAAATTATGACCCGGTTTTACTTAACCGGTTCAAAATGTAATAATCTATATTTATGTATCTCTTGCAGTTCAACAATTCCATAAGAGTGGCGAATTGTGCCTCATTACTTTTTCATCTCAGTTACATAAATTTATCACAGATTTAAATTAAAATGTTTGCAACGCATTACCTACTAACAGGAAAAACTTATATGCAGCAAAATACGAAAGATTAATCCAAAGAAAATAAAAGAATTAGCTGCAAAACTCCCCCAATCCCTCAGCAAGTGCATAACTTATGAGTATGTTTGTTGTTAACCTAGTAATATAACTTCAGCGATATACCAAGTATCATTAGTACCCAGGATAAAAGACACTTTAAGGAATGTTTGGTCGCAAACATCCATTGATAACGCTCCAAAACATTACAAACAAAACAACTTTGCATAGAGAAGAAATCAAAACTTAAACAATCCTGAAAAAACTACTCTGGAAGCCTGACAAAGACTGTAAGGATTGTATTCGTGTAACTTTAACTGCTTGGTTCTAATTTAAATTCAACGGCCTCTTGTCTTTCGCTTTTACTGGAAAATTTCTCCTTATTGTCGGCGAACATACTCGAAAGCACCCATTGTTTTCCGAAATAGAGCAAACTCATAAGTGATGATTCCGGCTTTTTATTGGGCGGACCGCGTCCGAAACCTGTTTCTGGAGAATGCGAAATTCGGATACGGAGAGAAAACAGGTGAAAGAGGGGCGAAAGACGTTCTTCGGTGGAGGATACAGGCAGAGTAAACAGAAGAAGAAAGGTGGGGAAGAGCGGCTGTGGGAGGGCATAACTCGTTTCAGGTCGTAAAAATAAAGTTCGAAAATAAATTTTGAACTTTTTATATCGAGCGTAACTTAATACCTAATCGCTTATGTGTACGCAATTTATTTTCGAAACATTGTCAAGAGATTTGGTGAGACTGGACGTGGATCATCGTAAAGATTTTTTGTCGCGCGTGGTAGCCGCGTGGTTTTGTCTGAGTTTACGGGTCAAAATGAATGGTTTTAGGATGGATGACACACACTAGGCTCCGAGCAGACTTCCGCCTTCAACCATTCCGAAGTTTTACGAGCTCTTTGATGAAGCGAACCCTTTGATATCCGAAAACCGACCCCCTTGCATTATATCCCTTTTCAAATTCATATCTCCTACATAAATTGGGGTTGAAAAACTGCGATTCTAAAACTTTTACTATCTGACTCATGTCTTTAAAAAGTACGGGCTGTAAACTTCTTTTCAAGGGGGCGAAAAAAGTAACTCGTCCGGAAAATCTTCCCGGACGTTGCAAGTAATAAAATTAGCTTCTACGGTTGCGGACAGCAGCTCATGATGCCAATGTCTGAGAATTGGTATGCTACTCATCGCCAGCATGCTATTATAAGGTGGTAATACAGATTCATTTACCTCTAAATGGAACGATGCAAATTATAGATTGGCGATAGCTTTGATTTGGTTAGAAAAAGGAACAAAGAAATTTTGATAGATTCATAAAAATCAAGCCCGGTAATGACTTTGATTGGAAACATGCCTTCTCTATCTATCGGCGAAATTGTACAAAGTTATAATACCATTTTCGTTTTGAATGTGACGGTAATTCATTAACATTCTCCTTGGAAGATTATATCTGAATGTGGGATTAATTTAGTGAAAGAAACGGAGTCGAGTGAATTAGCTTTCAGTATTATCTTAGTTACTGGTTATTATTTATTCAGTTATTAAGTATAAACTAGCATCTTGAAAGAAAGAAAATTGTAATTTTCACAGCAGGGTTTTAATCGACTAGTTTCGTCAATGAGTTGGTGTCCTGAAAGCTGCTGTGGAAATTACAAAGTTTCCTTTTTTCAAGATGCTTGTTGAGTTCCACAAACTCACACTTGAAGATATAAATTTTACTTTTATTATTAACCAGTATTAAGTTTTTACTCTTCGGAATGTTTTTTTCTTATCGTTAATATTGATCTTCCTGAAATAGGATGAAATAAAAATCGAAGAAAAAGAAACTTTTTATTATGAGGGCACCCTACGTCCAGTACTATTCGCATAAAAGAAGAAAAATGTTTTGAGCGCAAGAAGAGAGTAGCCTAGTAAAGAGATGGGTACACAATATTACTGGAAAACAACAAATCAACTTCTGCGAGACAGCTTCTTAATCGTTCAAGGAATGCCCTTAATCGTTAACAGAAGATAGTTTCCAATTTTTATGAGAGAAGATAAACGGACAAATCAAGAGAGTTTACCAGGCACCTCTAAAGTTCAAGGTAGCTCTCCGGTAGCTGCAGACACCAAGTTGTTGGAGGAAACGGAAAAAGATTCCTTGAGCAAACAAAAGCCGACTGCAGCGGTAAATAAACACAACAACTCCATGGACAAAGACGTCCGTTAAAGATTTGTTGAAACATTTAGATACCCAGTGCGTTCCGTCTTTATTATTGGAGATAAACGGATAACTTATGAGGTCCCCTTCCGCGGGCCCCTTTAGTCATACGAGAGCATTTCATTTGATGCGCTATAACGGGTTTTCACCGCGTGGGTGTAATGGACGAATAGAAAGAAAGCAGATGAAAGGAGGAAATGGATTGCGTGGCTGAATTGGTTGGGAGCTAGGGGTCCTAGAGACGGGAAAAGTCGTTGTGACAAATGGCTGTCTTAACCTCCGAAGCAGACGCTCGGAGCAGCATTGGGGGGTGGTGCGTGTGTTTCGTGGAGTGCGAGGGGAACGAGAAGCGTGTACTATACGGGGTTTACTGAGGGGTGGGAGAAGAAATAGCGGGAGTAAGGAAGAATACGCCGAAGAAAACTCCTGAAAGCACTGAGAGAAACTCTTTATGCCACTATCACTCTATGTAAACGATTCCATTTGGTGCAGCGCTCTATCGGGAGGCCGATGAAACCGTCGACTATTCTCCACGGAAGTAAAATCTAAACAACAACAAGCAAGAGGAATCGCCTCTATCAGTGGTTAAGTTACAGCCGACCTTCGAGAAGAAAATGTACACTTTATCGGACGCTACATTATGTCATAGGGTAATCGTTCAGGTGATATTCCGCGTTGTGGGAGAAAAGTTTTCTTTTAAGAGAGATGAAAATAAAATGTTTGGTCGCTACTTAACGAACCTTTAGCGCAAAATTCAGTTTTTTGTTGGTTATCAGTTATATGGCATTAGTAAGTTCCTTTCTTTAAAACTCTAACCAGTCGGGTTAAACATATAATTGCAAGAAGACATACTTCGCAGGACTTAATTGGCCGTAGGAGAGGCGTTGAAAACAAATGTGTTTACCGTAATTCCTTTAAGATTCACAAATCTATATATTTCAATTTTGGTTCATTTATTATTTCCCAAGGAATTTCACTAAAAATTTCACTGACCCCATACAATATGGCGGAATAATTAAAATGAAAATATTATCTACCCGTAAAATAGTGAATATTTCCTATGGCCAATTGAGTCCTGCGAAAGATGTCTTCTTTCATTTATAATATCAATCTGACTGGTTAAAGTTTTAAAGAAAGGAACTTATTAATGCGATCTTACTGATGTAACTAAAACTGAATTTTGCGCGAAAGGTTCATGAAGTAGAATAGTTTGGATATTAGAATTGAAACGTACCATTATTCATTGAATCACAATTCTGTAACCTTAATGAAGAGTTAATAAATCAGAATTTTACTGCTAGAGAATCTCTCTATACATTCTATAGGGGTACATAGAAAGATATCATTAGACAACCAACATTAAATATTTATTCTTCACGGTACCTTGGTTATTAATAGATTATTATATTAGCAGAATAGTCATAATAGACTAGTCTTTGCTTTGCATTGAAAATTTGAAAGTCTAAAAAATAATTTAATAATCGAAGACTATTGGTTCTAAAAGAGTGGGATGCGATCCTTCACCGGGTCAAATCTAAAATGTACTCTTCATTGTAATCTTCTAACTATACGAATATTTTTTCTTAAAATGTATTAAAGAAATAACATAAAAATGTGCGACATATTATTCACTACCCTTATTTCAACGCTTTTCTGTATGAGGGGTTCAAAAGATTTTATGTTTAAGTGTCGTGTCGCACTAAACTATTAGTAAACTTAACTCGAAAGATAATACAAATCCGATTTCACCCATCAATAGACAGCTTTCAGAGATTATAACTGTTTTCTATTTCTAGCAGCAACTTAAGATAGTTCCAATTTTGTATTTCTAGGTCATCTTATCTCAGAGTGGCATCTATAAGATTGAATGATAAGGGATCAAAATTTTAATTGCTGAGGATTTGGAACGCCTAACCTGCAGCTGGTAAGTAAGAAAAAGCTTCACAATTTATAGCTTTCTCACAGTTGGAAATTGATATTTCTCAGTAATTATGAAAACCGTAATTATAAACATGTTATAGAGGTGCATTATATACCCCGTATCTCAGTTCCTGATACGAACATCAGACATTATTACAGGCCAAATTTGCGAAACTCTTAAATTCTCGATCTGGGTCCGCGTCGATGAGGCGAGACTCAAAAAAATCGGCTTTCAAAGATTACAAGGCCGTTCACCCTCGAAATCTTTTTTGAGGAGGCGCGGACCTCTTCATTAAACACGCTGAAGAGTAACCGCCTAAGTGGGGTCGCCATATTTCGTCCGCGTCGGTTAAAGGCGAACTCCTTTGCTTATCATCTGAGCACGAGACTGCATAATAGTGAATTTTATAAAAATAAGCTTAGCCTATCAAATAGCGACAGATTTTTAAAGACCTTTTAAGAATTATTTTTCAAATACTACGAAATCATTTCGCCTAATAAAAAATATTCGACTCAAGGGCAGAGTTCTCGAATTTTTCCTTTGACGGAACATTCGAGAAATTCTGAAATTTTTAAGGGGTGCCTAGTTTACTTTGCTGACTGGAATTAGTTAATAAGGAAAGCAGGCAAGCAAATATAAGGAATCAGTGATAGCACAATCCAATTAAAAAGTGAAGTCAAACGTTTTAAGTAATTATAGAGCCACCCCCTGCCACACGCCGAAAGGCGGCTTGCAGGGTACTAATGTAGATGTAGATGTAATCGTAGCATTTTTAGTCACACGTGAAATATATTTCCTTTCGTAACTTTTACTAATAGTGGTTTATAAAAGTGCTTCGACAGCTTCGCACGTGAGCCCCCACCGCGAATCGAACCCATAACAGCTTCCAACGAAGTCGAAAGCGTTACCCACATGGCTATCCGGAGACCCTCGCGTATTTCTCGGTACGCTTACTGCCAATGTGCTGCGGACCACTATTTATTCTTCACGTTTTTGATGGAACATAGTTGAAAACGCTGGTCTAAGTCATACATATACGAATGCTGGTAACGGCTTGATTCCAGCTAATTCCATTAATTCAATATAGTTTATTCGTATCTTCGTAACTTTCTTTTAAGATGTGCGTGAAATCCAAGTCATTGTTGAACTCCAAGTCACGCTTGACCATTTTAATTTTATTTTAAGGTAATTCACTGCAAAAAGATATCCGTTGGTTTATGAAAATATACGCTTCACCATGTTAATTTTATTTTAGAAAGATATCTTAAGTTTTCGTACATTCCATTCATATTAACCATTTTCTCTTTACTGCTCTTTTATGCCCATTTCTTATCATAGCATTCAATGTTACCCAATTAATTAATTATTTATCTAATTTCTGCACATCGAATGAAAACTCTAAAATTAGTTATCAACGTCTTAGTAGAAAATGAAAGAAGAATGACTTCTCAAGTGAATGCCACGATTCCTCCTGAGGGCGAGGAAGTTTTTACACTCTTTATACACTCATAAACTAAGTACCTGAGTGGTAGTTTTAAGTTTAAACTTCCGCGTATCGTTCTTTCAAGATCAGTTGCTCTCAAATTGCAATGAAATGCTCATCAATGCATCATCTCACACAGATAAATTATGGTCGACCGATAGCCATGAAAGAGGGATTTCAGCAATTTGTCTGGTCCACCTAAAGCTATATGTTTTACATTAAGTCTACTTCCTCTTCCAAGATTTCGAAACATAAAAAAAATTAACATTTATATTTACCGAAGTCGCAGAAATATTTCAATAAACCCTCAATTCTTTCATTTGCAGACAAATCTATTCTTTGTACTCACCTATCTGTAATACAGGTCCGAAGACGGAGGCATCTCCTCTCCTTCCGGAGGCTGTGGAACAGTTCCATCTTCTGTTCTTAAACTGCCATTGGCACTCTGCTATGCCCGCCCTGGCGCCTGCACCCACCCCGGCCATATGGTCTCCGAAGAGGGTGCAGAGCCGCGCCTGTCCAGGGGACAGCCCAGGTATTTGGGAGCAGGGCGGAGTCTGCTGCTGGGGGGTGATGGGGAATGAGGGCGCTGCTCCCGGTTGAGGAGAACCCGGAGGAAGTGCCTTCTGCAGAGCGCTTCCCTGTCCTGTCGGAGGGGACACTCCGCCAAGAAGTAACGCTCTCCAAGATTCTGATCCTGGCATGCCCATACTCCTGTGAAGAAGACAGAAAAATGGTGAATTGTAGTTACCTTTGGCATTATCTACTCATTATTATTCTTTAATTAAAGATTACCGCTAAGGCTTATTTTGTGTCGATACAGAATTGCAAAGAGAGACGACTAGAGAACATTCCGATCGTTGCTACATATGGTGATTGATACGGATTTGATTCGGGATTTATGAGGCAATAGAAATCGGGAAAAATAGAGCAAGCCAGGGTAAGGGGAGTATTAGAAGTAGGACACATATATCAGTATGGTTTCCCAAATAAATTTATTTTCAGGAAAAGGCTATAGAAAATGAGCCATGGGTAGTCGCAGACGTTTCATTTATTCTAGACACAAACCAAGAGAAATAATTGATAGAGAAAATGACTAATGAAAGCTTCAGCAGTAAGGTAAATCTTGTACTTCGGAATAGCTGTAACTCATTCGATCATCGGAAATATACCTCAGTGTCCTCTTTAAATGTCAAATATTTTACAACAAAATTTTCTGTAATCTAGTAATCTAAATTAATGTCTACAAGAATAGGTTTAATTAAGATTTCTATGATATTTTTCCAGATAACTGAGTTGGGTAAAACGCAGTTATATATACTGAATGAGAAAATTTACTGACACAATTCTATTCACAATTGTTCAGGTTTTATGAATGATAGTAATATCTGTATGTGTAACAGGTGATAGATTTTTATCGTGAAATTCAGTTAGATGACGGCAGATCTAAACCAACTTCGACTTTTCAATGAAGCCTCCCACAGCATTAACAATTATCTTTGTGGATCGGGAAGTGAAAAGTTTTTCCACCCCAACTTAAGCGTATAGTTATTGAAATCTATAGCAATAAAAGTCAGGCGGCACGACTTTAATCTAAAAGGAAGAGAGCATTTGATGAAGTTATACATCATCCGACCCTAATGTTACACGCTATCTTAGGCAAATCGCACCGACTTAATTAACTTGTAGGAGAGCTCGTGACTTAGCTGGATTTTAATGCTGACTCCCAGAAACTCTCCATGTCATAGGTGATTGAAGAAAAGAAAGAACGATCGAACGACAGATAGAGGATTGGGGCTCCAGTTTCTGTTTCGGTTGCGTGGAATCAGATAAGCTTTGAGTCTATCCGACTGCATTGCTTCGTCATCGAATCGGATGGATGGGAAAGGTTCTATTCCGAAATGAATTGTGGGATACACTATCTCAATCTGTTTGGCGCGCGTCATTTATTTCTAATCGGAGGATTTCCATTGGCGGGTTTCCTTTGTCCCTATTAGAAAATATTAATTCCTCTTCCACTGTTAACAATTGAGGTGAGATGGAAGCCACTGAGGAATCCATGCTGATACGAACCGATATCCTCTAAAAGGATTTCTCAGATTTCGAGCGATATCTGGTCATTTCTTCTCGGGGTTGAATGATGTATTAACCAATTAATTGGAGGTATTTGTGAATTTCTAATTGGATCTGAGATGGTATCAACATCAGTAAAAACTGCGGAAGAATCTATGACGCTATGACTGGTCATTATCCATCTTCGGAATGGCGGCGTGACGTCTATACCACTTAATTACGCCTGGCTTATGGAAAAAATGGACGAAATACAAACTCGGATGATTAACGAGGAAACCTGTCGAGCAAGCGACGACAGTTAATTCACCTGAGTGAGAAATCTCAGAAAGAAAGTGTCTGCAGTCGTTCGAAAATGGAAATCGATTTTGTATTTTCCGAGAGTGGAAACTAGAGGGTTGTTTACCTTTCTTCGGATAAAAAGGAAGGATACCTGTTTAACTCACTGTAAATTTGAAGGAAATGAGCTTAAAAAGTTAAAATATTTTTCCTTTAAAAGCGAAAACATTTCCGAAATTTTTGAACTGCATAAAGAAAAGTAAATATAAAAGAAAACATACTATAATTAATTCTTAAATAAATAAATAATGCTCCCGTTTTCCTGGTCAGCTTGGAAGGTGAAAATAGCGATTAAAAACCTCGAATTCAAACTATGATTTGTAAATTTATTCATCCGATTGTGAAATTTCACATAAAGGCGTCCTAGCGTGAGGATATTTTAGGGAATTGTTAGGATTAATTAGGGGAATTAATAGGATTAATTTAGGGGAATAATCAATAGGAACCGAGTCCTTCGTTACCGACTAGAAAAATTGGGACGCTTTCGTCTTCAATAAAACATAAAAAGGCTATTTGTTGTTTATTATTGAATCTTTATACCAAAACATTTAGGTTTTAAAAGCGATCTAAAGTTCTGATCCATTATTGCACGCGGAAAAGCATTTTTCATAAAGGAATTACTTTATGAAGAAAACTAAAAAAGAAAAGAAAAAATAGAAACGAAATTGAATAATGTAAAACTATTTCTCAGAAAATTCAATATAAATTAGTTATTTAATAGTTAAATAGTAATTTAACTTCGATTACCCATATGTTCGAGCTTGGTTGCATGCCTTATTCTATAGCTCTCGCTTATAATGTTTAACCGGATCCTTCATCGTAATTTCACGTCCTAAGCTAGACAATTATTCATAACTCAAATTCTTCGTTCTATGTTTTCGCGTATCTGCAGTAAACATCTTTTGATTTTGAAACGTTGCATCGGAGGGTCGTTATTCGTGAAATATGTTTTACATTGAGAGAATGTTTTGAATCACACCGATTAGTTTCCTTTCGACCTCTTTACAGATAATGCCACGCTTGATTCTCTGGGTAAATATCATTCTTGTTTCGAAATGATAGAGATTTTAGCACGCAATGCGCATAAAATTGACGAACAACCTTTCAGTGCTCACCCACGCACGCTTACCTATTATTCAAACTCGTACATTAACATCGCATATTTCATTCACGTTCATAACTCATTCATCGCAACCTTAATACCTTATAACTGGCGAGAAAAAAGCCAAACGGCCGGATTGCCACACCAGAGCATTAAACGGCGTAACGTATCAATTTGATTCTGTACTTAGAGGATTTCTTTGAGAATTATTCAAGGAAACAGGAAAACCTAGAGGAGATGGATAGAAAACGCGGAGAGAAATAACCGTTACGAGAGGAATAATGGCCCATTTCAAGATGGCCGAAGGAAGCCTCATAGGTGTTGATGCCCATCTGTTAAAAAAATCTTCGTTCACCTCGATTTTATCTTCCTAGTAGTGGAGCGATGCTTCGCAGCATCTTCCTCGCCTCTTTATCTCTACCTCTTCCCCCATCATCTCGCCTTCCCACAATTGAGTGTGACCAAAGGGTAAATGAGCGCCGTCGGCGGCTGGCGTTTGAAACAATTCCGCTCTGTCGACGGATGCTTCGGCCTTAGCATAACACTTCCCCCGCCCTTGTGAAACGGGTCGCTCAAAAATTGGCCTATTCATGCATAGTTGCCCCTCTCATCGTAGCCATCGGAATGCTGTGATAATCACCGTTGAACCTAGTAACATTATTCAAGGAGATTGATGCTAAGGAACGAGTAAGGGAACCTTTCTGTGAGATTCGTGGAATTTGGAGGATGAAAAATTATGCGTGAAATATCTTATAACTTTGTAGAAAACTTTCACCGTCGAAAAGTTATTACTGACTGACGGATTTTATTCCGCAATGAATGCTTTGATTCAAGGTCACATAACAAGGTCACATAAGAAACAACTAAATAGATGAGCTAGAGCGAAAATGTACCCCACCCACAGCTAATATGAGTCGCTTCTACCAATTCTTCGCGGCTCCTACTTTCGGGGACCATTGTAATGGCTTCGACAGATTTTTCCACGCATTGAAAAAAACAATCAGAAAAGAGGAACCAACAGAGTTTAAAATCCACACTTAAAATTTATATTCGGTGAACCATCGCTTTACGATATTAATCCGTTCCAAAGACTATCATATTATGAACCCAATAACAGACTGATTGGCGGTAATTCGTTACACATACATGTGATTTATGGTTGTGGTTGTTTAGCCATTTAATTGAAACACAATATCCGAAAGATATCGTAACGCGAGTCAGTCTTCGTAATGTTCATCGTAGTCTCCAAACGAATATAAATAATATATTAAAAAGTTATTTTATCGTATTGCGAGTCCATTGTAATGCGGGTATACTGTACTTTTAGAATAGCAAATAATGACTGAGAAATCCTATTTATTATGTGTTGAATGTGATTGCTAGCATTTCCTGAATTTTTTATAAATGTTGACACGATCCGCTGGAGATAAAGCCTTGAGCTATATTATTAACCTTTGACATATGCCAAGCTCACCCCTTCTCTAGTGTATGTTCGTAGCATTCAATCGGACATTATCATGCTACGCTGCAAATTATCAGTATCAGACATTTATCACCGCATCACTTCAGAATCGAAATCGAAACATCAGAAATTTCTAACTCACGTCAATTAAGATGGAGATTACATTGTAATTCCCTTTAAGTTATCACATGAAGTTATGAAAAAAATAAAGCGATCAAGTATATTTAGACATTCAAATTGGTAGTTCATCTTCGCTAATGTAAAGAACCTACTTAATTCTCTGTTTCTGTATGGTAATGAAATGAGGTGTTTAACATTAATAGTCTTCTATGTTGTACAACAATAATAGATGATCAAAGTATCACAACATTTTGTTACGACTTTCAGCCGCAAGTCGAGGAAATTCCATTTATTTTCAAGCTGAAAATGAAAAATACTTTTTAAATAAATAACATCAAATGCAGAAGGATTGAGGAAAGTACTCAATATCTCGAAGAAACAAAAAGGAAATGAAACTGTCGGACGTGACGTAGACCAAGATTTTTTCACTTAAACCGTTGATTCAATGGGTTTTTCAGGGCGCTCACCTTGCTAACTTCATCCTTATCCCTTTCGTTGTTTTAAAAATATTATCAGTTGTATATTAATTCAGAGATATGCATAGTTAATCACCTGTATAGACAAAGTGGATTCACAGTTACAGAATAACATCCTATTAAAATTAAACGGCGCGTTTCGATAGTTGTTACAATTTGTTGCCCTTCACTGAGATTCGATGTAATTTACGATTCCCACGGGCATGATAATAAAATATACAGATAGCAACAGGATTATGGTGAGCCTTCGAGGCAATGTCGTATTTTTCCAACGGCAAGGTCCGACTTATAGATCATATAAAGTCAATTAAAGAGTTTTGTTAAAAAATCCGCTTCGTGCTTTAAAAGAGGCCAAGAGCCGACACTTACTCTCTACTATAAAACTTTCCGAGTTGTAACTTTAAACCTTCTAGATATCCTACCTGAAGCCGGAGGCATAGAGCCGGTTTAATCTCAGCTCTTAATGGACAGTCTTTTTTGGTCAACGGAACTCCGAATCAAAAGAAAGGTCCAGGTGGTCAAAGGCTATCGAAAGCAAATGACTTTTACTAATTCACTCAGTATTTAACGGAGAAGTCATTCAATGCAGAATTGGAAGGAAGAAGGTGAAGTATCTCACCGTGATTTAAATTTAGCATCCGAAACTGAAAGAAGTAATGCAAAGTGATATTTGTTAGAAATGTACAAGACTGGGACATATAGATTCAATCTTTGTGAACCTTTCATAATCGATCATTACATTAGGTATCTTCATTTAATAAGTATGAAATTTTAAATATAATTAGAGCTTACTAGACAAAATAATTGCCAACATACATTACATAAATATAATAATGAATGCCTATCTCAGCTATATCAGCTATCCCAAAAGATTTCATTGAAACGCACGAAAGAGTAAAATCTCCCGAAGCGATGGCTCCTTAGCCATCCTGCAATACTCCTGGAAGTAAAATCAACACTGCTCATCCAGCATAAATCTTTCCGAAGGTCGCTTCGCATAGCGATAGATCTATAAAAGACACCCACTGATGGTACCCTCAGGGCAGAAACTTTAATCTCAAATATAATTTTTGGTTCCGTTGAGTTGTATTCTTTTTATTAAAATAAAATGGTCCCACCGCGTTTTCCAAACAACTCACCCTCTTGAAACTGTAAATTAAACAACTTCTTCTGTTCGGAACTATTTGCAGGGACTTCCTTGGGTCGACCTGTGGCTATTGGAACGCATAAATTTTGACCATAAATTCACTGTTTTTCTTGGACAAGGGATCATCGGCTTCTCGGAACTTGTGAATTACCAATATACTGGCCTTTCCGCGCCTCTCCCAATTTTGTCTCACCAAAATGTTCAGAGGGTAAAAAGGAATCATGTTATCCTAATCGACCAAACAAACTCGAAACCAAACAAATAATCAGCTGGATATAATGGGTTAAAGCTTTCACAGTTAGAGTAACGCTTTTCTATGGGTCAAAAAAATCAAATCCTAAAAATTCCTTTGATAATCTTACGTAGGCATCTGATTGTTACGGTAGAATAAACCCACAACAAAACAGACATCTTCGAAGAGCAGTGAATTACAAATTATTTTCATGACAATGTTAATAATAAAAATAACGATAACGAATGGTTTTATTTATATGAAAGATCGCTTATTTATTAGTTTACTCAACAAGAATGTCTTAGAAACCTTCAATCTATGAGTATCCGGCAATAAAACAGTCCCCCCACCAAATATATTCATTCTATTTTGTTAACTCATAAAATGAGGCAATGATGTAATGAATTGATTGATTTAAATAGAGATAGGATAAACAAACCTATTGGGATTTAATAATTCAGAAAGGGAGAGTTAATGATTTGTCATTCCACAGTAGGAGCAAAGTCCTAAAGTAAAACTTCAATTAACGTTTGCATTCCCCACCATGTTTGATTTAGATTATGAAGATGCGAGAAAAGAGATATTATGTTGATTACTATGGTTATGGTTATGATTAATTAATGTACTATGGTATCATAACACTGAATGTCAATGGATAATACCAATTATATTGTATATATATTTAAATTAACTAGCAATTAGTGAATTACATTTGACATATTTTCTTCATTCAACCAACAGCTAAATAAGTTAAGAAATATTTTCTTTGATATAATTTAATAATTCAGCTCATAGAGGCAGAGTATAACCTAATCTAGCCATTTTCTTTCCATTTTTTACCGAAGAAAGAATAAGAACAAATATTTCGATTCCCTTTAACAAATAATATAACAATTCTGAATATTTGGAAACCCAACAAATGGCAAGGTTACCTAGTGTTTCAGCACTCAGATTTTTTCCGCGATCTCAGAGCATGATAAGTAAATCCAAACATATCGCGACTCGGCCATTTAAAACTTACGCTGCACTTGACGCGGAATCCCTCGAGCGGACGCCTGTCCATCGGCCGTTCATCGAAGCCGATCATTATAAAGTCATTTGGAGCGATTACCACGTCGACCTCGAATTAGCTCCCTTCCTAAAAGAGCGAGAGAGACGGACGCGGTGGTTTTTTACGACATTAATAAATTTCCGAGTGCGTTTTTGAGACCCGTAATATGTGGGCCAAAAGAGAAATTTCGCATTCGCATCGAACGACCACCAAAGGCGACGGGAGACTATTACGGAGTGCGGCCGCTCGCTCTCGTGACTTTTAATTTTAAGGGAGGATCGCGGATACGTCAAGGGAAGAAAAACAGCCACCGCGAGAGCCTCCTCGTTTTATCTTCCGCCTTTAAGAGCGTATCCGTGTGCGAAGAATGCCGTTGGCGAGTGGGGACATATTCTCTCCATCGGCGATGATGGTCGGGAAATGGGTGGATAACCAGATGGGCAAGGCTGTTTGGTTCCGAGATATTACGCGGCAGGTATTTTACGATCGTATTTAGAGAGGAGCGAAGGAATAACGTTCGCGGTTCGCAATTACTGGAGCGCGAAGTAACTGTCTCTCATCAGGAGTCATTAAAATCAGTTTGGCGGAAATGCAATCAATCTCGGGATGGAGCTCCAAATGGCTTCATGAAGGTCGCGAAGGTGTCGAATTTATGGGTGAAATGCCAACCATGGACGTTTCAAGCGAGGCTTTTTCGCATAAAACCAATGTTCGAACACTTCAGCGATAACACTCGCTTTTCAGTGAGATAACTTAAAGTATAAATGCGGCTGTAATAGACAAAACATGGAACGATACGAGCAAGAAGAATTTGAATATAACTCTGCAAGTTTTCATGGAAAAAAATGCTTTTTCGATACTGTCGGTCTTGAAATTAGCAGTTGGGTTGGTAATCTCTAAAAGATGCTGAAGCATCATTATGTTTCCAAGAAAAGATATTTGGGAGATGTTGATTTAGTGATAAATAATATCTACTGATGATTCAAGATACTAATCGTATTCATCGTAAAATTTTATAGTGCGGATATATTGTATAGTTAAAGGTTAAAATTTTAGCAGTCTGCTTTACGAAGCTCTTATATCATATGATACAATCAGAAATAAAAAGCTTTAATTTTTTTTCAAATTGTAAAAAGCTAGCTTTTCAATATTTTTTTTGTTCCTCTAACACTATAATTATGAACGTCGCGACGTTACTGAGGTACTTCCAATTACATGAAACTTTCAATTCCTAACCAAAAGGTGGTACCAAAATGGTCAAAGGAACCTTACCTTGAACCAAAAGAATCAAGGTAAGGTTTATACATTATTTTAAAAAATTTTTATTTTTAGTTTTTTGGTCATTTGGCAGCTTTACTTGGACGAAGGATATTCACAACTTCCATAGCGCGAATTTCTTGCTTATTATTATTGTGGATTCTAGCGTACTAAGGGATGTTTAATGACAAACCAGTATTCGTTCTTAGCAAATTTGAAGATTCTGTTAAGTCCCCTAATATATGTAGCGATTTTACGCTTCAATTGCAAGAGTTTTAAAGGTTCGATTCCAATTGGATCTATTTTCCTCGGATTTTCATTATTTCCATTAATTCAGAAGTTCTTGTTTTTCGAAAGTTGCAAACACGAAGTTATGCGCCTATATTTGAGAATGGTCTCTAATAGGCGTCGTAGCCGATGCGCTAGCCATGTCTCCCCAGCAATTTATGACGTGCGACTAGGCCTTGGCCCTATAGGGCTAAGGGCCATGGATCATTTCTTGTTTTATATACTCAGTGTCTGTGACATTCGGCAAAGATCAAACGAAAGCGAACTTGATAGATAAAAATATTTGTTAACAGAGCTGCATTGATTGCTGCGGCTGAATTGATTCAGCTTTATCAGGCAGAAGTTAAAATGGCGTCTTTCATAAATACAAATAGATCTATATCAAGCACGGTATGAGGAAATTGAATGATACGAAAATCGAAAATTAGCGAAGATTAGAAATTTGAGGGAGCAGGAATATCGTTTATTTTCCATACATTTTCTCCAAATTGTTTTTAACAACCTATATGTAAGCGAAGGCATTAAAAATTAATAGTTATTGTAAGCGATTCCCAAAATCAGATATTACATTTTCTATGAAAATCCTTGAGTGTACAATGAGCGTTTTATATTATAAAGTAATAATTACACGTCTTTATTTAAGGGCGATATTGAGACCCTCCTTACATTTAACTCTGCAGGAAAACACCCACATGAACGGGGGAGTGAAAAATCTGCGAAACCTACTGACAGTAGCAACTAAAATTTAAAAGAATGGGGGAAAATAGATGAAGTTGATTGTTGATGTCACCAGGAAAAAGTAGACAAAAATGCATAATTCTTATAAATAATTCAGATAAGAACAGATTTTGAATTTGATATTATACTAAGTAGTAAGCAGTAAGCTGTAATTAAGCAGAAGAATAAAAGGAATAAGGAAATATAGAATAAAGATGAAATAAACTGAAATATACAGATACAAAGATTAACATATACATTATAAATTAGCAAACGAGTGATAACATTAACTTGTAAAAACACAGTAAGAATACTCATAAAGATTTTGATCTATCTTTTAAATAGAAATTATAAAATTATGATCGATTTTCCCCTGGAGATCGTTACGCTGTAAAAGATGGAGGGAAACTCGATTACGATGAGAATAAAAATCATGAAACATGTCACCACACTGAGTACCTTTTCAAAGAAACAGTTTGAATAAAAGAGGGTGAAAATTTGTTCAAGAAGCATTTACCCTGAACGATAAACTCAAAAAGTTACCCCGAAGATAAATAAGTCACGTAACTCTTGTTCCACAATTTCCTCGTAGGTTTCTCTTAAGGAGCACAACAGGTTGGAAAGATAACATGCACAAGTTTATTATTGGTAAGAAAAAACCTGACCCTCTTCAGTTAACTTTATTATTACAAAGAAGGAATTAATTTTACATCCAAAGCTATAGTTATTTCGAACATACATATATTAAGACTCAGACACGTTCCTCTTATAGCTTTATATCTCCGGGGAATTTCGTTGCCTTTCGCTACCGTATTCATTCAAAAGATTCCGGCAAATCTGTCGAGATCGGAGACCATGATTCGTAGTATCTTATAGAATCTCTAAGAAAGCACGAGATCGCCGATGTGATTGATGGCTGGAAAACCTCTTGGGTCATGTATCCACACCGATTACAGTGTATTATCTCGGCCTCTTGATCTCAAGCCCACGATATCTTCTCTGTTTGATCTTCGCCTTTATTAAAGACTACGAGTAGAAATCCATTAAATATTAATGAAGAATCAAAAATCGTTTCGATAGAGTAATTAGGAGAACGATTAATTATTTATGGAGTTTATTTTAGGGAGGGAGCGAAGAGATTCGATTAAGATCGTCGCTTGGTATTCAGAGCAGGCAGATTTTAAGAGAGCTTTTAATGGGAGTACGGGAAGATAGATGTCCCTGACCTACACCTCCCATGCGATCTTAAGGTCGTAAAGTGGTAGCGAAAGTATTCGATTTTTTATTAATAGAGTCAGGCGATTGGGAAGCGATTCATTGAGCCGAGAAATGATTAAACAAGAGATTGAACAAACAAATAAGTCATTAGGTTTTATTTCAAGGTTTTTTTGGGTTGATACCGCATCTCCGGCAGCGTGATTCGAACTTGGCGAAGGTCGGAATTTTCAATCTGGGAGTGGCGTTCGTATTCATAGCAGCCGTCATGACAGTGGAGTTAAGGGATGTTCCCTGTTTGAAGCCATATGAGCCGCTGATGATCTTTTTCCCTACAGTGGTGTCCAGTTATTTTATTTCTTCACGCGCATGCCTGATTAATTCCGTTTAAAGTACCGGCAAAGATATTCACCTTTGAGTTGAATTTGAAAGAAGGAGAAATAAGAGGAAATAAATCAGTAGATTAATTAAAATTAATTGCTGTAGCAATATTTAAGGTGTGTGTTTTGAAATACGATTATAAAAGTCCATAACAAGGGGAAAGATATTTTCTCAAAGTGTAATTTTGGGGATTTCACGCGGGGACAGGGAATCAAAATCCAGCAAAATGTCGATTAACGCCATAAGAATAATTTTCGCTTTATTTACTCCGCTAAATTCTATAAAATTAAACCAAATATCGTGAATTAAAAGCTATTTATGAACAAGCAGTATTAAATTAAGTTATTATAAAAAACGTCAACTGATATTTTAGATTCTCTAGCAAAGGCGAGAATATTCTAATATTGAACACTGTGAAATGTGATAATCGAGCCATTAAAGGTTGAGAATCAAAATGGAACTTTCATAATATTTCAAGATTTATTTCCTTGGAAGATCTCCTAGTTAAATTGTGAAAATTGACTGATACTATGTGACGCATTCCTTTCAAGTTTCGTGACCTTGCGTCAACTTCATCGCCAATCAGAACGCCCACTTTAATATTTTCTCAAAAAGTGCAAAAGTTTTAACCTGTGACCGAGGACTTGAAAAACTCTGAATCCTGGCATTTGCTCGTAATTTCACAATTTTTCTCGGATGTGTTCTTAACAACGGCTGTACATTAATGATATATACAGCGTTTCACACCATGAAAGAATCGCATGCGTTGATTCTAACGCAGATATGGACAGGTGACGTGCTCATTCAGTTTCATAGCTCTTCGGTTGATTTTTTTAGTCAGGGGAAACACAGATAATGACAAAAATACATGTGTTCTCGCCGCGACGAAAAGAGGAACGAAAGGTTAACACAAATGTCTTCTCTCGTCACTGCTTCTAGTGATTTGAATTCAATAGAGTCAGCGTTGAAATATAACCACTCTTGCATTCTTCTCGGTGTCGCAGCTCACACAACGGCGTAGAATGAGGTGATGGTAGCAAGGTCGAAGGCAACGGGCCACCTCAGGAGTCATGCATTCTTTCACCTGCGGTGGAATTTGTTCCACTGCGATACGGCCCCTCGACATGTGTTTCATACACACAAGACTTTCGACGCAATGAATTACCTACGGATGTGTCGATTTTCATAATTTAAGAGTAATATCTGCAAATATTTCAATTATAACAGTCTCAGTTTTATGCAATAAAAATATTTTCCCTATGGAAGATATTAATGCAGTTCTGTGAAAATTGCTTTCGAATCTTAAAATAGAGCTCACAGGAACCGCAAAATTTGCACATAGCTATATAGATCGAATGTAAAGATTTATATAAAGAGTATGATTTGTCCACATTTGTCCACGGCAGTCTTAGTTATTCTTTTAATGAATGGCTGTCCATAAATCCTGAGAATAAGGGTACGAAATATATTAACATGATGGCTTGTTTCTACGATCGTTCGTAATTTTTAAATAAGGAAACGAATATAGGAAAAATACGAAATAATTCCTAGCCGCAGTTCCTCCATTAAAATCTTATCCATCCGATATCGGGTGATTCGAAAAGATATCCCCAAAAGCCACAGAACCATAAGCACTAAATGTTCCGGATGATTCATAGTGTTTGCAAATTTGTACTCATTATTTGGTTCGGAGACCCGCAAACATGATTTAAATCAAAATCTCCGAACATGTCTGTTAAGGTCTCTTGCATTTCGAAAAGAACGATGTTTACTGATATTAAAGACTTCGAGATCCAATTCTCATACCACTCATGAAAATATACAATAATTTTTCCACTTAAAGTTCACGAATATTGCAACCAATTACATAAACTTCCGTAACCAAAGGGCCTAAATCAAACTTGATTTAATCTCGATCGTCATTCGTCACACCTCTGGAATAACAGGTTCTGGAATCTAATCTTTTAGGTCTATAAAGTATTCAGCCCGAAGGCTGGTTGGGACCTCATCCCCTCCACCATCAGCTGATGCCAATAGGGAAGAGAGAGGGAAATGAGGCTTACTAGGCAAGATGAGGAGTGAGATATTCTGCTCTTACTTTCCTCACAAGCAGGACAAGCCCTCATTAGTGAAGCACAATTACTCTACGAGTAACACTTTTCATAACATAGTCTAAGGAGAATCCTTAATTAATGCTACTATTCAGCATGACTCATACCTCAGTAGCTTTCATATCATCACAGTCATGAACAAGACTGAGACAAAAGAGTATAAAAGATACATTTTTCTTTGTCCCGTACAAAAAGAAATATGATAAATATTTCATTCATGCCAGCTGCCAACTGAATGTTTGCACCGAAGAATCAAATAAGCACTAGATTTTCAGCGAGAAACACCTCACGCGTCAAAGAGCCATGTTTTCATGTTCAAGGGCGTATCTTAAGTCCAGGTTCGTATTTTGAGATAAAAAAAGGAGTCGGAATAAAATTCAAAAGTCCATATAGAGAGTGAACCTGTCATCCAATCAGTCGAATTATCACCGAACCAAAAAATTCACTTGATTCGACAAAACTTCTGAAATCGCCTCGTGTGAATTTGGTCTTGGTTGCCTAGTGGATATCAGCGATAGGTCAATGGAAGATACGTCAGCCTCCAATCAGCGGTCAACATTTTTTTAAAAGAATAATATCCTGGCCGTAAGAGGAAAAAGGGCCGATGAAACCTATCTCTTGTCGTTGTAACGGTATCAAGGATGAAGATATTTATTTCCCCACCCTTCCGGGAGAGGCTAACAAATTAGGCGTTATTTCGTTTCCTGCGGACAGGACGTGAGCTGGTGTGAATTAAGAGGTTGAGATAAGAGCTGAAGCGACGAACGGGGTTCCGAATCTTTTTTTTATTTATTTCTAATGTTTTGGTTCGCGGAAGGCTGTATACGCCACAGATAAGGGCTGTTTATGGTCGAATCAATGGGATACGGCGTTTGGGTACCAAAAGAGACAGTGAGGAGAAGAAAGATGGGCGGCTAAGAGATGTACGCTTGATTGAAATAAAGCGATCTCTTGTCCTTAAACGGAGCAACCAACACAACCAAGGGAGGATCAAGACAATCTTATATGTAGTCAATCTATTGCTCGGAAAAGATAGCTAAGTAAAAGCGGAGGTACGTAAAATTTTACGAGTATCGGATCGATTTCGCTTACGCCATTAGCGACCACGGAAAGAGTGAGATTTACATCCTTGTTATGTTGTTATAGTACTGTTCAAATTTATCCTTGGAATGATTAATTCATTTTGATAAGATAACCGGATAAACTAAAAAAAAACAAATCATATCAAAATTTAAGGTAGTAGTAGTGTTAAAAGTGCTTTGATAGCTGCGGTGATTTCGCAGATGGGAGCTCTCATCGGGATGCGAACCCGGAACTACTTCCCCCGAAGTCGAACGCGCTGCCCACTTAGCTCTCTTGGATAGGGTACTACAAGTTAAATGTCAGCGTATTATTTTTCTTGAACTGTATTTTAATTTTTTTTTAATTAGAAGGACAGATGAAATAATAACCATTTCAGTTACCCTAATGTTATTCTTACCGTTGTTTATTAATGGTTGACTTGGCGTTATTTTGTAGGTCGCTTTATTTTTATCACACATTAACTTAAACTATGAATTATTGGGACATTTGGAAAACAGTATACTAATGATCAGAACATAAGTAATGATTTTTGAATGATTCAGACCACATCATGGCATATGTTAAGATGAAAATTAGAAAACCCATGTTTTTATTATTATTTAAACATATTAATAAAAGAGCAAATCAGAATATCATGTGCTTCAAAAATTGCGACAATTTATTAATATGGGTATGGCGAGATACGTTTTTATTTCATAAATAACTTTTGCCGCTTAGCTTGGCAACTTCGTCGGCTCTTAAGCACTTGGTATGAGTAATAATTGACGACGGCAGAATAATGAGTTTCGCTGTGAATTAGTTTTCATCGTTCGATCAAAACATGTCTAAATGTACTTCCTAATTACTTGATGTTTACATCATAAATCGGCAGAAGATAAGATAATGATGAAAGCTTATTTGTCCTTCCATAATCCTCGGTAAATCCCGAGCGTTACATTAACTTGCGTTTCTTTCCTGTCGGATTAAGTATCGAGAACTTTCGCATAGTTGGCTTGAGTGGTACGTTTTAAAATAAATCGATGGGACGGAAAGGTAAACCAAGGTTTCAATTTTCTGTCCACCACATGGATTGCAGAGCAATCTGAAGTTTTAAATTTGCATATTGTGGTGGGAGAAAGAATCATTAGAGGCAATTCAATACAAACAAAAATAGTTCAATCTGGATAGTTTGAAGCATAAATTTATTTCGATTCATATCAGCAGTTAAAGTAAAAGGGTTAAGAGATAATTCTTGATTGCAAAGAGCTCAGATGTTCCATTTCACCTGGAAATGACTGAAGCTTTTAGAAGATATCTCCGTTATTTATAATTTGGATGATGGGATTTCATTCAATAAGGCAATGAATGGTCTTTTAACTACGTACTTAAGGGAGAAACAAAGGAAGACTGGGTATGGACCATCTTCTTAAGTATCTCCTTTGTATTTGTAACATGGGGAAATGATGTATTTTTTTGCGACCGGATAAGTATTCTGAAATTGAAAAATAATCTAATTTTATTTTTCTTCTTTAAGTTCGACGAATTCAGTTTGAACCAAATTGAAACCGATCTGGAATTAATTTAACGTATCCCATCCATTACAATTGGATGTTGATCTAAACTTCGATAATATAAGTCGCAGAACAGGAAAATAGGCGTTTTTGCTAAATATTGACTGAGGAAGATTGAAAAAATTCCAGCATAATAAATGCCAAAAGACGGTTTTTATTTTAAATCAATCACTTTCGCGAAAATACGACGACGCACGTTACTCTTCATGATCATATCAAATTCAACGGGAGTAACTTTAACAAACGGGGGTTGATAAATTAACGATACATTTTTACATCTTTTCGACAAGAGCAGATAAACTTTTGCCCATCGTTCTTCTCGCGGAGGCACTCATTAACATGTTGGCTGCTCAAAAACCAACAAGGACATCCCCAAAAACACCATAACGAAACAAATCTGAAAGGAACATGGGGCGCGAATAACTAAAGATCTTGACTGTCATCCCACACCTAGGAAAGTCTCGGAAGTGGCCAAAAAAGAGGAAACATTTAACAAACTTAAAGAAGGTACGTGGTGGAATCCTTTTGAAAATAGAGAAGGGAGCAATAAAACAAATCGGCAGCTACGCCCTGTCATTTCTCATCCGTCTCGGACGTTTTAAAAATGAGAAAACAGAAACGGAACGATATTCTCCCCCAGAGGGAAATGAGTGGGAAGGGGAGGAAGAGGCGATACATGCGTATGCAAGGAAGGATATCCTCTTGGATAGGGAATGGGGACTGAAGAGGCGGCGGAAGAAAAGGGAGGTCCTGATGAGTTATTCCCACCGTCGTGGGACGAAAATTGAACCTTTTTATAAATAAAAACCCCCGAGGCTGAATAGCACCCACCCCAGCGTAGAATCTTTTTCGACAGAAATATATCAGCATTCGCTCTCTCTTTTGTTCCCCAGGAATGGGCGTGTGCTGTATCAGGGAAGATGAAAAGGGTTTCTTTTTACGGATGGTTAATGTTTGATGAATGAATTTCGGAGTGAGGCTACACCGAAGGGGTGGGATTAGAAGTCAAAGGATTTGGTTTGGGAAGAACAGGGTTATGAGGGTATTAAACGCTAAGAAGAAATAGACATGAGAATCCTTGGATGCTTTCAATATACTATACGTGGAAGATTTTACCTAAAGCTATTCATCACTTTCTATGCAGGGGAGATTGCTTCCCACAGAATGAATGTACGTGATAATTTCTCTCACTGGAATTTCTTCGTCCTTCATTCTCAGCTTCATCAAGAATGACAAGAGTAAACACTATTTCCTTCGAACGTTCTTCGTTTCTTTTTCCGCCAAGACTTATGGAGGAAGTTCTGAATTTATTCGTCACATTCTTGTTGATGGTCTTCTGGAAGCGATACTTGACAGCACCTATTAAATTATTGAATTCCGCGTACCTTAGAAATTGCTCCCTACGAGTGGTAATATTGTGCTCCCCAAAGAAAGGATGGTGTGAGTTAAGCTCGTTATCATAGTCAGATCACCTAGCTCAGTGTTTGTCAAACTATTTTATCCACGTAAACCGGGTGGTGGGAGTTTGCGGCACTCCGACGAATTTTAATTTTAAGTTTGCTGTTAAATACAGAGATACTTTGGAGATTAAATTTTGGAATCATAAAAATGCTTATTCTAAATGTTTGATTATTTCTATTTTAACATTATCGAGGTTACTAGGAATCACTAACTATTTATTCTATTCCATTTCCACAGTTCACCGGTATTAATCAATAATGGTGCAAAACTTAAGCATTTTCAAGCATCGAAAGTTCAGTGGTTTGATTTTTTACATTCGCGCAAATTTAAGTCGCAGAAAAATTCGCAATCATCCCTCAAGTACTAGCAAGTTTCGGATCGACACCACTGTCAACATTCTTGCGCCACACTTATCGCCTCTAGCGGCACACATTGTGGAATAAACTCACCTAGCTCATGGTAAAACGATCAAAATCGGATTCAAATTTAATTATTTGTAAAATCCCCACATATTTATCTGGAGTTTTAATCCATATATTCTCAACTTATACTCAAAGAAGTTTTAAGCAAATTTGCCTTGAATCCAAATAAAGACTGTACTATAATCCTAATATGTAAAGGGAAAATGAGTTTGTTGGTTCTTTCTTGAATTTCTAGGAGTAAATACGTTTCCAGCATTTAAATAGAAGTCAGTCACTTCTAAAGAATCGACGAAAAAATGGAGCAACCATTTTCCTGAATAAATCCCGTAATTACAAAGGTCAACATTGTACAGAATATAGCATAAATATAAATGTCAATGGATTTAACGCGGTATCTTTACCATTTCAAGAAGACTTCGAGTCTACCTAGCACGGTGAATTCTCCAGGATTATATTGTGTGTGAGGAATTCAGATAGCTCTCATAGGGATCAAAGTGGGGAAATGTTTAGTATTTCCCTTAGCTCTATGGATATCTATATAAATCTGTCTTTTGTTCCAAGAAGCAGAATACTGATAGATGACTTAAGAATACTCCAAGCTCTTCTCTTCTGTTAGAGTTCGATCTTTGATATTGCTGCATTCTTGACAGCGAATAAGAATTCTCGACGAGTCGAATAGAAATTGAATTGGCAATCCCAGTTTAGGAGAGAATAGTATCTAGGAAAATATATTTACTTCTTTTTAAACATCAAAATAAGAAGATTTATACAGCGAGTTTATTGAATAAAAGTTCGATGTGTATGATCTACTTTCACACGACAAACTTTGATTTAACTTTGAGATAACTTTGGCTAACCATCTTCAAAACTCATCCCGACCTCTTTCGGTGTGAACTGATGAAAGAGCGACGTTCAGGTAGATCAATTTTTGACGGAATAAATAAAGGATAAGATGAGAGTGTGTTCAGATAGAATTACTCTCTGTAAAGATTGTTCATCCAAATTAACTGCGGTATTCCATTATGACTGATTCTACTATAAATGCTATTTCGCTGAATTTGTAACGATATTAGACAGGGAGAGGAACTACCGATGGTTGTCCTACGTAAAGTGAGGCTGAAAATCAATAAAAATCAATCGACGCCCCAAAACTCAGCTACCATGCTCTAATAGTCACCGATCCCATTACGTGGCGATTAAAGAAATGAAAAAAAGTTCCCCTCTTTTCCACATGGAAATCATCCGCTTCAGCATTCATGAGAAAAGAATTTGGAGTGGGCCCAGAAGTTAGCGAGAGCTGTTGATTGATTTGGTCATTGCATTATCAACAGAAATGGAATGGGATACTTGGAATAAGTACGGTAGTGGAGGCATGAGGCGAGCAGGTGGGCGACCCAGCGGAGTGTGGGCGGATGGAAGCTAGGAGCGTGCCAGGAGGGTTATATCCTTCCGAAGGGATTGGATCGTGGATCGATTATCTGTTTGGGACGGAGAATAGTTGGATGCCAAGAAGACGAATGAAGGGAAGAGGGAGAGGCTCGTGGGGTAAAGTAAATAAGAGATAAAGCTGAGGGAGAGCTCATTTAAAAAGGGAAGAAGGGTTGGAGCCGGAGGAGGAGGAGGGTTGCTGGGTTTTAAGCGTCGTTTGCCCTGCCCATCTGATTAGAATGCAACGTTAAGGGAGATTGAGTGCTCTGGATGCTCGTGGGACTTCATGACGAATCTTTCGTCATGCTTGAAACGGTAAGGCTACTGCTTGCAAATTATGAGCTGCTGAGAGACATTAACGCGCGCCATCGACTGGGATATTTGATAAGTTATCAGTCGTAGAATCTCAATAATGGGACTTAATACGCTCGCCAGTGTTGCTTGCCACCACATCCAGTGACTCCTCATGCTTTTACTGCAGTCGTGGCATTAAACAAATGCAGTTTGCATTAACAAGACGTATTGATATATTTGGAAGGTTATTTGCAATTCCGTACGGTAAATAAAACTAATTCACCTATGCTTATTCTGAACAGATGCCTAATGAATATACCAGTATTTTATTATCTTGCGAATTATCGATGTTTTTCAGTATCAATAGGAACGGTGATGTTTCAAATTTATATTTAAAGCGCAACGAATCACTTACAACCAGCATGCGTTGTTTTGCTTCATTGAAAATGTCATATGTTTGATACTTTCCTGATAACTAAATCAGTATGTATGAGAGGTTAAATTATCTCGATTCCGTTTTAAATTATTTATGGTTTTCGTAGTAAATGGGTTTCGATCGTTTGTATTCTATACCATAAAACTTGAGAGAAATCTATCGGTTGGTATGGATAGACTTGCACGTACACGGAAATGCTGCCATAGATCTCATGGACACTTGGAGAAATTTTTACTCGGGGCTTGATGAATCAATCCGAAGGTATAAGGAAACTTTACATAGGAGAAATGGCATGATACTGGAGGAGTGACCAATGTGACATTGATTCAACTTCTGCAATAGAGGTAAAATCGGAAGCAAACAGTAAATGGACAAATTGGCACGTATCATAAATAAGAGATTTTGCAAAAATTAAGAGAGGAAGAAGGATAAATTTAAGTGAATTGTTAAACTTTAATAACTGATGTTTAAAGAATGGATTTATATGGGTTAATTGTGGAACAAATGTGGAAAAATATACTCTTATTCATTTTGGATTAAATATTTACATTATGCCTCTTCCATAATTTTGGAAAATGGAGTGTTATACACTAGCACACTGCAAGTCCCTTATCGGCGAGTGACAGGGGGAAGATAAGAGACTACTGAAGTAGATAATAGAAAGAAATGGTAGATTTGTTTCGGTTCTATTGACATATCCGAAGAACTCACTGTAATTGATCCTCTTTACTTTTAATAAATAATAGTCGCTTGAAACATCATTTGATGAAAATACAGAAGATGCGAAACAATATCAAATCCCAGTCAAAATGTTTCCTAAACGACAGCTCTTTCATGGAATAAGTGACGTGGGTGACGGTCCTAGTTGGCCTCTCATATAGTATTGCTGACAATTCATCTCTAATGAATATTGTTGTAAAGGACCAAGATTATGACATTTTAGTGAGTTACTGTAGTTACAAAATCTGAGAGATCCCACAAAGTAAATAAAATGAAATATTTTATGGGATTGTGAAGAACGTAACGAAAAATATTTCATTAAAATATAAAATCATTAGTTTATATTTTGTAATGAAATGGTGTAACGCAATAATTTCGGGAGGTTTTAGGGGGTTTTCCTCCCGACTTTGGTGAATACCAGGCAGGGTGTTTAATTTTTGTTTCCCCCCCATAAATGACTACCATCTGGACTATTGCCAATCTGTGTTCATTCAATACATAATAAAATTAAAAAAAATATAATGATAGATAGCCCCCAATTATCGCAATTTAACTTTTATTTTGAACAAATTATCTCCATAATTACTGCTATAACTCCCAATTTTTACAGACGTGGCGATCACTTGAAACTGTTGAAATTGTTACCACTGGGTAGTTGGCACAAGCAAGGACTTAGCAACTCGAGAATACTAGAAAAGCTCCAGAAAACCTCAACGCATACATCACAGCATCGGATATTTTCAGAAAGTGGCTCCAAGAATATAAGTTAACCGCTCTATCCATCTTAATTTTATTTAGCGGCTCATAAAGAACGATTACCTAGCGCTTATTCACGCGTGGGAAGAAATGAATCAGTTCAGAGCTGTTCAACAAACATTTACCCCATTTCCGTCTTGAAGACAAGATTTATCTGAAAAAGCACGCGGATAATAATCTCACGCGTAATTTTTAAAGAACGTCATAAAGGAGAAAAATAAATCTCAGTCGATGACAGCGTAATCATAAATCGCACGTTTTTAAAGCTTGCATGCTTTCCACTTTATCTCGTAATTCAATTTTGAGAACGTCGGAAGCAGGCAGACTGGAGCCTACGTGCACAAAACGATGAGAGTTAACATTATTTTAACGGGTTAATAAGTTAAATGTGTACAGCAGACTCTTACTTATAGAATGGACTAAATAAAAAGAGTACATTACGAGCATTATAAAAATAACGGTTTTAAACAATAAATATTGATATTTTTCATAAGATTGCGAAATCATTACTGTCTGAATATTACAAATGGCTCCACGATATGACTGCTAATCATAAATAGGATAACTTAGCGGCAAATAATTATATACATCGATTGGAATGTGAAAGTGAACGTATTAAACATAGAACTGCTGTAAAATTCATTTAAATCTTAAATTAAAAATAGTTTTTAAGTGATACTCAATAAAACTGAATTGAAATTTCAGATGGAAAGTAAATTTCTTATAGACTGATCATTCATGAGGCACTTTAACTGAATTAAATTTGGCGTACAGTTGTTCATTATTTTTTATAATTAAGACGAGACGGTATTTTTTCGAACGAGTATGAAAATTTAACTAAATCACTCTTTTGAGGTTTTGAATTATGGTGGCTTTCTCATTGATTTTTTTATTCAGCTGAATGTGCAAAGATATTTAGAATATTCTTAATATCTTTATACATTAAGAATATAAATAACAGTAATAATAACTAAAAATAGCAGTACATTTTCACATGGAAGCTGATGAGGAATGAATGATGATTAATAATGGCAATAATTTTTATCACCATATTGAGTGCCGAGAACAGTGTTATTAA
>KZ308498.1:1256794-1401603 GCA_000376725.2 Ladona fulva
GGGGGGGGGGGGGGGGGGGGCTGTTCTGATCTTCGAGCTTTTAGTACTTTACCGATCAATGAATTTTTCCAAACATTCGGAAAGGAGAAATAGGATAACATTAAGTATTTTGATCTAAGTTTAGAGAAAAATTTCGAATCGGAAAATTTTACGGCAAACGAAGACAACAAAGTTTGCTTTTACGTCCAAGAAACAAACGACACACGCCGGAGCGAAGTAACGGGTCCGAGAGGGCGTGAGATCAATAGAAGGGGGTCATCCCTTTCCTTCGATGACAATATGCACGTTGCGAGAGGGCGGAGGAGAATTTAAACGCTCGTTATGAGCGACATCGTGTTTTCACCTCTGACGGCTCGAATACAATTGCACAAGTAAAATCGGTGAGAGGGAAAGGGCGAAGAGGTTAAAAGCGAGGTGAAGATGAAACGGAAAAGATGAGATGAAAAAGAATGGGAGGCGGAGCGTGAATTCTGTTTCTCCCTTCGAACGAGAGATGGCTCTTGCGATATAAAATTTGAATGGCGCTCCGCGAGGGCGATAAAAGGCCGGCCGAAGGGAAAAAAGAGAGCGAAAAGTTATAAAAAGTCTTCGCCCACTTTTCTTATCGACTCTCTCGTTTTTTTCCAAACCGTTTGTTTCTCTATGCTATCCGAGAGGAGTTTCGCAGAGTGTCTTCTTGTGTCGACTTTCGCCTCTTCTAATGGAACGCCTTATGATTGATGCTTCAACAGGTGTTTCACTGGGGTGAGGGAGGCTTGAAATCTTTCGATTTGTGCATTGCCACAACGGCGGAATGTGTGTCCTCTTTCCAAAGAGTGCAGTAAATACGAACTAATTGCGTATTTGTTACTTTCAATGGGAGATGACTTGCTCACTTAAAGCTAGGGGTGATTCTAGATCCTTCCTGAAATGGAAAAGAGGTCCTTTCATCGCAAGACAGACTTTCCTATACTTATACCATAAAGACATCCTCCAGAATCAACCACAAGCATTTGTAGAAGCATTTTCAATGAAAAATTTTCACATTTCGCAGTCGAAAAATATATGAGATGTCTGTAAACACCCACGGATATGCGCATGTCTTGAATTCTCGCTCCGCGGTGAATCATGAATACTATGCATCCCTATTCAATTGCATCACAGTATCCCCTCCATCTGAACCCTCATATAATATCGACTATGACTTATCTATGATTCCTAATATTTACGAGTACCTACCCTTCCATCCATAACTGTAAATGTTATTTTTACAATTCAACTCTCTCTTGAGATCAAATTCATTCACTTTCCCCTCAGTGTTTCCCCTTCATCAAATCCCTCTCCTCTTTTGCAGTACTTCCGCATTTTTCTTATGAATCTCACTTTATTTAAAGGTCAAAAACAGACGTCACGAATCTTTTCACCGTATCCCTTTTATAGCAAAGTATGGATTTGCAGTTAATTAACAGTGAAAAGTCATAACTTTTGACAGACACCCGAGATCTACTGAAGGATGTCAAATTTCTCTTTGTGATATTAATAGAACAAATAATAAGTTAAGTATCAGCGTAGAATGGAATGCTCTAAGCAAATTCTAAATCCTGCATTGATACGTGCTTGTGTTAGTATATTTTTGGTTGGCATTTAAAAATGTGTCTTAAATGAATTATGCGGGTATATATGTACAAGATAATTTTTTGAAAACTTCCGTGTAAATTAAATCGTCCCTTAATAAGCACTCTGCTTATACAGAAAAAATATCAGAAAAGTGCAGTTCATTAATTTTGTGCTTCTATAAACATTTTAGTGTACTCGGTTTCGTGAAGAGTAGCCGTTTTGTATGATCAATCATCATATATTTTAATATATTTATTAGCTCAATGTGAAGTAATTGTAATTGTTCTCTTGAGCGTGGATGGGGAACCTATGGAATGCGCGTCCAATGTGGTACACGATAGAATTTTT
Organism: Ladona fulva; assembly: GCA_000376725.2. Lineage (NCBI taxonomy): Eukaryota > Metazoa > Arthropoda > Insecta > Odonata > Libellulidae > Ladona > Ladona fulva. Next base: position 1,258,739 of record KZ308498.1, read on the forward strand.
TCACATGATGTCATCTCATTTGCAAGCTATTCGTTTAATTTATCAGACGTGGCACTCTACCGACAGGAGAAAATTGCCATCCCTTGCTTTAGAGTCAAACTGCAACGGTGCCAATTAAAAATGACATTAATTAAAAACGCGTAGAGAGTAAAATCTGCAGATGATGAAGAATGATAGGAAACAGAATCCACAGAAGAGGAGGTGAAGCCCCACTCATGGATTCTCACCCAACAGGAATTTCTCATAAGATACGTCACTTTACCGGAAATCGTCATTAAATACGAGCTTGAGCAGACATATATGATGTATGAAAAGTGGCGTGTTAAAATATAGCATTAGTACACACGTTGGGTGTGGTTAACCGAGAACGATTTTTCTTTCTGGATAATCAATTGAAGAGTGAGAACAAACATGGGTCCTTGATTCCAGCTCTGGTTATTGTCGTCCGCGTTCCTATTTACGTTCCGAGGTCACAGTGCAGTGCGACATAAATATTTCCCGCCGCCTATTAAAAAGGCGAACACGTAGGGCGACGGCAAACATATTTACGTCTTTTCGTTATGGGCGCGGATATGCGTTCGCGGATCACTCTCAGCAATTCGCATTTAAATTCGCAGGGATTCGATTTATTTTCGCAGGAGGTGCGATAGGTTTCACTGCGACCGAAGCGAAATCTCCTTCCATCATATAATTCATCTTCGTTCAGTCTCCCACCAACAAATTTAATCCCCATTTATTTTTTCAGGTTTGCTTCGCGTAAGATTTACGGCACATAATTTAAATGGCGCGTTTCTCCGGGAAGCGTTTTAATTTCTCTTTTCGCGCGATTAATTACCGCTGTAGATCCGATAATTTCGCTCGCGTTCCGTTTACGACTGCGGACAAACAAACTGCGGGCAACGGTGGATTTAACGGCATGGGTTCCTTTGAGGGAGACGGCTTAAAGGAGGCGGGCTCCGATTCATCAAAATGGTTTCTAGAGCAGTAAACATCGCACCTTCGGGTTGCTCCGCCTCGTAAGGGATAGGCGTCAAAATTGCCACCAGCAGCGGGCTTACTTGACACGTCCTTTAGCTTAGTTATGGAGCAGTGAAGCCGAGTAAAATCTCTCGATAGTATGCAAGGTTTGCTTCCTTTTTCCATAAAAATTCAAATTCTCCAAAACATACAGATAAAGGCTACGTGAAATACTGAGCACATTTTCTTCGGTGTATTTTGTGTAGTCCTCTAACCTAGTTATGCTACATGCAGGCTTTCCGTGAAGCTAGGCGGCCGCCCAATTATTCTACAGTGCCGCCCAGCCAATTTTCCGAATGCATGCTGTTTTTATAGAATTTTGAAAACTATCGGCAATAGTTTCCATAATTTGCTTTGAGATATTGCTCATATTGTACGCTAATGACAGAGTAATGGTCAGTTTTGCCTTTTAATTGATGAAATCCATAAATTTGCAAACTATTTCCTTATTTGGAAAGCACGGCACAATTCCATTAAATAAGTGCCTTTATATAGTAATTTTTTTCAACCCAAAGATCAAAAAGTAAAGAGGGAACTTTGATTACAAGATGTATTCCATGAATGAGCCTAAAACTCATATTTCTTTATATTTCTTTACCAACTGATAAAAGAACGCCTTCCAGCTTTCAGCGCACTAAAAGAAATCATCCGAATAAAATAATATACATATAAGGATAGTTAACATAACGAGTGTTTTCTTGACACTAGATCAGCTGTATTCTAGGGTTCTTATTCAACGTTGAAATTGATAAGAGTACTGGCAGGAGAGTCTTATTATATTCCTTTTTCTAGGTAAGAATTTCTTTACAATATAACTAATTTCAACCTTTCTATTGCCTTGCGTCATAGGAAGGAGTTATCTGACATCAATTACTGACGAATTCAACATTCCAAGTGTGAAATTTTGGTTTGTTACCATTTCATTATTTACCGATATCGCTGTATTATGAGACAAGTTCCGTAAGTTATAGAATATAAAAATTAAAACATACATTGGTACTTAAGAAAATAAACTCCAGGAAGATTATGTTAACGCAAAAGGAGAACGGATATCGACATAGTCGCTTTATTCAAAGGGAAGCTTTACTTTCTTAACAATGCCAAACGAAGAAAGGCGGCTGGTTGCCGTCTCGCTCTTCGCGCCCGCTCTGCTCTCTTTACATGCGTAGACCACGAAGCGAATCCTAGATGAACACAAGCGCACCACGGAAAGGAGCGCTGCGTAGAAGAGGATCTTCTCACAAAACGGGCACCCGTAGAGGTGAGACGCGACAGCCGAGGGAAGAAACGCAGCGGAAAGAAAAGAGACGGTCGGATGTTTTAGACCATTAGTTACCTCACGACATGCTTCATTACCGGGACTTGCTTCGCTTCCCAACCCTAACCCTTTTCCAGCGGCGATTCAACCACCTCGCAACCACCCACGGAGAGTGGCAGGGGGTGTCGAAACACAATCGGTCCGGTTAACTCAACATTCATGACCTCTACCATTGAAGATTCCTACCGTGAAAAGGCGGAACGGAGAGGGAAGTGCCGAGGCAACTGAAACGGCGAGAAAAAATTCATAAAGGAGGCAATAGCGAAGCGCCTAGGCGTGAGAAAAATAGATTAAACCATTGCAGTGCTCATCTTTCACCAAGGCGATGCAGACAAATCCCCTATAGTGAGGCTGGCGCGATGCCCATGGGAGAGCTCGCGGCAGGGGTGCCAACATTTCCGTAGGGTGAGGAGAATTTCGTTGCAGAGGAGGAAGTCAAACACGCGAACGTATGTGGTGGAAAGGGGTATACGAGACAGAGCTTAAGAAAGAATAAAAGAGGGCCAATGAAATGTCTACTCCACCAAGCATCGACTATCCAAAGAGTGAGAAAGAGCTGCGAGGCATTACACATACATATATTCCACGACTTTTTCCTTTCTCTCGCATTTTGTTTCCATCATCTCATATCTCTCCCGCTTTTTCACTTAGTTTCCACTTCACTCTGCCGAGAAAGCATCGCTCTGTAATGCACGCACTTTTATTTCCTCCATTTAAGCGGTGCAGAGAAAGCTGAGCAATCGCATAAAACCGGGAGATTTCAACGCAAATTTATGTCGTGGTGGTGTTTGAAAGTATTTGAACTATTTTTGCAAAGATCTTCGCTCGCGAGGATGTTAGCTGTAAAATCGAGCGTCGTTCTAACTCGGAGTAAATGTCACGAAGGGCTGTTTGATATACTTCGATCATATCAATGAGAATAAAGTAAAATTTTGAGATTCGATGGTCAAATAAAGTAGATTTACGTTTTATATGATAAAAAAGAAAAATTTAATACCGTTTCAGCAACTAGGTAAAAAAATTATCGCATTTACGTTTCTTTATATTTTGAAATGACACGATGAAGCTTCATAACAATCTCATTTCACTTGTATCACTTTTCAAATGTTACTTACCGTATGAAAATTAAATAATCTTCATAATACATAAAAATGAGCATTAAAAATAACATTAAATGACTATGTAGTACTATAAGAAATTACTTGAACTACTTCAATGAAATTTCTCTAAGAAATCGATAAAGGCAGTACAAACTTTAAGGCCAAACTATACCAGAAACTCTTTATCCACAAAGTCGTGGCTGAAGTAATCAGCAAAGAAATATCACTGCAGAATCCAGAAATTCTTCAAGCTGATCAGTGGAGACCAACTTATCCAAAAAATTAGTCAAATAGGATTGAATTTTGGAAATTTAACCATAAATTTTCTGTTAAATAACTGTTAAAAATAACAGAACACCAAAATTTTCTTATTATGACAGAAAATAGTTTGTGCTTGTAAATCATCAGATCTTCCTATCTTCTATTTTACTTATTTGAATCAATTTTAGTTCTCTATAGTATAAGCATAACATTAATAGATAAAAATAGCATTAATAGATAAAAATAACGCGCATTAAATAACGGGATAGAAATGTTCCGACCGTCTGCGTTTTTATTTAAATCAAACGTTTCGCGCCTCGGCGAACATACGAAAGACAGTTTTATCTCCCAAAAAATATCAACATCTTCAACCCTTAAAAGCTTTTACAGTCGTGCGGTTTTATTTTCGGCCGACTCAGAAGCCGAAGCAATTGCTTCAGTTCCACCTTGTTTCCATACTTTACCCTCTCCATTTACCCCTATCTTCACTTGTTTTCCATTCCCTTTACACGAGTTTCCTCTCAATTGCCTTAATACGTTCCCCATTTCCTCCTTTCAAGAATCACTCCCTGTCCGCGCTCTCTTTTCACGCCCACGCCGCCACTAAAACGTCTTTAACCGTGCGTACCCTCGTCTTTTGAACGCCTCTTTTTACTGTCTGCTTCCCAGACACCTTTCCTTTTTCTGAATTCTCCGCTTCTCACAAAATCCTTTTCCTTTTCCCTCGTTTTCCTCGTTTTTCGTGCCCGTCCACTCTCTTTCCCCTCGATGCATTCTTTTTTGGCTCCTTTGAACCCCTTTTTCCTTCCCACAAAGAGTTGGTGTTTCGCTCCCTAATTGAAGGGACGATGTATCCATTAAGGAGGAAAGGGTTGACGGCAAATGGGCGGGGAATATAAGAGGAGCTAAGGAGAGAATTTGAGGGAGGAAAGAAAGAGAGGGAGAATTCGAGAGAAAGAGTTGGTTACAGGAAGAAATAATGCAACGGAAGAATGTTAAATGGAGGTAAAGAAAGACGGGAAAGAAATAAGAATCTGTAAACACGAGTATCATTACGTATCTTTCTTTTCGGAAACCACGAAAATACTACTCCTACATTTTTAGTTTAATTTCCTTGATATTCCGCTTCATTTCGTTGCCTTATTATGTCTGTGCTCAGTTTTACTTATGCAACTTATTAATAGAGTGGTCAGACCTCATGGTCATATGTAGTGACGCATCTTGTTGAATAGGGAGCATACGTCAATACTTTATTTATTAAAGATGAATTTTTGTTATAATGCTCCAAATCCAAAAATTACCTCGGACTTAGTGGCCAAATATTTTTTTTTGTAGTATTCCTAATAAAAAGCAATAATTACTTTTTTCTTGGTCGACCCCGGGCTTTTAGACCGGGCGTAAGAGAGATATTGACCCATTCCTCCCAAAGATAAAACCCTGAAAAAGGCTTTACAATTAATTTTACTATCATAAGAAAGATTAAAAAATTAAAATTATAAAAATAGCGAAAATTATTCATCCCTGCTGACGACATAAAAAGCACTTCCTATAAAACTGAATTCCCAATAAACCAAGGTAGATAACTTAATCACGGAAGTTTTCAACCCACGAAAAAGTTGAAAATTAGAATAATAGGAAAATTGATTATGAATGAAGATACATGTGATAAAGTTGTGAGGTTCAAATGATTGAGAAAAGAGTTGAACAATGTTCATTACCCTATAATTTACTCAAGTGAAATCGGTAAATATGATGCGATATCCATATCATTTTAGAAAAACTGGAAACGCCCACTTGACATGACGAACAGAGTTACATAGCTCAGTAGATCATTTGTTTACATGAGGTAGTATCGGAATGAATGAATTAATGTTTGCTTCTCTAATGTATGAGTGGAAGAGTATAATTGAAAATTAATGTCCTCAAATAGCCATGAATTTTCATTAACCTCACTCAGCTAGAGAAAGCCAGATTGCCTCAATCAAGTTTTAGATGAAAGGTGAGAATGAGTAAGATAAATTAAAAGTGGAAGAAGTGTTAACTTCTTCAATTATTCCCTCCGAATCTAAAACGAGCGTATTTGCACCACTCACGGAGCGAAAACATTCCATAATTAAGGATGAAGTTTAGAAGTTAGTCACAAAATACACATTTAGCACAATTCATGGAGGTACAAAACAATGGCGGGATTTGAAAGTTTAAGTAGTTTACACGCGACGTCGAATACAAAGAGTGGATAATATGCACGTGATTCACGCGTTTCAGCATTGCCTTTGTATGAGGTTCATTTTAGCGTGAATTGATACATTAGGGCTTGCAGATTTGGCAGAACTATTCTCTTGTTTTCTTATTATTTTTGGATACATCTTCCACCTTACGTAAAATCTGTTAGATATTCGGCGATTTGATAAAAATATACGTAATGAAAGAGTCATAATTAAATTTAAGACTAAAATTTTATTCGGATTCTGGAGACCTTTTTTCTTGACTAGAACAAAATATTTGTTTACTATTGATTCACATTGCTTCTGGAAAAAGTTTAAATTGTTTTCGTAGCATGGATTTAGTAACATACCAATCCATTCATCATAGAAAGTGATAAGAGAGGCATAGAAAGGAGTGAGGCTTCAAGTAGGAATTAATTCGAATGCTCAGGCTCTTTTTATTTGACATAATATATATAAAAGCATTTGAGATTATATAAAAAAATTTCCTTTAAAGTTTGTGAAATATAAAAAAACAATCCATACATTTAAAATAACCATAATGATCAGCGGACAATTTACGCTAACTGTAATTCATTACATTAAGAATGACGATACAGGAAATTTCTACTCACATGTGATTAAAGTTGTCCGCAGTCAATTTCATATACGTAAGATTTTCCATCTTTGGAAAGGAAAAATTCCTCAGTGATATTAAATTTTCTTTAGCTTATAAGAACAATAATCGGTAATTGAGCGACAAAGGAATTGTTGATCAAGAACTTATGTACGTCGATACTTTTCGTAGTCAAATAGACTCTCGGTAATCAAGTACATCGTCAATCGAACAATTATCACGGTGTGGGCATATCTTACAATGTATCATTTAGTTTCGTGAAGTCCTGCTTAGTGCAAAATCTTGCAGTGGTGATGAGATGTGGAGAAATGGCACTTTGGTGGAAATGGGTAAGAATGAGTCAGTGAGCATTAAGGAACGGGCGTCGAAGCAATGATCGGCGCTTGGGGTTTGATTGCGTCTTTCATGAAATGAAAGGGCGGACGTGAATATAGGCGTATGATGGACGCTGGAGAACGGAATGGATCGTAAATAAGTCAGCAGCAGAATGCGCGCCCTAACACGAGTTATAGTGGGGGTGCGTAGTAGAAGGAATCGAGGATATGTCAAATACTAAAACGGAATCTGAAGACGCCTAAGTGCAGATATATACGGATATGAATTCAGGTTAGGAAAGGAGTGTCTTGGGAAAGTGACAAGGAAACTCTATAGGATGGGGAATATCGATTACAAATCTCATCCGTTACTGTTTGCAGGAAGAATTAATTAATGCAACTACTTTTTAATTATTCGAAATTAGTTTCGCATTTTGAGAGATTTAATCTTCCATTGATTGATTTATATTTCATATGAAATAGATGGCATTTCTTCATAATTAAGTATTATTTATTTTTATTCCTTCTGCAGTTGATTGTTTCATTTCTTATTAATCTTCATTTTAAAAGGAAATTCGTAATTTTGAAGAGAAATTGCACCTCACAATTTTGAAGAGAATTGCACCATAAGTCAAAATTATTTTATAAATAATTCAAAATTATTTTAATAGCAACTTTTCATTATTCTTTATACTTCGAATTCAAGGTTTTTTTATAATCTTGTCTTCAAGGTGTAAAAGTAATATTAAACGCACGTGGAAGGCGAATTTGAAAATGATCACCCTTCTCAATATCTAGCAAAATTTATTTTGGAATTTGAAAATTACTTATTATTCGTGAGAAAAATTTGATAATTTTTTCCTGGAGATTCCACATTTTGTATGATAAGCAACCGCGCAATTATAAATACACTCACGTGTATAATTACCCGCAAATCCCATAACAGGCATGGGTACATTTTCTTTCACAATTAAAAACATTTCTTAAAAATTAGTGAAATGTGAAAAATAATGCGGAAATATCGGGGAACAATTTTGAAGGTGAACACAATCGAATTAAAGCTGGTTGAAGCTAGATAACTAACAGAACATTAAGTGGAATGGGCGCAATACATTCAAATAATTAGATACAAAGAGAAAGGATTTGATAAATCTTTAGATCTGCTATCTTGAGGACAAGAAGCGCTTGGTGAGGAATTAAGGAAAAGAAGATTTATGCGAATGAAAGTTGTTGGAGGTAGAGAGAAAATCGAGGCCGAAAACATACGCGTTTGAATAATGGGCGGCTCGTCCTGGAATAGTTAAAGGAAGGTGTTTGAAGTGAAGTAAGCGCTGGACATCTCTGCTGGAAATTAGGGAGTGCGTTATTCACGTGGGGAGGGGGAAATGGAGAGCGGAGGAAAGCATATGGAAAGGTGTTGAAACGACGATTTGAGAAAATTCTGGAATTGAAGCACCAAGGGGGAAATTATTCTGTTTAGGAGGTCACGGGATGGACCGCGGACATTTTTCATGGAAGTCGTGCGTTGAAAATGAGGCTTCAGAGAAGAAATTACCGTGAAATACCACACGGACGGGCTTAGAATCTATTCTTAAAAGAGGTAATCCTTCTACGAATGAAATGGTAAGATTCGTTGCTTAAGCAATATCATTCTAAGTCCAAAAGTATACTTTAACCTGAAGTTGAGTTTCACTAGTGAAAATTTTATTATTAACTATTGAAAATCGAAAATTAGCGCTAGCGTCAAATGATATTGAATTGATACAGTTTGATGTATCTCATCTCCTCATAGATTCGGACCTAAATTTACTGTTTTCTCTGCATATTTTAGAATTTGTCATTACTTAACAATAAATGACTAAATTACCCAAAGCAGTTGCATTCCATTATATACACATTTAATATAGAAAATCTCGTATTACTCTCAAGTTAATTGAATTTCGTTAGGTTATGTGCAATCATAGATATTATATACAGTATGAAATAGATCTCCTGTAAACCCCTGCACCTCCAATTTCCGGTAAAAAAGTTCTTTCTCATCTTCTATGTGAACGTGCTGAATGAATGAAATAACTCTGATAGAAAGATAGGATGACTAATATCCACTCTTTCGCAGCCCTGCAGCATTAAGACAATATAGGGACATTTTAATTTATATATACCTGCTTTCATGTGCGAGCAGATTTATCCTATAAGTATTCAGTCATGGTTGGATCCTCATTCCCTCCAACGTTAGCGACGTATAGCTACGGAGAGGAAATAAACGTAAGATGAGAAGTGAGGTACATTGTCATAGTTTTTCTCACTAGCCAGAATGCTAAGAGTGGAACAAGTTCACCTAAGTGCAGCATAAAGTCCCTAAAAATATTTTCCGCCGTATTGAATGAGTGACCAAATTAATGTAATTATTCAGCACTATTGATGCATAACTGAGCCAAAATAAATTAAATACGTTTTATCCTGTACCAATATACAAATTAACAATGTTCTATTCATCAACATATCGTAAGAGGATTCTACCCGCTGATACCTGAATATCAAGAGGAGAATGTCAATCCATCCTCTGGACGTTTCGAAAAATTTGTGAAAGTATTTGCTCAGTAAAAAATTGTCGACTGCTGTAGACGTTATGCAGTGGAAAAGAGATACGAAATGGAAATGATCTCGAGGGTTGAGAGGGAGGGAGTGAGTCTCCATCGGCGCCGAAAAAATGAGCAGCCGACTTGGAAATGACGATCAACGACCGCAAAGAAACCAACTCTCGACCGCAACAACTTCTCTCAATTAAACTCGAGAAGGCCGCAGTTGGGCGACGATGAGTGGAGATAGCGTTTCGGGGAATCCTCTGGAAAAAGTTTCGAAATCCAACTGCGCCTCATTATGGGGTAATCGCTTTACGATTCTTGAAAGGTACTATATAAATTTCAATTATGGAAATCTCTCTTGGAAGAAAATTATTATAATATTTCTCGATGACCGAGATCATATTTTGGGGAATATCATCCGCTCTCTAGTCGTACTTATTTAGTTATCGATCGCTGAGAACGATTCTCACTAAGCATCTATTAAAGAATTGTTAAGCCTTCAGCCATCCAGCTTCTTTGTATCATACTCATCTGAGTTAAGAATTTGCGAGATAGGAAATCTTAAGACGTCGGTATCGATAGCGGCAGCTCTCATTTAGAAATATAAAATAAGAGTAAGCACCATCTTCAGGTAGAAAAGAAGAAAAGTACTAAAAAAAGTACTTCATCATACTAAATAGATACTTTAGGATATTATTGCATATGTTAGGATATACAATAAATTTATGGAGCCTAGCGAGATCCGGGATGGTCTAGTTTCTTCTGGAGGACAATACCTAGTTTACACTGGATGGACAACTTCGTATCGCAGACCGTTCCTCAGGATGTTGTGTTTTATTTATTCACGACCACCTTGTTACACATAACAAAAATGGTTTTAACGGATAATTAAAATCAGATGAGGATGAAATTAATCATTTTTCTTTTGTGTATACAGATGGGATCTATGGGGGCAAATTAATGATTTTGCAAAACAAGAAATTTGCTTAAGGAATAACGAAAACCTCAAACTATCAATTAATAGTTACCTGTATCTACGAGACTTCAAATCTGTTGGATTTTCATAAAAAAGTGGAATTTTAACAATCGAAAACAACTCAATAATACTGTCTTTAGATAAAGATCTAGATTAAGATTAAGATTTAGAATAAGGTACTGTGTACGGTATTACCTCCGTCCTGGCAAGTCTCTTCGTCTATTCCTGTTTCCTTCAGATCCAGCATTTTGTTTACATGACAATATGAATATTTTATCTTTGAAGCTAATCCTAGTAAATACTATAATAGCAACTTTTACCTTTTATCCCCAAAAATTTATACTATGATTCCGTCATTTTCTCAATTTCTTAAAAAGAAAATCTTTAAAGATAAAAAATACGCAGCCATCTCTAGGAATTGCAAAATCTTTACTCGGTAACATTTAACAAACTTTAATAAATAACTAACTTTCCAGAACTCTCTGATCCCTCCGACAAATTTGTTCTACAAATCCTCAGAATATTCCAGAACACATTCCGGATACATAAGTATCAAATACCACACTAGGATCATAAAAAATTAACTCGAACCTAGGTAGATTCCCTGATCACATTCCGTGATTTCCATAAAGGAACTTGAAAGGCAAAATTTTTGGTAATGTAAGTCATCAGAGGTTCGCCTTTGCTGCGGAGCTTACGGATAGATTGGTCTTCGTCTATGATGAACTTATACCCCGGAGACACGACCGAGAAATTACCTCATCTTCCTCAAAGAATAACAACGTGAGAGGTGTCCAAGGAAACAAAGTGAAAGTGTCGCAGGCAAAGGGAAGAACAACAAATCCCATATCTTCATATCCCATCGCACGGTGCCTATCATTGCTCAAAATCAAGCCGAGGAGGGAATGTGTAAAGCACACGCTTTTCAACGCTCGACCGCCATTTTTCAGCCGCGTCACTCGCGAGGCAGATGATGAAACGGAGGACGTCACTGGGCAACGGGATCCAGCATCTCATCTCCGGCGAAATTTTTCCCGCGGGATCGGTCAGGAACGAGATGTGGGAAGGGGATGGAGGGAAAGGGTCCGAGCTGCCTTCCTAGGGACGATTCGAACTGACGCAAAATTAATGAGACTGCTGACCCTGCCACTTGATACGAGTCGAAGCATTTTGTGAAGACATTTCCGATCCCTACTATTAATTTCACTTAACTTCATCGTTCTGTTTAAGAGGTCCGGAAGACAGCAGTGACGAAAGCACATCAATATGCTCATATGGAAGATTATACATGATGATTCTATGGATCAGAATTTCAAACTTGGGCTACTGTTACGAATATCACCAAACGACAAAGGAAAAAGATAAGAGAGAAGAAACGAAGGCGTTTCCTCCATCAGTTGATAATATTAGCTAGATAGTAAGGTAGTAATTAATAAGGTTATGTGAATAGAAGCTCATATAGGTCTAATCTCGACCTCTGTTCGGTATTCATATTATATTTGCGGCCAAGAGCCTGCCGTGCAGCACAGTAATCCTAGAAAATCCAGTAATCCTAGCTTTTCACAGCATTAAATGTATCGCAGCGTAAAACAAATTAAAAAAAATCTAGATGAACGATATTTAGTTTCGACCTAGTAGGATCAAATATGGAAGAGTGACTTTATATTTGCAGTTCTTTCTCTTGTAATTTAGAGCTTCAGTAAGTAGAGAAAATTCAATTGGAAGCAATGAAATACTTGGAAGAATCATGGAGTTCGAATTGAAGGAAAGGAAAAGTCTAAAAGGGATAAGGACTAAAAGGGATAAGGACTAAAAGGGGTAAGGACGAAAGAGGAATTAGTTTAGTGTAGGAGTTTACAAAAGATACTCCAATAATGAGGGGATAAACATATTCGGTATAGTCGAAGAATATAAGACTAATTTGTACTTTTACCACAAATTTTATTTTCACGAAACAGTTACACGACCGGTTTCGAACGATTAATCGTTATTCTTATATTCTTCGATTGTGGATTACCACAACACCTCGCCTGATTCTGTGAAGTATATTCGTTATATTTAGAAGCAGGAAATTGTTTTGAGGAGAATCCTGGAGAGATGAACACATGGGAAGAAGTGCCGAGTAAGACGAAGGAAGGGAATTTTCAATCAAACTAGGGTAAAGAATTGAACATGAGAGATAACTAAGAAGCTGACTGGACATCTGAAAAATAGGAGGAGAGCTACGTCAATTTAATCTTTAGAAAAGTCTAAAGAATCACAGGAACTCCCGAGAAAAGTAATTCAATAGGTTTACTGCTAACAATAAAATGTCGATCGCAGATCGATAGTATAGAAATTAAAATTTTATTTCATTTCAATTATATCAATTTATAATCTGCGTAAAAAAACAGCTTTGGAAAATCTATAATGTTATTCTTTAGGGAAATAGATGATATCAAATAAACAATGCATTGTCGCTGAAAAAGAATGATAGAGTTATAGAAATGGTATCTATTGGCTATTATCAAGCATTAGGAAGAGTCATGCCAATCTTTATGTTGATAATCGCCAATGAAATGACTTGCGTCTTAGAGATATATTAATTGACAGAGTTGGGTTCATACAGTAAGCTAGTGAAGCAACGTCTGGAACGCAGCGATCAGCAGTTGAAGTGGGGCGTCAATTCTTAGATTTCCGAAAGTTATACGAACATCTTCATCTAAAGAAACTTAAAAATACAATTTTTTTACCGAAAGCCTTTGGATCAATGAAGTAAGTAAAATTTGATGAATCACTTAAAATATCGATCATTAATGTCATAATGGAGATGGGAAAATGACGAATAACAAATGCTTCTGGCCATTATCATTGTTTCACATGGCATTAATGGTCTCCGAGATTGATTGCATACTTCAAGAAAGAAAAATAACTAACAATAAGGACAGCAGTTTTGCAACAATTACAGCTTAAAAAGGTAGTAATAGATACTAGATATGTCAAATGGGATTAGAAGATAAAAATTCAAAATTGATGTAATTTTGACCTCAGGGCAGCCTCGCACCTTATGCTGGCATAATATGCAAATATCAATGCAGTACATTTTTTCAATATTTATTTCAAATAAATACGCATATTTTATACATAACCGTGTAGTGTAGAGGTACTTCCTCAATTTCATCCAAAATGTTACCTTTTCAGATGGATAAAAACTTTCTAACTTTTTCTTTCTGTCGTCACTTTTTCATGCACGTGGTTTCAATAATCCCGACCTTACGAGATCTCTCCTGCGACCCATGTAAAAACAAGATTGATATTTCAGCCTCCGTGGAGTAGCAGCACCTAGTTTGTTTCACCGGATAACTTTATCTAGCCGCTTAGGAGTGGAACGTAGGGGAGAGCGGAGACTAGAAGAGTAATTAAAGTTAAATAATCTCCTTCGTGCGGATGGGGGAACGGGTAGATGTCTGAAAGGAATGACGTTTGACAAATGGTATTCTCAACCAAGGAGTTATACTCCGTTTTCCACTTTCCATCCGTGATCAATTCTTCCCACGGTTCACTGAAAGAGGGAAGTCGTGTTAAGGGAATTAAAGAGTTAAGGAATCTACACAAGGGGACAGGAATGGATTTCCGAGGAAATGTCGAAAAACAGATCTCGTATCATCGTGCGGGTATCAATCCATGTTAAATAGAAATTTACGACGGATTTTCGGGAGGGGATGTGAAAAAGGAGGGCCGTTCCTAATGAAAGGGGTTTTGAAGGGCGTCCGCCGGTGGTCGGTGATTTTCCAAACGTCCATCGAGAGGTGGTCGTGGATTATAGGCCCTTCGGAGGGATGTTGAGGAGGTGTGAGTGAACGCCCCTCCGCAGCAGCGCTTTGTTATTAAGCCGTCCGCCGGTCTCCTTTTAATCGAGGGCGTCGGATCGTCCCTCCGAAGTTGGAAATCGGCCTGTGGAATGGCCTACTCTGACCTCTTTTTGGTGGGAGGAGTTTTACCAACTCCACGCTTCCGTGTGTGTTTATCATTTTGCGGCGGAATTTATCTCTGCGTCTTCCCTGCGCCGTGTTTGAAATGTATCTTATTAAATCGTACATCATGAGGAAAGGATGTTCGACAATTGGAAATGGCAGCACTTCTCAAACTACGAGTCTGGTGTTCCGATGCTGGTGCAAGAAATACGGAAATAAATAATCGTGCTTGTGAATCTGTAAATTCATCAGCTGTGAGGCTGTTTGAATGTTGAACTTCTTCATCGTTGGCAAAAAAAATCTTTCCAGATGGGATGAGGTCACTAGGGAAGATGGGGGAGTAAGGTAGTATGTCCTTTCTCCCACTTTTTCACCGAGAATGATTAGCATTCGTACTTTCACAGCTAAGACTAATTTTAAGAATGAAAGCGAATGAAAGATATACTTGCCTCTATCCTGTACCAAGAGAATATAATATCACAAGCGAGATTCTCATATGTGGCGGAGGACTTGTCTGAATAACTTAAACTTAATTTTGTCTTTGGTGATTTGGTGGAAATAGTTAAAGACAACGTTTAGATTTCCAAAACTGTATGAACTATTACTAAACATGGTTACCTGATAATGGCATAAGTCCAGCCGAAACCGATCGTATTTAGCAAGTGTTGAGCGGTGAATCATGGGAAACCATTCGAGACCACTCGTATTTCATACGAGCTATTTACGAAAAAGATTGCACTAATGAATACGAAATTTTTTAGAAGTAAGTCCTCCGGGCAAAATCAAGTACAATTAACTGAGTTTTAGAATTATAGTCGTTCGTTATTTTCCTCAGAATAAGGTATGATCATATAAATGCGCCAGATATTATAAAGCTCCAGAAAATCTCATTATTTTCTAATCAAGGAAAAGAATAACTATACATTATCAATAGGGAACTATTCAGGAAGCTTTCATGAAGCTGAGGTTGTGCATTCTACGAAAGGGAAATGTTTCAGTTGAGTTTTCTGAATCAAATGTGATAAGGATATAAAATAACACACGGCTAAAGCGGTCTGATTTACTACATGTCGCTTAAGGTTATGATTCTGTTATGGCTTAGGTGCGATATTGTCTCAAGTTTCAAAGGGCACTCCCATTTTGACAATAATAAAATTCACGTCTGCGGTCAGTAAAAAGCAATACCGGCTACAAGAAAATCGTGACGGACGCGTGGCAAAAGAACAAGAGTCAGCAAGGCCGCGGGAGCTTTGTTTCGGCTCACGTATTGCGACAGTGATTGCCTGGAAAGGCGCTGAGAAACAGGAGTCCTCAGCTCCTTCTTCCACAGCCGCGCCATTAATTATGAGGAAACACGCAGTTATTTACTCACGCGTCAAAAAATCTCCCATCTCGAGATAAAACTAAACGTCGCAAGAGCTAATTGAATCCCTTGCGGAAATTAGAAACCGAAATTGTATAATTTACAGCGTAATTTTTTGTTCCGGCTGAAATACCTTAAAGAAAGGAAAATTTTCCATTTTCCTTTCAAGTATACGTAGAAGAGAGAGGAAATTGTATCTTTCATTTACTTTTGTCCCGAAAAACCACGAGGCACTGAGCCAGAGCTGCGCCCATCCTTCCTGCCGTCCGGGTGCAAACATGATTTGCCGTCCCTTAAAATTAAATACCAAAACCAAATACCATTTCTTGATTTGGAAGTAAAAATTGTTATCAATGAATTTGAAAAACCAGTTTTTAAGACTTCGTTTCCCAGCTTATATTGGTCACAAAACATTATTAACAATTATTAATGCATATTGTTAATAGTTATTATTAATTATTACTGTAAATTGTTAATAGTTCACATTACTTTCGAGTAACATTGTCATCGTGATGCAAATATCTTAAAATGATATGATTTGTATGAAATCTATTTTTGCAACTAAATGCGAAATTTTCTCATGAAAGTTGTATTTCAACATAAGTAACTTCTATGAGGTCAACTGAAGAAACGTTCCCTTCCCGTTTATCCCTAATTCTTTCCTCTAAATGTTTGCCAATTTTTGATTTCACATCTGAATCTTTCCTAGATACGTCTATTACACAGAAAACAACAAATAATGCTGTTGTAATAACATTAATGGTTGACTACGCTTCTGATGCCGCCGCCCGGGTGCCATGCACCCCTTGCACCCATAGGACGGCGCGGCTCTGCTCTGAACCACTGAGGCATGGATGATAGTGAGTGATGCCATCCATTCTGGTCATTCCTGATCGAATGCTACGGAAATGTTATTCTGCTGCTCTTAATTTCTCCACTTGGATTGGATTTCTGGGTTGTCCAACATTTTCGGCAGAAGAGACGCATTAGAAACGACTTCGAACACGCGGGCCAATGACGACCCCCTGAAATTAGACTACCATTCTCTCGTACAAGTATTCCGTATTTTCGCGTAACTGTATTTTTTCTAGATTGCTTTCGCCGATAAGCACATGCACGTCAACGAATACCTAATTATACATTTAAAACTTCGCACGAAAATAGTAAAGGTACTCAGTCCACCAATAAAGTTATCTTTTAGTTGAAACAATGAAAATTTGTACAAAAGATTGCCTAAGGTTTGGTGGGAGGCTGAAAGAGCATCTGGCCACAAAAATCAGCTCCCAAACCAAATTCATAATCGTCACCGATCGTAATAAATCTTCAGCCGACCCCATAAATGATGGGAATAAGGCGAAAAAGAAGATTGCTTGAGGTTTTTGATTTGCAACATTTTTAATTAAGGATACAAGATTCTAAGATAGAAATTTACCCAAAAAACTCCGAAAGATAGGTGGGACCGTTAAGAATCTTCATCGGGCACTTATTCTGGGCTACGGTTCGTATGTTGGGCAACTCTGACCCTGAGAATTCTGACACAGAGTTAGCCCATAAAGCCCCAAAGCTCTTAATAGCTGATAATTCAGCGGATGAGGATCCAAGCAGCTTTCTGGACGACAACTTCATAGATAGACAACATAATTTTAGAGTTCGAGTTTAACAGGGAAATGCTGTGGCTCCGTACATGACCAATGGGCCATCGCGTAGATAAGAACTTCCCATCAACAGCCCTTTCTTAAGCGTATAACAGCAAATTAACGATCGCCCGATGAATCGCGCGTAAAAAAACACGGCGGACGACGCGAACGCGTGGAGTATCGGAACCCGAGCGAAGATAAAAGCGACAAAAAAGAACTCGAAAATTCAATTAAGAAGACTCTTCCGGAACAAGGGAGAGTTTCCTTTTTTTGCGATAAAAAACGACTCAGCCGTGGAGGAACGACACAAATCAACCGGAAACGGTATTAACCGAGGGAGATGTTCTTTTCGCATCCGCGGATGAGAAAGATAAAAATTCCAGAGACTGTTTCACAAGGAGAGGGTGTGCCTAGATGGGGCGGCGTCTTAGAGAAGGGAGCTTATCTGGGAAGCATCCTTGGAGTGCACGGTGAAGAGCGGGATGAATATTTAATGAGAATGGGGGTGAAGAGGGTCGAAGGGGCGAGTAAGGAGTTTGCGGCTTCGCTAGGCTGAAATAGGAGAATAGAAAAGGGAAGAAAGGGATATGAAATATGGAGGCTAAGCGTTAAGATGGGAGAAGGGAAAAATATGTATATAACGGAGATGACGAGCAAGATAAGAGATTTGAATGAAAAACTATTGGAGTGAAAAATGGGAGAATGAAATCAGTGCGGCGAAGCTCACACAGCTCACTGCTTGTAATTGAGAGAAAGGCTGGGAATTGGGGATAGACGCAGAAGGAAACGGAGACAGATTGGAGACGATAGAAGATTGTGGTCAGAAGAAAGATCATAAAACAACTTTTTAATCGGACGACAAGAGGGCCCAATTGCTCAGCTTCGGACCAGAAAAGATTGAAATACCACTAAAATAACGAATTTTTGTTGAAATCCCTTAAAATCTACAAACTCAACGTTAACCTGTATCCTATATCATTATACTGAAAAAAGAACAAAACATTCGAACTCATTCATATGGATATTCTCTTACGTAATGATTTACAGAAAAAATTACATAATAAATTGACCTGTTTTATTACTTATTGTTTCTTTCACACCATTACTTTTTACTTTTACAAATATTATCAATTGAATATAAAAGTAACTACACAGCAATGTTAATGCTAATCTTCGAGTCATCGCTTGGGATTGGAGAAATCAAAATTTTTAATAACTG
The DNA here is from genome assembly GCA_000376725.2 of Ladona fulva. Classification (NCBI taxonomy): domain Eukaryota; kingdom Metazoa; phylum Arthropoda; class Insecta; order Odonata; family Libellulidae; genus Ladona; species Ladona fulva. Next base: position 1,277,323 of record KZ308498.1, read on the forward strand.
AAAAACAGAAATTCCGCTGCATACAAGTACAAGCAGAAACTGCGAACTCTCTCCATACTCCCACTAAACGAAAGAAGGAAAGGATGAACTCGCGTAATTATAAAAATAATAAGGAACTGAGGTTCTTAAAATAGATTGGTCATCTGTAATCAATTAATCCACAACATTCTGCAGTAGAAGAGTTAACACTGGCTCCGATACGATACCTTAGTTGAGAAAATGGCGCATGCATTTGAAGAGTTTATAAGGAAGCAGGTTTACTACAAGACGAACTTGGGAATGGGCAATGTGGGATGACTTGTATGGAAGGAAAAGGCGTGGGAGTGGTCGGCGAGCGATGGCAGATTGAGACGGTTGCGGATTCATTATTCTGCCGAAAGGAAGGAGATCGCGCCCTTTGAAAGCAAGAGATTCGACGGCAGTTCGTGAGAGATAACCTTCTTAGTTTGGCAGCGAAGACTCTCCACGGGAAAGAGGTGAATCGAGGAAATGGCTTTGTCGGTGCATTATCTGGAAGGGTTCAAGAACATGAAGGGAAAGTGAAAGATGGGGTGGAGTAACAATTTTTAGGATTTTTGATTTTCCTTTAATGGAATTGAATATGCCGCAAGAATACAAAGTCTAAGTCGATTTGCGCTGCTTTCTAATAAGGTAATTGGAATACCCCAGCATGTCATGAGGAACTACTACCCATCATCTTATGATATGGGTAGTAAGTTCTAGATATTTTCAAAGCATGTTTAAGATTTATTGATTTACTTCATTTTAATCCGTGGAAGGTGATTCGGGAGGAAAAAAGAATTCTACACGATTATCTATTGTGATCAAGCCATGTGTGACGTGAAATATCACCCATAACTTACAAAAATCTCTCAGAACGAAAAAGTCAGGTTTAAAGAAAAATTAATACTATTCCCATATTTCGCTATCACGATGAAGCTCAATGAAATCATAGCAAAAAATCCCTCCAATCAACTACCTCATGGCATTCCAAAAATATTTCGATAGATCAAAATGAAATGCTGACCGTATTACTTAAAGAAAATAACCTACATTTAAGCGGAATTGTTTCTGAGGCATGACATTAGGTGATAAAGGCAATGATTTAGGAAAATTGATAGACATACGGTGAAGTATCGCGCCCTTAGATACGATTTGTCAGTAAATTACCGCTCATTAACATTTGCAAAATGTTGATTGTATATAGAAAATTTTAATCATTCTGGAAAGTAAATATACCAACATTGATACTATGACTTTTATCCTAAGATTAAGACAATATTTAATCGAGCACCTAATTACTTTTCCGCATCTACAGTTGATAGCATTTCATTAGTTCTATTAAGGGGTAAATATCGCAGATTTTAAATCGTAACTACATAACTTACTATAGATTTGGCAGCTTAAAAATCGCTGGTAGTTTGTGAATCCAATTTTTACAACATTATAAAATATTACTTAAAATCTAGCTCCCTTTTCGAAAAATATCCATTTAATTGTATGCAAAGGTTAAATCAATTCCTGTTAACCTAAGATAGATCTCACCTTGGCTTTCTAGGTTCCGTGACCCACGCGGCTATGTTATCTTTAGTTAACTTGCAACTTAATGCTTCTCTACGAAGGCGCATTCTCCAGCTTGTTCATTTTACTTGTCATTTTGAGGAACGCAACCCTCGGGTATATCTAGAGTTACGAGAAGGAACTGGCTGTTCTTCGAATTGAAAGAAATCTGAAGGATTCTCAACCTGTCTCTTAGACCTTTAACGGCTTTTTCGTCATCCCAAAGGTCTAAAGGGTTTCTTTCTCCAGAGTAGAACTCCGCGTGAATGCTCGCAGAGCCTGGAGGCTGAGAACCAAAGTGACAATGGAGAGTGGAAGAAACAGAGAAGTTGTTATGAAGGAAATTAAGCAAGTGCCACATGACAAGCTAATGACTGGATTATGCTAATCACTACAACATGCCTCGAAGCCACTTTTTTAAACTTTTAGATGGAACACGTAGAAGTGAAATGTGTACGTTCGCGGAGTTCGAAAGACTAACGCAATTTGAAATAGTCGAAGAAGTGTTACTGATATCCGTAGGAAACGAATGAACGCACTCATCTGCGTTAACATAAACTTCTAATTCAACTCATTTAAATATTTATAACGGAGATGTAGGATATCTCTGCGAAGAAAATTAATGCTACGAGAGGATAAATTATTGGACACGTCGTGATAACGTGTAAAGATACTGTAACGGAGAGCATTGGTACATTACTTTCAAGGAAAGTCGAGAGGATCATTACCGTCGAGTTGCATGAAGTAACCTCCCTATTTTCATTGATATATATGTAGTGTTTTTTTATGAAACCGATTTCAGCAAAACATCTTAAGTGATTTTATTTTTCCTTTCATTAGAGGCTACAATAACCTTTAATTAATAGTTTGAGTCGTAATTTATCTTCTTTAATGAGTTAGTGCTTCCACACTGATTAAAAATCCTGTTCTACTTAAAAAACTTTTTAGAAGTTTTTTAGAAGCTTGATTACGACTGAAATATATCTGAATTCTATTACTGCACTTTGCACTTAATTAGTCTTTTGATATGGATGAAGAAAAGTTCGAAAATATGAATAGAAATTTTAATGGCTGAAGTGAGAATCAAAGGTTTCGTAACAAACAACGGATGAAAAATTGATTTTCATGAAAATTAGAAATAATGGCATCTCAGGTACAAAAAACTGATAAGAACATGAAGTAGTTGTAGTAGTACACCTGACGTCATTTCGCACGTAAGCCCCCACCGGAAATAGAACGCAGGACCTATTCCATCGAAGTCGATTTTTCCACTTGCTTCTGAAAGCCCAGGAGCATAAGGATAGAAATACAAAGGAAATCAATTTTTTCTCTTTACCAGTAGTGTGAGAAACTATAAAGTTTGAGAAGACGTGTTAGGAAAAATTCTGAAAGGAGGAATGATGAAAATGTCTGTGTAGAGTTTCCTTGACTTAAGAACAGTTAAATTTCTCCACCATGATTAAAGATAAAAATAAATGACTCAAGAAAATATAAGTAATTGAGTTCTCTGTAGAATAATTTAATGTTCCAAATATTAATAAGTTCTGCTGTCACATTGACAAATAAATTTATTCATAATAAATTCGACAAGACAATATATCTCCACTATTGGTCCGTAGTTGTGCTCGACGAAGTGAAATTCTTTGCAAAGTATTGCAAACGAGAGAGTTTTTTGATGTGGAAGAAATATTTCTGTCTTTCGTTAATCAATTCATATAGTTTATGTTTGCAGGTAAATTCCTTGAGAGGAAAAAAGAAACGTATCAAACAGTGTATTTGCTGAAAATATTTCCATAAATCCAATCAAGTTTCCAAAGATTCCATACGTCATATCTTAGGAATAAAATTCTGACGTTCGTCAGAACGTCAATTTTGCATGACAATTAATTATGTTGCCTTAATGGCGCTTGCATTTCAATCTTTAGATTATCAAGGTTTGGGAAATATTAAACATATTTCCTTAATGTGACGTTGGTAATATGCGAATAAATTACTTCCCGTATTCAATCCTACGAGAGAAAGAGTAATTTACGCGCAGTTACCGGAAGGCATTTCCATAATGGATTCGCAAAACTAAATTACTACCCAGAGCATTCCTTGGGGCTGGTTCGATGCCTTCCGAGAGTCGAATGCGGCAGTAAACAGGTTGGGTCAAACACATCGATACGTGCTTTCACAGTTGTTTCCATTTTTAGGGTAATTATTTACTCTGAAACCCTTATATTGGAAAGCGAATGACAGACTGCCATCAACGTTCTCAGCGGGGTGCAAGAAACATTTGCTGGCACGAGAAGACGTGAGTGCAGCCTTAAGTGTTAGAGGAGCTTTGCAAAGGAGTCCCATGTGAAGGAGGAATGCCGAGAGAAAATTACGCGCTGAGAAGCTTTAGGAAGAGAGAATTAGGACAAATATAATTGGATCAATAAAAAGGAGAGATGGCGGGAGATTATTCTGAATAACGGCAAAAGAAGACAGAAAATAAAATCAGTGAGATTCAGTTTAGAGAGCAGTAGGTGTTAGAATGGTTCATTAGAATAATAACTATGAATGTAAACTTCATATGCACATGTACGTACATAAGTACATACATAACCTACCTTTCGGTAAGTTTAAGGGCCCTAATATTTCCTATCAAAGCTATTTATTTCGTTTCTTGTTATCTGCTCCCGCCGTTTATGTCATCTAACATCTTTTGCCTCTGTCTTCCCCTCTGTCTTAATCGGCACTCAATTAAATTGCAGTACCTTTAAAAACCTCTCAAGTTCAATAATGGTTAAATTTGAATGTCCGACAAATGAAAAAACAAAATCCAGGTGTTGGTCCCTGTAGTTCATAACAAAATGAGATTTTTCTCTTCTTCTATAGGATGTCGTTCCTCTACAAAACCGCTTTCAACGGTTAATAATCATTATTCAGAATAGAAAGAACAAACAAAAAATCAATTCTCATACCTACAATTTTTAGACTTCTTCAAGTGGACTAACAATTCAATCCTTCATCGTAAGAAAAATTTTCAGCCGTGGTAATAAAAATAATTCAACATTTGGAAACACTCCATGAATATTTAAGTTACTTTACCGAAATTTTCGTGAGTTTTATTCTGATTAAGAAAGTGAACATTTTTAGATAACTTTAACCCATTCATAACCTTCAAAAGCTTATTTAGACTGCCAGAAATAAGTCGCGTATTCCTTTTGATTACCAATACCACTCTACTACTCTTTCTTAACTTTCTTGGAATTCTCAAAATCGCGTATGAAAGGAATGAAACAGAAGTGACTGAGTAAAAAACCTTTTAAGTCGGAAATAGCTGGGAATAAGGAAGAAATTGCCTACTGGTAAAAGCAGAAAACAAAAGTAAGAAAATGAGAGGCAATCTGGTGAGAATGGGAGATGTTATTCCTTCGGACCGAATTGAAGAGACTACAATTGGAAAAATTATATATGAAGGTGCAATAAAAATAACACGGGAAGTTAATCGAGAAATGATATCTCATCCACAAAGAAACCTGCAAGTCATACGTACTTGGCGCCCGGCTCACCGCTTTATTTCGAATGGGTTTCTACAGTCCTTTCAGGCATTTTATTGTATGGTATCTTAAAAACCATTTCCGAAATAAAAAATCTGCAGGCAATTGAATCAAATTGGAACCAATAAAGAATTGGGCATATCAAATTAATCGCAACTTTTATTATTCTTTCGGTGAGCTAAATTTTCAATTTTCCAGCTACATTCTTCAGCTTCTAATAAATTTTGCTTTCCAATTTAGGCCGATTAAATCACCAAATTCCCTTATCAGCAAGTTTTTGTACATCATATTTCGAGTTTTGATAATACATTTACCTTCTCAGTCGATGTTTTATAAGAGAAGATTATCTTCTATGCTTATTTTATTAATCATTGTTTTCCCATGGGTATTTAGATATCCCCTCATGTTGAAATTTGTTTGAGAAATTGAAATTTCAAATATACGCTGAATTGTCGCGGCGTATACAAAGTCGCAGGTGATAGACAAAGTAACTTATCAGATGTTCACTGAGTTCTTCATTCCTCTGTTTATAAATATTACTCTAGTGCGACTTTTCTTTGGTGCTTCTTTGGATCGAAACTAAAAAATGAGAATTTTCCTCTTTTTTTCATTACGTTCTCAAGTCCTCGGTAGTATAGTGGTCAGTATCCCCGCCTGTCACGCGGGAGACCGGGGTTCGATTCCCCGCCGGGGAGGCAATTTTTTGCAGATTAAATAATCTATACTGCGTTCAAAGTTTTCTTTTTGCCAATAAGAGCAATCATAATCATCTATCGATCATGAGGTAACCCGAAACAACATAGGATATGCGATGCCTCGAAAGAAAACCTAGAAATAATCAAGATGATTTTTAATAAGAGTTCGCCTTCTTAGGGCTAATTAATAGTCATAATTGATGAAAGATCACGACATATCGTGTGCGACGGTTACTAAGAAACGCAAGTATTCTTCATAACTAATTATGAATAGGAACAACTCACACAGATATTGCGGGAATATTCACGCAAACAACATAAATGCTGGTAGGTAAACACAGTTAATGAAAGGCAAGGCAAACAAGAAGGGCTTTGTCTTTGCAGACTCACGCCTTAACTTTAACATCCTCCCTTTTATCCAACATTTAATAAAATTACCATATTATTCAGATTTTTAAGAATTTCCTATCCAACACGCATTGAAGTGGAAATTGGAAAAGCGTCGACTTTTTACAGACTGAAGCAATTCTAGTGTCGTATTTTTAACCTTCCTATCCACAGGGTTTTTCATGACGGAAAGAACAAAACGTTTATTTGACATAACTGCTTTCTCTTGCTGTTGGCCTTCCAAAGGAAAAAAGAAAAATATTGCGACCCTTTTGGCTCCTCATCACAGTCCTTCCGTTTACAAAGATACCCGTGTGAATAAATATATGCTTGGAAAATACGTGATTTGAATACTTCATCGTTTGTTAGGGTTGGGAGCCCCTCGTGGTGGGCGTAAGCAGCATAATTGTCACGCACTCGGAAGCCTTGATCGTAATTGGAATTAATGGTGACAAAAACAAAGCGAATTCTCGCCTAGCAGTGACAAGAACACACTCCCCTGCGGCTACCGACGGGGGTATCGCGTACGATCGAATGATCCCACGGTGAGGAAGGTAATGGAAAAAGTCATCCTTCCCTCAGTGCCTCGGACCGAACCCGTCGATTGTTCGCCTCTTCTGCAAGCGCAGTTGGCAGTGGCGCAGGTCTATCCATCAACATTAACTTGGACGGCTTGCAGTGATGCAACCGTTTAACTTTGAGTTTATGATTTAATACATCAGGTCCCCTTTTTTCCTGGGACGTATCCAGTTTTTTCCTTAGCTAGGTTTTAAATAAATCCGTAATCTTGAGCGTTTTCGCCGGTCGCGTCTCCCTTTGCTTCGTGATTTATTGAAATCTGTGGAAGCGCTCTGCTAGCTTCCACAACCTCGTTGCGGGTGAGTTATAGCCGGGCGCGATTCAATGAGGGATAAGCCTTCGTTTGGACGGCTCCTAGAAAGGCACATTTCATAAAAATAAGACGGAATATATCTTCCGCTTGAAGTTTTATACGCGGATTTCTGCTGGGTAATTCGATGCCAGCGCGAGGAGATCTTGCGACTGCTTGAGATTTTCACGAATAGCGTTAATCATAGCGCAATCTACACTTTTGAAGGAAAACTCGCTTGAATAAGATTGATATATCTTTAAACTCGGAACGTAGCTAGTGTTGCCAAATCATTCTCGCACAATTTGCATCGCTATCGTATGACCTTTTTATGCAAGGTTAGGAATGTAGGCGCAGCACTCGGACGTGGCGAATTGTATCGATAAATCGATTGAAATTATCAATACAAAAATAAACCTCCCGCAGAAATTATTGGTAAAAATGCACTCGATACGATTATAACTTTCGCGCTCGTAAAAAATTTCGCGCTATGGTCTGCAATTACGAGCGAGATATTTTTCTTTCTTGGTTTAATGGCCCGTGAAGGTGTGTATCAATATTGGCAACAGAGGCAATGATGAAGCATATATTAGCGAGATTGTACCTATTGGGGATCGTAAATTTTCTGTAACCAGAAGTCCCGAGAAACACAGGTAGTTATCATCTCAATACAATGGGAAATAAGTCAGAAAGAGAACGATGTATCTGGAAGGCCAACTGCAAGCGTTGGCAATTATATCGCTATACTTATTCATCCTTTTGTCTTGAACGACTCAAGGACTGGATGGCAATGGGAAAGAAGAATGAAAACAGGATGGGATTGATTCGGATGACACTAAGTTTTACACAATTTTCACTTCAAAACACGTCGGAGGGAAAATTATTTTACATCAAAACGTAAATCGGTAAATCGATTTTCATTAACACATAGTAACGTTCAAGTTTGCGTCAATAGTATTTAAAAGAGTTATTTCAATTCAAAGAAAGTCGTCAAGTGTGCTCGAGTGTCCGCACTGCCTCACACATATGCATGTAGAAAAAGTTAACGATTTGCTGACTAATATGCGTGAAGGTGCATTCAGATATAGTAATCACATGTTTTTACCACGGCGTACTCGCGAGAAAAGATTCGAGCGACATCATTATTAAAGTAATGCATTTTTTGGATCGCATAAGATGTTAGCGTGATGAGTATCAATGAAAGAAGAGGGGCATAAATCATAGTTTCCTTATTTACGTAAATCGTAGATGATGTGAGACTCCAGGATGACTTCACGCTGTATTAAGGGAACGCTCTAATAGTAACCGTTAGCTCAGGTTTAATGAATGTCGCGATATATCATTACCACACGATCTATGGCGTATAAATTAAGAAAATCACATCATTGCTTATCACGCTTAAGTCGGTAATTGCGTACAATTTGACCTTCCTAATAAACTATAAATCGACAGCGGCTAGACAGTATGATTCAGTTCAATGAGTAGCTATTATCTATGCTACGACGATATAAATCACGACACGGTGACGGTTTAAGCGCATTAATCAAACAGAAATCTCATGTTTTAGAAGTTTAGTGAAAATCTTAAGCTAAAAAAGTGATGGCTATTACGCTCTTGAAGAGTTCATTCACCGTGTAAATGAGCGCGGCATTTTATTGAACTTCCCCGGTTTCCAGCGATGGATGAGTTGGAATTCTTGATCGATAACAGGAGGGAAAACATTTTCCGACTAGGAATACCATTCACTTAAACGATGGCGTGAAATTTCGATTTGCCCTAATATATGTACGTACTTTCCATGCATTATCTCCGTTGTAAATTAGAAACTAAACCTCGCCTGAATTGATCGAATATAGTTTCGCCTCTCCAAGTTACCGTAAAGAGAAAGAAGGAGCGATTGACTTGTAACGCATTGGTGTATCACTGGCGGCTACCATAGTCCACTATGCGTGTGCGAACGGATCGTTAAATCTCGAATACTGATCTCTTTTTTGGTCCGTAGACAGCTTAATATATTCTACGGCACCGCGTTAAACGTGCATCCGAAAGAGAGCGGTAGAAAGTTCAGCTTAACCCATTCTCACCCTTTCCGAAAGCTTTGCATTTTCCTCCTCGATCAAAGAAACTGATTGAACGGAGAAAGGCTTACCTGGGGAAATCTCAGATGTAATTCATTCGTAAACACTCGCGTCATCAATTTTCGTCGAGGTCGAGATTCTCCGACGAGGAATATAAATAAAGCCGTAGAAAGGTAATTAAACTGTTATATCTCAAAAAGAATCTATGACAAGAGTAAAATCTTCCCCTAGTTTTTCGCTCCGGATTATTTTCAACGTCACCATATTATGTTAATGAGAGGTAGTTTCATCAAAAGAAAAACCAAAATCTCCATCACCAGGGAAAAATTTGTAAGGAAATATATCAATGATAAGTAAATGAAGATCTCGCCAAAATGATGACCATAGATGCACAATATTTAAAAAATAAATATAAGGCTCTTTAAAAATTGTTTTTAGAGGTTAAAAGAATAAAGAAAACTTTGTACATAAGGTGTTGTACTATTATGACCGGTTTTGGCTACACAGCCGTCATACACAGCCGTCATACACAGCTCACATAACTAAGTTTTCTTTATTCCTGCAGAATGTCTTTCCACGAAATTTGGCAAAATAAGATAGATTTTATAATAATAAATTCTAGCTATTCCATCCTATTGTATCGCGTCGAAAGGAGGTAATTTTAAGGAAAACACACCTATTGACCATTAAAAATGACGTTTTGTCGTGATAAAAACGTCAATATACAAATATAATAAATATGTAGTGATTATGGAATTACGTTGAGGTCTTCAGTTTGGATAGATATCTAAATTACTAGTCCTAAAAAGCAATCGACATGGAGGCAATTGCATGGTAGACGTCTGGTATTCCTTGAAACGCATAGTTACTGAGTGGGTAAATAAAATAGATTGTAGGATTTCAATTCTTTCTAAGATTAAAAAACCCATAAGTTGAGTTTATGTAGTTATAATTCATGGTTTATTTCAGGAATCCGGAAGTTCAGCGAATTCATCAATATCTACTATTCCTCAGCAGATGTTCACCGAAAGACCTTTGTCAAATTGCAAAAATTTTCTAATTTTCGAAACGTTTACATCTACGCCCATAATGGTCTAATTAATAACAATCATAATAAAATGAATTTATTCTTTCACCTACGAGAATTTCTTAAGCAAACTTGGTATAAAAAATAACGAAGAGTGCACATCTCTGGAGTTTTCATTAATTAGAAGGCTCTTCATTACTCAACCATTTCCGATCTCAACCGAAAAAAAACCATCAGATATGGCGCAGGAGAAAGAGAGAAAACTTGGATCTCCTTTCAAATGGGGCGTTGCCAGGGGGGAGAAATTGGAGATCGATAAATACAGAAACGAATAAAGGGTTCGATTCATTATTCTTCCTTTCCGGAGCATCCGAACACCAATAACTCCATCTACGTCTCGCGGAGACGGCTGACCGAAAGAGAGGTTCTTTGGGAGAGACAAAAAAGAAGATCTGAAAACAAAGGAGTCTCTTGGAGCGTGTTTGTGTGCCTTGGGCCTCTCCCAACTCGACCACCGTCCGAACATAAGCGCAGACCCATTCATACCCTTCCAGCAATCGCTATCAACCCGACCCAACTGGACCAATCTTCTCATTCTACAATATTCTCTATCCGATTTCGTCTTTTTGACTGTCTGTCGACTTCCGTAAAAGTAACATATTAGTTATTTCCTTAAAAATAATCGTAAAATTTCCTTAAAAATCGGAGGAAATGAACCAGAAGAAATGTTAACGGAAAGCGATCATGAATGGAAATGAATTCTTGGAAAACACATTGTCCAACGGCGTTTTCCGAAAAGAAAATTCGAGAAGATACTGCTACCAAATATTAAGACATACTTGATGATCTACGATTGCCTAAAGAACCTGCGAACAGTAGTTTTCTTTTTTCTCGAATCTCTAATAGACTATATAGCAAGTATTAGAATCTAATTAAACGGGCGTAAAAATGAATAATTACTGCATTATTGTCAATGTAACTACTTACATGTAGTTTTAGGTATAATATTTCTCTTCGAAAGGGCATATGCTTAATGGCTCTGTTTACTATGTTCTCTCTATCAATACTGTGTTAATCTAGTTTTTTCCAATATCTTCAGACTTTTTTACATATTCGCTTACTTATTGTTTTACCGGCGCATATCCGAATGTTTTGTCGAGTTTAGTGTTTCATTTACTCTATATAGCTTTGTTTAAAGCTATATAGACTATAAGCTATAAAAGTTCAAAAAATTACACTTAGTCGGAAGAGGGTCTTTCGGCATAAAAATGGTAGCTCCAATTAGAAGTTGTAGCAATGGTCTCTTCGGTGCAACATTGTGACTATGCATATTATGGCCTTCATTAAGGGAAAATACCATACCTTAGTGCCGATCAGAAACTAGAGTTCTAAGGTAGTGGAAACGAGTTACAAAAATATGCATCAAAAAGTATTCCCGCGTCAATGTAATAGAGACTTCTTCCCACATTTTGAATCATTATTTGCTTCTGTTCTGAATTAAAGTGGTGCTTGGCATACCTCAGCCCCATAAAATCTAATCAGAAGAAACGTAATAGAAGATGTGACAATCTGAAGGGGACATCACCGAAATGTTAAGAAGCTCCCACATTAGAACGGTATGGCACCAAATTTGAAGCGATTCACGAATCACTTTCATTGAAATAAAGTTGTTAGTCCATCTGTACCTTCCGCCCTTTCCCATCTAATTCTTTCCAGCATTCTCCGCCCCACCCACACTCCTCCACCCTTCTTTCTCACCCCGAGCCGCTCTTTTCTTACGGTCCAGACTTTGGAGCAGACGTAGTAATTGATGACTGGGGCAGCAACCTCTACACTTCCTCTCTCGCTTCTATCCTCGTCCCGAGTTGCCACCCCCATCACCACCCGATGAGCATTTCCATTCCTTTTTTCCGCCCTTGGTACTTGCCCTCCCGCGATCTCAAAACGCTCTCATCCAACACCTTCTAGGAGCTATGTTGCCACGTTTGGTAGCAGTCGATCTAATTCTCACCTTCGCTGAGAGGACTGTGCTTTTGGTTCTAAAGACGTGTTGCTTGTTAAATGCAGTGACTAATAGAACTGCATTTTAAATTTAAGTCAATAAAGACAGAGGTGTTAATAGTACCATTAAGAAAATCTCGGGGCATACCAATCGAAATTGGGCTCTAGGTGCAAGGATCGCTTAAGACCTCATCAGAAAACTATTTTAACTAGTTTATGAGAAAATTCACTTCTTAGGACTCTCGTTACCTATAGGTGCCTAAAGCTTTAAGCACCTTCCGTCTAAACCGGCATTGGTGGCGTAGTGGTTAGCGTGCTTGCTTAGCAACGCCGCAGGTCTCGGGTTTGAATCCTGGTCAGGGCATGATTGTCTTTCCTAGGTTAATTGTAAGAGTAGTCTCATTAGAGATTCAACAATTACATTCGCCCTAAATAAAGGCATTATTATTATTATCATTATTATGCTAAACCATCCCCTGAAGTGTACACGTAACTAAGAGTAGAAGTTAAAATGCTTGCTAAGATTTACGAAGCTTGCACTTATCGAATTTGGCGAATAACAGAAGCGCGAAATCTATTTTTGCTTGTATGCACAGTAACTAGATAAAATTACATCCATTCAAACTTTCGTCGTGGAGTCGTCGAAATCCTTAAAAGGGAAAGGAAACATTTACTGGTACGTTTTCCAAAATTGTTATCCATTTTCTAAACAAAACAAATACGAAAGTTTTCGAAGAATGATCATCATTATTTGACATTGAAAAAACAAAAATAATAATTTAGTAAAAAAATAACGCCAAAGTTTCGTTTTTTAAAATTTTTAATGCTCTTTCCCAGTTCATCGACGCAGTTAGTCTGACACTCACTACCGTGGATCATGAGAAAGGAGCTATCGAAATTAAACCAATTCTCAACGGGGGAAAATTCTTCAGTTTGCACTTTTATAGTTTCGAAATCACAATTCCGGCAAAACGGAGTTCATATTATCGATACGGCAATTTTTGTTTGTTTGGGTAAAATTTGCACAAAATATTAGTCACAAGGTTTATCTTTCATTCCGATTATTCAATTGAAGAAAATAATGTGAGTTTTATGGAGAACATTTAGCATTCACAGTCATTACTAAAAATGAACTTGGAAAATACTTGGTTCCTAAACGTAAAGAATGAAAATAGAAACTTTTATTCGAGCCAACAGGCCTGATGATGGCGTGAAGCATTGAGACTATGGTTGCAGAATAAAATTAATCGCGATACAGGTAATAGTTTTTATCTTCATTCNCCTCTTTCATCCCTTTCCTTCTCTAAACACTCAGTATGGAGAAAATTGTATACCTCCGAATATATTTCTCTGAAAAATTAATTTCGAAGATGCTTTCGAGCCAACAGGCCTGATGATGGCGTGAAGCATCGAGACTATGGTTGCAGAATAAAATATATCGCGATACAGGTAATCGTTTTTATCTTCATTCTTTACGCTAAGAAGTCCTACTGCAAAAACGTGGGCAATTAATGCCAGAATGTGACGGATTCCTAAAAATGTGAAAAAGTCTGATTCTAGCCTGATGCAGTTCCTGCGCTTTTTTATCCTCCAAACACTTCCTGATATTATGATTCAATTGCAAACGTCTACTTTGTTTAAGAAACTTTTGATACTACCTAGATTCCAAAATTCATGGCGTCGGACTTTAAAGAGAATACTAAATTTTAATGTAATAAATTGAAATTATTACTAAGTAAAGATTTTAAATGAGAAAACATTGGGAGCATCTTTTGTGACAATATGAATGAATAGGTGACACTGATAGATCTACTTCAAATCGGTAAATTTACTATTATCTGAAATAGGAAGAATGTAACATTTACATCCTGAAGCCGGTAAAAGACTTTACAATTACATCAGCCGTAACCATGGCTTGATCCTTTAACCTTTCTTGCTAATTTCTGGATACAAAAGACATGGCATAAGTTGTCAATGATTTCTTTTACTAATGCCAACCAATAATATACTTTCAATAATTTTATCTATTATATATTTTAAGGCGGTAATAATATTTATTCATAAATCATCATAATTCATATTATCATTCATAAACCATAGTAGTAGTAAAACTTCATAATATTCAATAATAACGGCACGGTGAGAATCTTACGGGTCAGATTGAGAGTAAAGTGATTATGTGCGAGTGTAAAAATTAAATTTACATTTAAAGAACCACGACATACATGTAATGCGCCTCTTTGGTGCTTATTCTTGGACATACCGAAAGTAACAGCGAGGATTGAAAACTCACCTGCATTTCGATGAATTGTCTACCTTGTGTAACGATATGATTTGCGAATAAACAAATTTCTTAAAACTTCAAGGCCAGAACTGCATCGCAACAACGAATAACGGTAATTTGTCAAATGTGACAAATCGACGACGGAATTCATTTCCACATCTCGCCACTAAATTCCATACGGCGCAGTACCGTCCCAATAGGAAGATTTCTCTCCATCTTTATTGTGCGAGCGCCGGCTAGTGAGCATCTCTTTCCAATGCGTAAACCTCCTACGCCGTAAAATGCGACGTCTCCCCGTCCGCACCCTCAACACCGCCATTTCACAGAAGCAAAAGAAAAGCCCATCCTAAACGCTTAGGGGACGAGTCGACGCAAAGCACCTCATTAGTCTTCTCGCTTTCAGCGCCGTCGCCGCCCAACGTAAAAGGCGGTAATAATAAATGACGGTCGCGCGGCGCAAAAGGAGCCGAAAAACTTCCTTTGGATCCCTTTTCACTGTTGTTTGCTCTTTATTTTTTTGGTTTATGGCACGTGTTAAAAATGCTTTTTGGAGAAAGGAATTTTTGAGATTCCTCTTGCACGTGCATTCATGCCGGGTACCGACTGGTTGCGAGGAATATTAAACCATCAGCAATGCGTTTTGACACAATTGGGTCTGCAACGCCTCCTTTTGCGCGACAATGTCGTCGGGGAGGTGTTTTCGCTTTCCTCAGCTGTCACGCAGCGGCTGCATTTCAAGCGACCATAAGTTCCTCGGGAGTCGGAAATGATGAGAAAACTCGTTCGCATTAATGAGGAATATTTGAGTTTGACAAATTTTAGTCGCAACCGTAATAAATTTTCAGTTCTCGTTAGATTGGACATGGATATGAAAACTGAAAAATGATGTATTTGTACGAAATATCTCAAAATTAAAATGTCTGATTCGGAAAACTTGAAATTTGAAGGAAGAGGTAAATATTGCCGAGGGGTTAATACTTGAAAGTATTTTAAAGAGGATTATCATTTGTTTCTACCCCTAGCGTTACAACGACTACTGCAGTTCGAAATGCGTTCCTAAGGAAAAGAAATAAATCGCCATGCTAACAAGATGAAATACAAGAAAGCAAGCAGCGAATGCATTAACAAAAATCTATTTTTTAGGTTAATGAAGAAGCAAAAGATGCAGGTACTTCCCAAAAATTACTCCAAATAGTATTTAAAGACGAACCTCTTAAATATCCATGTAGTTAAATGATTATGATTCAAGTAAACGGTGCAAGAACAAGGAGAAAAGGCAGATATTTTAATGAAGACAGGATGTTCGAATAAAAGGTTGATTTTGCTATACAGGAATAAACAATTACAAATAGTTTATAACTAATATAAATGCAAATGTAATACAAATGCTGTTTAGTTCGATTGCCTAGCCGCCGATGAAATGCTTTGTAGTTAAAACGCATCTTCATTAATCCAAAGCATTTTATTCCGAAGAAAGAGGGTTATGAATGTAATTCAAGAAACTACTGATTTAACAGTAGGAACTCTCTTACCTTTTATACATATCCCATATTCTAATGAAACAAAATTTTAAATTAAGTATATTTTATATAATATGTGAATCCATTATATAAAATAAACAAATAAATAATTATTATTTCCTTTTCGTTTGCTGCTGACAACGGGAATTCTGCTCATCAAGGAGAGCTTTAGCTAGATGAACTAGGCATTTGGATTTCCACCTCCCTTATCTCTTCCATAAGTATCCGCGGAGGAAGTGTTAAAGAAAACAGAACACATTAAGGGGAGGCGATGTAGCGAAATCGATTTTCCTGGGAAGGGACAAACGCCGTTCGTCAGCGTTATACCTCATGCGATCATTCCGTGTATGACAGGACGGCATTTGGGTCTTTATGAGATCCGTATAAAGGTTTGCATCCCTCGCTTCCCTGGGGCAAATGCGTTGGGGTGCATATCGGGGTAAAAGGGGACGGGGTGAGGGGGCGTCGCGACGGTGATAACGCACGGTCCTTTCTCTCTCTCTCTCCCTCCCTCTTTCATCCCTTTCCTTCTCTAAACACTCAGTATGGAGAAAATTGTATACCTCCGAATATATTTCTCTGAAAAATTAATTTCGAAGATGCTTGAAGTACATTTGAATATGAAACCAAACATTACATTAACATTACATATATTCATCGTTAAGGTATGCGCTGCAACGACTCACAGAGTGCTCCTCAGTTCAGCCTCAGATCAACCTTGGATAAGAAGCTATTTCATGACGAAATACGGGAATACATGAAAATACGGGAAAAATTTTCCTCAGTTTTTAAATAAGTTCGTATAATTAAAAAAAATAATTCATCCTTTTGCATGAATTATTTCTAGCCTTTTTTTAATCCCACAATGAAACATGATTTGGTTTAATATTACGATCTCACAATTAAAGTTGTTTTCGATCCTTCAAATGAGAGATTAAATGTTCTTTCTTCTAAGACTTATGAACCTTGTTTGTGAGTATACCACTATTCAGATGTTAAATATCCATGTGCTATTACCATCATAAATTTTGTTTTCTTTGGACGAGTTATGCCTTCTTCAAGTTGGCTAAATTATATACACCGAGTTTTGGCCTTTCACAAAAAACTTGTTGGGGAAAAATTGAATTAGTAATGAATATACACATTCAATTGAAAACACAAGAAAAGTTTTAGATTACAGAAATAAATGGGAGATTCAAAGGTTGTGTAATTATCAACGAAGAGAAGATCCACCTACAATACGGCCAATTCTTTCGCCAGCTTTATGCTTCCTTAGCTCTCAACGTTTCGCAATCTCTCTCTGCTATTAACGTCCATTATTTCCGTAAATTCTCCTCAAAAAAAGTCCTCTAGGTCCTCGAATTAGGGCTAGTAGTCCGGTGTTAACCTTTGGCTTTCTGC
Source organism: Ladona fulva (assembly GCA_000376725.2). NCBI lineage: Eukaryota > Metazoa > Arthropoda > Insecta > Odonata > Libellulidae > Ladona > Ladona fulva. The sequence continues at coordinate 1,294,674 of KZ308498.1, forward strand.
AAAAATAAAATGTCTACATAAACCATTTAAATAAAAGAAGAAATACTCTATTAAAATCTCAACCCATTCCACCAAACAATGAGAATTTTTCATTCATAAATACAACATAAAATTTACATGTAGTAGGAACTGAAAACTAGTATCAACCCAGCATTCGATCAAACGAATTGATCAATGTTGGAAGGGAAACAGCTTTACATTTCTCTTACTTTATGATGTAATAGCAAAATAGTCAAGTGAAATAAAACAACTTGATATGGTCGCGAAAACAATTCAATTCAATTAAAGCGCCCAAAATTTTGCAATCTCAGCTGAAGAGAATTTTCAGTAGATTCTTCAAGTAAATTGTATAAAAACACTGTCTTGTACAATTTAGAATTATGATAGGAAAGGGGAGCTTTCAGCCTTCCCAGCATATATTAGGAAATTACTCAACCCAGAAGCGCCTGCCATACCTATTTTCAGGACTGCAAGATTTTGGTTGAAATATTACGAATATTTCTGTGGCCCGTCCATGTGTTAGCTCGAAATGTTCTTCCATAGAGATCCACATTCCCAAATGGAGAAACCAAGGCATGTTTGAAAGACTAAACATTTCTAATATTGAATCAAATAACACTTTTAAAACACATTCTAATCTCATCGCTTATCGTTTGATAGTTCTATAATATCAGAAAGCAGGAACAAATGAAAACCTTGAACGTATTCACCCGTGAATTTCGAAATGGATGCAATAATTAATTATGACGCGGAAATAACAAACAAATGCACAAATAGAGCCGATTTTCCTAGCCTAGACTCATTTCAATCGTATTTCCTTCAAAGAATTCAGCCAAGACAAGGGCTTCGATTCTTGCTCTCAGTAGCGGTTTGTCTCACTTGTTTATCTCCTTTCCCTTGCATTCCCCACACCCTTTTAAGTGAGCCAATTCCTCTTCTGGCGGGGGTTTGGACGATTCCTTTCCCCGCGTCACACTGGGTGACTACACTCTGAGGAATTAGTTCCGCAACATTACACGGTCAAACTGCGGTGTTAGTCACACAAAGTGTGCCGAAAAGAGGACTGAGGGGGGCGGCGGAGGCGGAGTCGAAAATGGGAGGAATGAATGGGGTGTATGAAAGAGATATTTTCTCGCTCTTTGAGGACGAATTCGAGGGGTGGAGAGCACCGCGAAATGGAAGTACGAAGAGAGATTTGATGAGTGAGGGATGAGGAAGAGTGTACAGCAGGGGCGCGAAATGACATTTGGTCGCTCCCAAAGAGTATTAACGCTGAAAATTACATTCGTATAAAATATCGCCACCCTATTTTGGAAGGTTTTTCGAGGAATTCTGCATTTGTGTGGCGTCGCGTCTTATCCCCGCTCGTTTTATCTTCCAAAATCCATCAGCGAGGAGGAAATGTCTTGCGCTTGGAATAAAATTATCCTAATATTTTTTGGAAAACCCTGACATGTTCTTGGAACGATAAATAAAATATATTGCGCAGAAGATATAACTTAATATTCGTAGAATAAAGCTGCAGAATAATCCCCCGTGATAAATATAAAACGAATAACATCGGAAATTGTAGCAATACAGCAAATTATGGGGCTTTTTGCGTCACGCTGTTCGTTTTGATAAAATAGTCATAATAGCAACTAAACCATTTTATATATTTAAAAACTAACAAAATTTTAGAAACCATTTCAATGTCTTTAAAGAATAATTTTTACACGAAATATAAGGATGAAAATTAAATTGCACATAAATTTTGAATAGAGTACGATATGATTTATGCGTTACAAACTCAATCAACACTTTAAAAGCAATAGATTTTACATAATGCGTATGTACTTTGTGAAATATAAGAAATATATATAATTATGAAATAAGGAAAAAACGACTGAGTAAAAATGTTTATGGTTCTGTGCGAAAAAATCGACAAAATTAATCAATATTTAGAAGTCTTTCACGAAGAAAAATTGAAAAAAATAGTGATTTACTAGCAGAATTGATAATACAATTTTTCCAATGTCTTAGCAATCCGTCATGACCTTTGCTGTCGAAGTGCCATCTAAACCCTGCTACTAGTATTGCCTTAGCAATCAAAGGATCAAATGCCAATCTCATTAAACGCAATATCCACGGATACGCAATATCCACGAATAACAAAGACAAACCCATTCCAAATTCACACTCTTAAACTTGGGGCTATTTATCTAAACCCTCCATATCAAACGTTTCGCACGCTATGTCTTTCAAAACGCATTCAATATTACAGAAAAACTCATTACATCTTTCTATCCTCCCTTACGTTAAACCGTTCGACTTACACCCTTTCCTTTCTTCTTGATGCCCCATTCCTTTTCCTCCACCAAAACAACCCTCACCCCTTCCTTTCTTTATCTTTCTTTCGTTGCGATGACTCAATCCCTGCGGAGAGACAGGAAGGGTGTTGGGCCGCATTGCTCTTTCGGAATTGTCCCGAAGGAAATTCCATAGGACCTAAAACTGTGCTCTGGGGCACCTATCTTTCAGTACAAACAACGAGTGGAGTTGAGGAAACAAAACTATTTTTTATCCACGAAACACCGCCCCAAAGCCAAAGACCGCATATCTTCTAAAGTAGACAAAGGAGACAAACAATACTCTAAATATAGGCAAACGAGAATAGGAGTTTTCTAAGTTTTGAGTGCAGCGGAAATTTACTTTGTGTTATTTACGGCAATCACTATGAAGTATAAATTTAAACAATGCATGAACCTATTTTAGGAAGGAATTGTTTTAATAGTTTTAGGATAGAACAGTTTTTCAGCGTAATGTAAAGCAAAGAGAAAATATCATCATTATACACTAACTGTATACACCTTAATTTATACTACCGAACTCTCACACTTATGGTTTGAGTTTCAAGTAACTTTTACAAAATTCAAGAGATAGAACCGTTGACTAAAATGATGAATACTTTCCCTTTTGTAATGTTATGACGTCATTTTGCTAATTAAAGTTTTCCCTAGTAAAATAGTTCGGCTTCCAACTTGTAATTTAGGTTTCCATTTAGAATTTAATGCTGAAAGTATTCACTACAATAAATCCTGATTTCGAATCTCCAAGCTGCATCGCGTTTCTCATAAAATTTCCTTTACCTCTAAAACGAATCCCTCCACAGGCACGATTCGACTGTTTCACGGCTAGGAATGCAGAAAATTGTTTCATTTAATAGGCAAAAATTATAATTTTTACATATCACTTCGCATCCTCGTTATTACCGACTCGTTAGGTAGAGAACATGCCTTACTGCAGTGAGCGCGAAGTTACGACTCCTATAGAGATGGACATCGTTGCATCTCGAAATTCATAAGGCGTGAGCAATTTGACTAACAAATTACACTCAACTCTTTGTTTTTCATTTTGTTCTGTCGCAAAAATAGCAAGACCCGCCTCGAAAGCAACCACTTTGAATTCGCCACCATAAGTTATACTTTCACTTAACCTTTGAGATCGCAAAACAAGCACCATTATATGTCCAAGATTTGTACCCGCCCCTTCGTGGGAATATACAAGCGGTTTAAGAGGTAAACACGGCACGGAGTTGCTTGAAAAATCCCACGCCATGAATTTACGCCCCATATGCATCAAGCATGAATTCCTTCTTGCTAATCGACTATTTCATTCAGAATGCGGTATGCTGTATAAAAGAAAGAATGGGACAGTTAATGAAGAGGTTCGAGAAAGGCAATGGTGGGCGAAATTATGGAATATCTGCATATCTTGAAAAAAAATATACGTAAGAACTATAAAATTACGAATATTAAAATGGATTGCCTACGTGAAACTTTTTTATTTGAATCTATTCTCATTTTATTATTTTATGATCGACTGAATATGTAGCAAATTCATGAGGTAATCTACATTATATTTTAAAAATTTCTCGATAAGGGTCTATATTATCTTCTCATGCTTGAACCTCCATAGTGGCATTGCCCGGTAGCCTTAAAGCGTTGAATTTGTCGATTGTTTCAATTATGCTTATGCAATAATTGTGAAGCAAAAAGGCAATTGTAGCCGCAAAGTTTCCGCGTATTTGATGCTGAAAGAAGATCAAGCGATTTCTCTAAATCTCTCTCATTATTTACAGCTAGTGAATAAGAAATATTTTTATAAGATGAAACGTTCAAGACTGTGCTGCTTGCAAAGTGGAAGTAGTGGCACAATGTGGCAATGGAAGGTAAGATACAAGTTCGTCATGTATTAGATGGTTCATGGATATTATAAACTGGGATGATGAAACTGGGAAACGGAGTGAATATAAGGACCTAATGACGTATAAAGAAATCGGGGATTACTTATAGATGATTGAAATATCTGCTCGGCTAACTGAGAGTGAATAGTTGAAGCATTTTTAAAAGTGTTTCGACGGCTGAGAATATTCCCACTTATGACCCCCGAATCGGAGATCGAATCCAGGACCGCTATCACCAAGGACGAACGCGCTGCCTACTTGACTATCCGAGAGCCTCTGACAGCTAAATCGAGTACATACGTTTGTAGGGAATATTAAAGTGGAACTTATATTTAACTTTCAGTTGTTATTACGGTGATTAAAATGTAATGTTAGAGGAATTCCGAGAATTTTCCTATCTAATTCTCGTAGCGCAAGATATATTTTGTGCAGCTTAAAATTTATTTTATTATTCAATTCTAGTAATTTCAAGTTTAATATTGCTTAGAATTACTAATGTCTTATAATTGAAATGTATTTTGGTGAATCGCGTGCCTTATGAAAGAGTTCTCATAAACTATCATAATCACAAAGATATTATACATAAAGCATAAATCAGTTCTTCCCAAACATTTTCCTCTACGGCACATTCGCGGATTAATTTGACCGCCGCGGCATATTAAACCATACATTTTCTAGCCAGAATCCGTTAGTAAAACGTGAGGATGCTAATGTGGGATGAAAAACTATTATATTTTTAGGAGGAAATTTTGTCGAATGATAAAATATCAATGAAAATAAAGCTCACATATAGCGTAAAATTATAAGCTTCCGTTTTTCTCGAGTATTATGAAATGAAATATGCCCCAATATACGTTTTTTCTCATACTCCTCCTTCTTAGCCATGAAGATAAATTTAACAAGGTATAATATGTAGTATGATATTCCATAATACTCAAGAAAAACGTAAGCTTATGATTTTACGCTCTATGTGGGCTTCACTTTCATAGAGTAGCTACGTCGTAACAAAACGTAAATTCCAATAAACTTGCCCTCAACTATACTCAGCAATAAGGATAGAAATAAAACAGGAAGAATTTTTTTCTTTGCGACGGCTGGAAAGAAAGTGTGGGAAAGGAAGGTACGTGCATAAGGCGCTCGGATGAAGTTTAACTCCTTTCTCTCAATTGATGGCACGGAGGCATAAAACACGGAAGTTGACCCGTTCCCTGTGGGGATCCACTCACTCCGCCCACTCAGCAGATCACACCCTTTTTATTTCGCGGCTTGCGAGTCGAGTTCGCGTGTCGGCATTAAAGGGTGCGTGGGAGCCATTGTGTCGGTGTTGCGAGTGAAGAGGGTCGGCCGGTTTGATATGCTTGGAATTTCAGCATAAAGCGCCCTCCGATACATCCTCTCAACCCCTTTCTCTCTCTCTCTGGGGAGGCATGCCCGTCTTGATAAAAAAAGCAACGCCGGACCCATCCCTCCTTCCTAACAGGGTTGCCAATTTGCCAAGTTTTTCGCCGTATTGAGATGCCCTCAAGACTGGGGTAGCCAAGATCCACTAATTTCATCGACTTTAATACGATTTTTTCAACTTGGACAACATTTAAGATTAGCTATCACGGATATATGATCAGCAATCTAAGTATTGAGTCTGGTATTTAATCTAATTACTGAATGTTTTCGTTCTTAATATCCAACGCCTGTTTCGCAAGACAAAAATTGGAGTAGGTGAAATCATTCGAAAGTCTTGCTTAATTTTATTTAAAGCATATCTTCTTACACAGCAAACTTGGAATCGGAAATTCTATAGGCGAACATAAAAATTTTATCCGTCTAATGATGCACCTTTGGAACCTCATAATACACTTGGTCGATTGGAAATAACTTACGAAAGAAATAAGATAGAAAGCCATACCTCGGTATCAATTCCTGGAGCTCACCAAGGTTGAGTCTTTAACGAAAGAAAATGACTTTATTTAACAGTAATAAAATCAGTCAACTATTAAATCGAGAAAGTGTAGTTTTCCCATAGTTATGAAAATCCGAGTTTAAGAAATTACCAGCATCTTAATGAGAGTTTCATATTCTTCCTTTATAATAACCTCATCTTGCCATATGATTGTTTGAGAACTCAAGCATCTCTTGGAGCTGTTACTGTTAGTGCTGAACTTTAAAGCTTGGTAAGTTCCAGAAAAATTTCGAACACCTAACTGGCAACGGAAAAAACGATGATGTGCTATTAAAAGTGGTTAAAATTTACGTGATATGAATTAAATTTTACTACTACGGAATGTTTTACTTACGAGAATAATACAATTTCGAGCTGAGCTTCATATTGTATTCAGCGACAATTATATAACTCCCCTTAGCAACTGCGGCCCCACCTACCGCCGTCTTCCCATGGCAATGAGACGAGGGAAGGGCACGCATCGAATTGGAGCAAGAAGCGGCGAAATGCTTTGAAGAGGACAAAGAGATGCCGTGTGGGGGAGGGACGGAGGTAAACAGGAGTCTGGTATTGTTGGAGGGGAAGGGAAATCTGTGGGATGGGAGAGCTCTCTCTCTTGAAATTCCAAACCTAGTACTATGACGCCTCGTCTGCTGGTGGGTGGCTTCGAGGGTTACCACCAACCAACCCTTTACATCCTGCACCCCTTATATCCTATCCATGCTCCTGTTCGGACTTCGATGTTACCTATAATTTAAATCCTTCAGCGGCCAATCCGCGCTGCATCGAGATTCCTCACGAGGATAGAATATGGTCTATTACCGTACTCAATCCTAACCTCTAGACTCTGACAATAATTTCAATCCTTCCTCATGTGAATCAAAGAGGTTACGTCTGTTGGCTACCAGGCAAGGCTACCGTGCGTTAGTTCCCAAGAGACATAAAGAGACATTCTCTATCTCCTTCGTGACTATTTTCGTGCATTCCGGCGTAAGGCGCTATAATTTCCATGCAGCCGCGTGCATAAAGAAGCTTTTCTGAGCAATTAAGTAGCACCCATTAAATCCGAATGAGTGTTACCGGCAGTAAATTTGTACTTTCTGCCTCTCTAGCGTGGCTTAAGTGCAAGAGAGAGAAAACAGATTATAGGATCGCAGGGAATTCTTAAATGATTCTAAAAGCTATTAAATGACTTTGTGTATCTTAGATGAAAATACTGAAAGCATAAATGGAAGAAAGTTTCATTACTACGTGGATTAAAATTATAAAATGAAGGGAAAATATCTAATACCAGCACCAATAAAATATCAGATGAATCTAAATCTCACTCACTAGGTTGATAAGCTGATAATATCTATGTCTTCATCAGAAGTTTCTATGTATTTCAATGGGATTAGAGAGTTAGCACACCGTATCGCTCTTTCAAGACAAAAGAATAAGGCAAAAACTCCTAACAGTCGCAAATAAGATTGATTTAGTTGCGGATTCATGATTTACACCTGTGGAAGCTCTCCACCAAAGGATTGCAATTACAGAGGTAAAGAATATATTTTGATTTCTCATACAATACAACGTAATCATCGAGAGAAAAAGGAGTAATTATAATATACATAAAATAATTAAATTCTCATAAAATTATCAGCTAATCTCTACAAAATTGGATATTATTAAATTAGTAATGTTTATTTCATATAATTTAAATAATAAATGATCATAATTTCAAAATAATCTAAAGGACACAATTGAAGAAACAAAGGGGCAGGTGAAATCTATAAAACCAACAGCAGTGTTAATGGATCGAGTGTTAGAATTAAAATTTAAACAGTACTAATAGATGACACTACACAAGAAACACTACCTATTGACGACAATGATAGATAGATATCGATAATACGAAACAAAGAAATAGTGAAATATATCAAGCGATACTTCGTAGAACATTGAGGAACATTTGTCAATTTTTTTTACAAAAATCTTTATAAATTATAGATAATACATTTATAAATTCGAATGAGAAACAAAAAATATTAATTAATTTTTTTGGCAGATTTGCCATTAATTTATAGGGAAAACTGAGTGTAAGAAAGACTCTTGGAATGCCATCTTATGCATCCTTTCAATCATTAGTTTTAAAATTTTAAATGAGAAAACGGCAATTGGAGCAAAAAATGAAACATTGTTGAGTTCAATAACCTATAATTCGGAAATTTCGATCACATCTATGACCATCATCATTCTTAAGTTCTTCCGTTTCCTTAAGTTCCCTTTCTCCGATACTTAATAATTTCAAATACGGTAAATATGATAAAAACGGTCGTTTAAAGTCATACCGCGAGGCTTCCTATATGCCGCGTAACTTTTTAACCCCACTCCCAGGAATTAAACAATGACTTCGTATGTATATAACGGATAAGACGAGTATTCCTCGTTTTATGGCCTTCCCTTCCCAATGCCTGTCTAACGATAAGATGCACTCTGAGGCATCCGGCCCAGAGCTATCTACCGGTCCGTTTCCTTACATCTCTGTGCCTTCAACTCTTCCCTGTGGAAGGGAACAGACGGCGTGTGTTGTCTACACCACCGGCAAGGCACGACGGGGGTGGATAGAATCAAATCTTCCATCCCGAGGAAACCGGCTTCGAGACCTCCCGCCGGCAAACGGGAGGTTGAAAACAGACCATATATAAGAACAGTGGTGTGCCTTTATCTCTCTCTTTCTCTTCCTGAGAAGAGAAGAGGGAACTGGGAGAGAGCCTGGATGCTTCTCGTTTCATTTTTGCCGACGCATCTCCTAAAATAAACGGTGGCATAACCGTCGACATAAAGCTCTTTTGCGAAAATCATAAAGAGGTAATAATTCATAGGGGGTAAGAGGCTTTTAAGATTCGGAAAAAATAGCGAAAGCGATTCCAGAATTACCTCTGAAGAGGACACGGCCCTAAAGTATCTGGAATCATATCCAGCTGCTCACCTCATGTATTTAGAAATTTGATTGGAAATGTGCAATTAGGCGGTGGAAGTTCTTAGAAGCTAATGATAAGCTATGTTCCATTATAATCTTTAATTAACAACAATATGGAGTAAACATGTTTCACTAGAAACAATTGCAACCCTGGTTAAAAGTTTAACAGTTTGACATCCGTTAATTTTTTGTTAATATGAATAAATGTTTGATACATTGCGAGAGTAACATAATAAGCTGTTTCTCATCAATTATATGTAAAATAAGAAATTAAAGGGCAAATAAGAATTATGGGTGGTGATTTAAGTACTTTAAAATTTCCATCAACTCCAATTCTCGAAGGCTTCGTTTTTAGTAAGAAAATGTTAATAAAATTGGAAAATTAAATTTTCTTAATTAATCAATATGATTTCGAAGAAAGAAAACGTGTGTGTGGAATGTACAGGTATTCAACTCTATTTTCAATGAGGATGCATAAAGTTAAGCTTAACTGAAATCAGAATGATACCAAAGAGCCGGAAACCGCTTGAATTGATTTCTTCCTGCTAATACCGACCTCAATGCCGTTATATCCATACATCTCAACCGGTCGACTTGTTTCGAGGAACACTCCTGCGCCTGTTTCAACGGATCAGAGCGGAAATTTTTACGACGAGCGCGTGATTCCCCCGGAAAGGATAAATACGCCCGAGAAACGAAACCAACCCTTTTGATTCCTCGAAAGGAAACCTTAAGAGAGTTGAAACCGGGCCGCCTTTATCTGCACCGCTTTATCTTTTTACAGCCGCCCTTTGACGGACAAAGTATAATGCGGTCTTTGAACGGTTACGCCCAAAAAACCCGATGGGAGGCATCGAAACCGCGCGATTATCGCCCGGGCCAACAGCCGAAAGAGAAAATCGTACTGGGTAATAACAAGTGCGATCCAACCGGCGAATTACCAGCCTATTCACGTAATTGAATCAGTTCGGGAATAAATGTTTTGCGAGCGTCAGATAAAAATATGCTGGTTTCCATAGGAGAAATCGTTTGAAGAAACACGGTCTATCGTCGGAGTCTCTCACATTTTCTGGATTAGAACAAGGGTTCGTTGGGGTGTATCCGTGCGCACACGCACGTGCCAAATCGCAATCACGCACGTGCGCTCGCAAGCGGAAGCGGATCGATCCACGCGTGTGAAGTGTTTACTAGCGGGTGATAATTGCATTTCGCGGGCGATGGTGTACGATCATCCCTCCGATTAAGATGTCCTCCGTCAAGCGAACTGTAAAGTTTCTTCGGTCGTAATTTTTCCTTGCGTTCAAATGTGCTTGAAGCTCGTTTACTTTGTAGCCGGTTGTGTATAAATGGGTGCATTCCGATCGTTTGTTTCCGTATCGTTATTATCTTCCACTGCAGCCGCCTCTGGACTCAATAATGCACAGCTGCATTTGAATGCAAATGAGATAAGGTGGTCATAAAATTATCGAGAGTTAAAGGAAAGAGTGGTGAATGGGAAGTTTAGGAGGCACATAAACCACCAATAGGCTACGATGATGATGTGGAGAAGGAAATTAAAGCATTTTGAAATGCGAGTTTCCTTATTGATGTTACATTTTGAATCAGTAGGATTCAAAACCAGCACGTAAAATCCACTTTATCTTTACATTTATCTAGTAATTAAATTAATTTACTGAGGATTGATTTTCCAGTCATTCAATAGTAAGCTTATATCGGTTTCTACCAAACATATCCAGTACCTTAAACAATAATAACGATAAATCGTCATTACTTAGGACATAACAGGCACCCGAAGAATTTCAAAGATAATAATTTTTATTTAGTCACTGACAATTAATATTTAGTCACCGAGTGATCACTCTAGTTTATGCCTAGTTACGAACCTTTCCGTACCACAATAATCGAGGAAATATTTATTATGTTGATCGTACTGTGCTTTAAAAAAATGCAGTAAATGCAACTTCCACCTCTTAACACATCCGCGTGTCGAAATACCTGAACTTAATATCCTTTTCCATTCTCTTTGATATCAGACACTTCCCCTCTATGTCTCCTATTCCCCCAGGACTTTCACGAGTGTTGCTTTATCTCTTCTTCAGCAAGTTCTATACCTAACCCCCTTCCATTTTCTCCCTCTTTTAAACTTTAAAACCCTTGATCGTCGTGCCATCTTCAGCACTTCCTCATTTTCCCTAGTAACCCTACTTTCTCCAGGTTGTCCGGAACCTACATTTCTTAGGCATCCACTCTTTCTCTTTTATTTTTCTTAGAGATTTTTATCTTCATCTTAAGCCGTAAATCACTCCAAACAGGCCCTCATTAACATATCATGCCTATTCATACGTAAAATATGTACATGCATGTGTTTCTAGCATAGTTCGACACTCTACGCGTAATGGCCCGGAAGTAGATTCCCCACCGTAGCGGGATGCGGTATTCCAGATGCGTGAGCCACCCCCGTTTCATCTTCCCTTATCCTCAAAAAACATTCTCCTTCCTGCTCCTTTCTCCACCGAAATCATCTCTTGCACCTCCACGTCTCCCTTTTCATCTCCTCCTCAAAGCCTTCCCTCCATTATCTCCTCGCGAATGCTATCTTTGCAATCTCTTTAACGCTTTGTCACGTACAAACATTCGCGCATCCTCCGTTTCCTTCTTCTCTCTCCACTTCCTTCCTCATTACGACTCTCATTTCCATTTTATCGTCCACTTGTCAACTCGACCTCTGAGAGCCGGCGCGTCATTCGCTCCAGGTCTTTTTTTTGAGGTCGACGGAAGAGATATTTCCGCACGCTTTTCCTTTTTTTTACAACAGCTCCAACTATCATCACTCGACTACCGTCAAGCTGGAAAAAAGATCTTCCCCACTTTACTTTTATGGATGACCTGGGATGAATAATGATGAACCTATTTACATCTCCTCGCCCAGGTTTTCTCTTTCCCTCTATCTTTTGCCCCCTTAACCTCTGAGATTTAACCCTCGTTATTTCTCTCCTCTCCAGCTTCGAAAACTCCTCACCTTTTACATTTATCTGCTGCCTTATTGCACTCCCTTTCCCGTTTGGACGTTTCGCCGTGCGAACAAGAGCTCTTTCAAAGTGAGCGCTGCGTGTGACGAACAAGGGCGGTCGGATGCTTGGGGCGGCCGATTAATCCTTATTATCCTCGCTAACATTTCGCGTTTCGTGCGGATGACAGATGTTCCATACCGTGCGGGGTTGTCTCTCGTTTCATTGTCCTGGGACCAATTGAATCTACCGCTATATGTAACGAAATTGAATCATTAAAACAATGTTGAAGCGTACGAGGAGATTCCACGTATCTCTCTGCCGAGCTGAGGTTAAGTCGAGAAAAGGTTGCATTTCGGTGGCACATGAGAATGCCGTCCATACCGGACTTAGCATCCATTTACAAAGGAAAAAAAATTAATTTTAAATTAGTCTTCTCAGTACGGAGTTGGGGAATACAGCCTTTAGGCCACGTGCGGCCTCTCCCTCACTTCTTCAAACGAAATCGTACAATTATATTCTTTCTTTACTGTCTGATTTTTCAAGTTAAGTGAGAATAAAATGGAAAAAAACGAGTATTCACTATTCTTTAACTCTTAAACTGTGAAAATACATATTTTGAAAATTGCTGGGCACATGGATATGGATGGATGATTCAATATATATTACGAGTTTCATAACTGCAATAAAGCTACTTAATTTTCTGTGTCATATATAGGCCGTTCTGATACAGCGAGAAAGACCAGGGAAATAGATGCTAGAACGAATCGTTTCAAGAATTCATTTCTTCTTCTAACGATACGCGAAAGTAATGGATTAGGCAGGTGGAGTGATGGTGCATGTACCCCCTGCCACACGCCGAAAGGCAGTTTGCACGGTACTTACATAGACATACGCTTAATATTTTCTTGGGGTTTCCCTATCAAATATTTTATTTAAATTAGAGATAAAAAGGCCAAAATCATCTAGTTGCGATGGGAGCAATATTTGGGTGAATGATTGAATTAATTTTTTCTCGTACATTTTCGATAAAATGAAAACACTCCCATGGAGAGTAGTGTCCTTTTTATTTTCAATCGGTGTTATAGACACCATAATAAAACAATTTGAATGCCCGAGAATGTTTATAGAAGTGAAAAATGGCGCAATGGACGACAGATAGGCCTTAAGGTCCACGCCCTGGGCCTAAGAAAATAATTCGTTAAACAATATCATTACAATACTGACCGAACGGGATGACGAAGCAGTCCGTCACCTCGTAATTTTGGAAAGATTGAGAGACAACTACATTCACCTACTATCCCCGATCGTGACGAGTGTTTACGTCATGCCCACTCGATCGGATAAAAATAGTAGCAGCGCACGACTAGTGGTGAAATTCACCCCCCAAACACTCCCGTGCATTTCCTGCCCTTTTCCATCGATCGCGAATCCCTCCTTCACTTCATATCACATCATCAACTCATCCCCCGCAGCCATTTCCACTCCGCGGCAACAATTCGTCATTCTTTTTACTGTCCCTCCCACTCTTCCCACCCTCCTTTCCGCGCCTTTTTCCTTATCTTCATTCCCGCGACCCTCCGGGCTCAACGCAAGTTCTACGGCGCGCTTTTTTCCGATCGGTGGTCCCTAAACGGGTGAGGTTTCTTCAGCGACCGCAAACTCTCCAATCAAGCGCTCAACTCGTCCTCTTCCTCAACCTGTTCAGCGGCGAAGGGAAATTAAAGAGGAGAAACAGTTCGCGCCGTTTGTGTTACTGACCGCCTCTCATTCTCCCTTTCTTACCGACCTCCGCGCACCGTTATTCTATTGTTTTTTAATCTCTTCTCCAGCCTTTCTTTTTGTTTAATTTATCGCTCCGGGACCGGTGGAAGGTGTCGAAGGCGTGGAGATGTGTGAAAGGGATTCGTTGATGCGATAACTCTTTTGGAATCGGCGGTACTTTTTCTGCGCTATCCTGTTTTGATTTCGCAAACGCTTTTCTCTCCTCGATCGGTGAATCTTACGCAGCGGCGAGAGTGACCGAACCAGTTTTAGTAAATACCTCCACCAATACCAAATGAAATTGTTTCGATTACTTGCCAATTACACCCTCTGCAAGTTAGCACGTTATTAACGCTACTGTTAAACTATCGATCATCATAATATCGTTTTATTAGAAGCACTTCTACAATGCAACATGACTCACAAATATAATGTATTTATCGGCGTGTAACACGCAACGTAATTTTAAGAAAGAAACTAAATATGAGTAAATGAATATGCTACTATTTACTCAAAGGAGTTTTAATGAAAAGAAGTCTATGAAGATAAAACGTTGGCAGAATAAAGTCATAGATTTTAGGAACAAAAGTTGTATTATCCGCCAACGAATACGGTGATAAGAACTCGTTACAATATAGCGTGGTAGATTACGTGGGTGGTGTATCAAAATTAACATATTTTTAGTTTATAGTCAAATGATGAAAAGCAACAAGTTGTTGATTTTGTGCAGATTATCAACGTCTGCGAAAATGAAGTAAAAAGGAGTATAATTCAGATAGCATACCATTTTGAAACATAGCCAATCTGATGCGTACTAAAAGCCAGAAATTATTTTATTCGAAAGGAATCTATTATGAAAGAATGATATTAAAGCATTGACCTTTGATATGAACGGCATGAATTTTAATGTTTCTTATTTATAAAGGACCGAAAAAGCATAATACAGTAATCATTTCCAACTTGGGCATTACCAAACCATTTTCAAAATTTCAGAACATTAGGATTTTACTAACTATATTTATTTCTTAATTATAAATGACAATTCATTAGAAAGGGATTCAGATTCTTTTGAGACCATTTTCTTCCATTTGTAGGGATTTATTAGAGCCAGTACCTTACAAAATGTTTCTTGAACCAACCTTTTTTTACAAGAACAGCATTTAAATGATGCAAGACACTGTGAAAAAAAGTCAATCCAGCTAATCCTGTCGCGAACGGGTGCTAACAAAACGCGAGGAATTTAATTTAATCTATTATGCCATCTCCCCTTTGTTGTAACGCATGACGAATCAACCGCACCTATTTCTATTCTTCGTGCCGCTCCGTTTAATTTCAACGAAAAAAATCGTTCCTTGAGATATAAGATTCCGTCCGGTTGAAAAGCGTTTAATTGTCAATAGTATTGGTGGATGTTTTATGGAATGCTTCCTTTGTCATTTGGCGACCACCCAATCTTTGATTGTGTCTTTTGTTCTTTCTGGCTAACGTGTTCTAGGACGTAGGACTTTAAACCCTTCGTTTTCTCCAAGTATGCATACCTTGGCTGATAAAGAAATTCCCTCCATCAACTTCCATTTGTTTTCCTTGTCTGCTTGATCGATTTTAGTGTTTTTAAATTCCATGTTGACAATAAGTGTGGAAACAAGAACGTGGTAATGGTAATACTTTATTATATTCCAACTTTTCATGTAGAAACAATTTGCGTTAACTGAGGGTCATTAATAAAAAATTATTGTCTCGCAAACCACATAAGGTTAAATATAATTCTAATTTAGTGTTTCCTCTTCTTCAGCAAGTTCTATACCTAACCCCCTTCCATTTTCTCCCTCTTTTAAACTTTAAAACCCTTGATCGTCGTGATTTGCCATTAATTTATAGGGAAAACTGAGTGTAAGAAAGACTCTTGGAATGCCATCTTATGCATCCTTTCAATCATTAGTTTTAAAATTTTAAATGAGAAAACGGCAATTGGAGCAAAAAATGAAACATTGTTGAGTTCAATAACCTATAATTCGGAAATTTCGATCACATCTATGACCATCATCATTCTTAAGTTCTTCCGTTTCCTTAAGTTCCCTTTCTCCGATACTTAATAATTTCAAATACGGTAAATATGATAAAAACGGTCGTTTAAAGTCATACCGCGAGGCTTCCTATATGCCGCGTAACTTTTTAACCCCACTCCCAGGAATTAAACAATGACTTCGTATGTATATAACGGATAAGACGAGTATTCCTCGTTTTATGGCCTTCCCTTCCCAATGCCTGTCTAACGATAAGATGCACTCTGAGGCATCCGGCCCAGAGCTATCTACCGGTCCGTTTCCTTACATCTCTGTGCCTTCAACTCTTCCCTGTGGAAGGGAACAGACGGCGTGTGTTGTCTACACCACCGGCAAGGCACGACGGGGGTGGATAGAATCAAATCTTCCATCCCGAGGAAACCGGCTTCGAGACCTCCCGCCGGCAAACGGGAGGTTGAAAACAGACCATATATAAGAACAGTGGTGTGCCTTTATCTCTCTCTTTCTCTTCCTGAGAAGAGAAGAGGGAACTGGGAGAGAGCCTGGATGCTTCTCGTTTCATTTTTGCCGACGCATCTCCTAAAATAAACGGTGGCATAACCGTCGACATAAAGCTCTTTTGCGAAAATCATAAAGAGGTAATAATTCATAGGGGGTAAGAGGCTTTTAAGATTCGGAAAAAATAGCGAAAGCGATTCCAGAATTACCTCTGAAGAGGACACGGCCCTAAAGTATCTGGAATCATATCCAGCTGCTCACCTCATGTATTTAGAAATTTGATTGGAAATGTGCAATTAGGCGGTGGAAGTTCTTAGAAGCTAATGATAAGCTATGTTCCATTATAATCTTTAATTAACAACAATATGGAGTAAACATGTTTCACTAGAAACAATTGCAACCCTGGTTAAAAGTTTAACAGTTTGACATCCGTTAATTTTTTGTTAATATGAATAAATGTTTGATACATTGCGAGAGTAACATAATAAGCTGTTTCTCATCAATTATATGTAAAATAAGAAATTAAAGGGCAAATAAGAATTATGGGTGGTGATTTAAGTACTTTAAAATTTCCATCAACTCCAANAAAATTTAACTCATATGAATCCACATCCTTTCCAAGATTATAAAGAATTGCAATTTTAATGATTATTCCCGAAATCTCCTTCCTCGTATTAGTAGGCCCTTCCATTCTAAAAATACTGCCTGACATCTTATCATAAGAACGTTCTTTCTTCATCAATTAAGAGCTCTATGTCCAATGATCATAAAATTTGAAGGAATGAGGGTTAAATGAGGTTATCACCCACATTAGTCACAGCATCAATAATTAATATATCTTTAACATCCACCGCTGATCGTTGCCGTATCTAAATTACATAATTACACTCTTATAATGAGAAGCTTCGCTATTTTAATGGGACATAACACAGGCAGAATTGAAATAAATTGGTGAGGTGCCATTTAAATTGGCATAATCGATGTAATGATCGTGAATGATGACGCAACTCTTGCCGAACGTTCTCATGATTGCTTTTTCTAATAAGCTACAGTAGGGTTTCCTAGGAGGTGAATTCTTTTCTATGCTTCCGTGATCGATGAAGCAATAATAGTGTTATGAGACGTTTGAGTGCAATGTTTATCTTTCCATCGTGACTATTCAAACTCACGTTTGCTGCGTAACGGACACCTAATTTGCTTATACTTAATATATCCGTCAGTCATGTAGGAATTTATCCACTTCAAAAACTGCGAGTAGCAGCACGCTTTTATAAATAACATTCTTAATATCCCATTTTTAATAACGTGCTATTTTCTTAATACTTTTATTTTCTCCGACAGACATCATCTATTAAATATTTCTATACGAGTCAAATCAACAGATTTTTTAAGTCTAATTTTGAAAAGGCGTTATTTAATGAAAAATAATCCTTCTTCATCGCATTTTCAAATTCTGGGAGATTAAATAATAAAGGTAGTTACTTAATGCTGCTCTCTAACACGCGATGGTAATCATCCTTACAGCCCTGCCTTCTTTTCGACTTTCGTAGATGGGGAATATTAGAAACGTCCTCCTACATATTCCGGCGAAAATATACTCAACGTTAAGGCTACCTGAGTGAAGAAACAGCACTTTTTCCTCTACCAGATAGTGATCTGATGCTTAAAGATCTACTGGAAGCCTCCATAGATTTTGGATAATCGTTGTTATCTAAACACCTACCCGGGTCTCTCAGAACTTTATTCGATATTTATAGACAGCCTCACGGATCCCAAACGCCTACAGACTTTAGGTTGATCGTTAACATTAAAAAAAAAAGGTCGGAATGTGAGGAGAATTGAACTTTTTTGATTGTTAGATTCTCAGATGTTAAAGTCAACGAGAATTATAGTTTACAAATAATATATTCCGATAAAATATATTCCACTGATACAAATGCGATACTTATCATTCGAATGATTTCCTAACAAAACCTAAAAAAACAAAGCATAATAATGAAAATGGTGAATAATAGGCACAGTTGAAAAAACGTCACATTAGACAAACATTGCTCATTACAACAGCAAACTAGAGATCTGAAGTTGGGGTCACTCTTTCTAGTGGTACTGATGATAAGTACATGTATTAAACATCTTGAATTACATAGGTACATATGATCGACCCCAAAATGATAAAGCAACGAATATTTTGGCGTATAATCATACATATTATTGAATCGTTGCACATTAACTGCATTTTATAATAATCGTAACAAAATATCAAATAAAAAACTAGTATGTAATATGGTATTAAAACAAAGAAAATTAATAAAAACTAAAATATTGTAATGGCCAAATATTATTTAAGTAGTCGAGTTAAAAAATAATGGATTCCAAAGACTGTAATGATAATTTTTGATTATTCTATTGACAGTTCTCTAAAAAAACCTCAGGATGTCCGTCATGCATGAAAAAATAGATTGTAGCTCTAGCCATGTCAGCTAACTGGTAATGAAATAAATTTCTCCGGGAAAGAAACGTACGTTTCAAGAGATTTAGATTGTTCGGTGCCTTACAATCTCACTCATGAGTGAATTTCCGAACAACAAGCGCCGGTTAATTAAGATTTACATCCGAGGTGCTGCTAGCAAGCCATAAGCGGACAGAATGTTTTTCTCCCTCTATTCTGCGCTGGGTCCAACGTGGTAAGTCAAGGGCGCATACTTTCACGTCTCAGCAGATTGCTCATTTAATAATTTCCCTCAAGTGTGACAGACAAACACGTGTAGCGGCCTCCCGTGCGACTGGCATCGAAGGGGCGAAATCCGACTTTTATGGCCGCCCTCGCGAATAGTCCTGCCCACGCAAAAAAGATCGCTTGAGTCTCGACCAACTCCTGCCATATCCGCTCCCGAAAGGCGATTTTGCTCGAGATAAAATCTTTGGATAGGTCCACGATTTCCAAATCAGAGAATGGACCAAAAAAAGGGCAATGTTCATTTTTTTCATTCTGTTAGCTTTACCGTTAACCTGTGTTTCTTCTGCCTTTGAAATTGGCCGTACCTCAACCTGGGACATCCAGGATTGCGAATTTCCGGTTTCGCGAAGCAAATAGAAATTATGTGCGCGTTCGAAAAAAGGAAGAAATTTTGCAGACACCAATGGAGTCTGAAGTGTTCGATAGAGTCCAGAGGAAGTTGAAAATGAAAGAGTCGGAGCCCCAAAAAAAATAGCAAATAGTACTACAATCTGATTTTTAATTATGTGCTCCTGGACTTGTTGATTGTTAATTTATTGCGAGCTTAATTCATAACGTATACGAATGATTTTAACACCAAATAAATGTTAATTTTATATTCTTTTTTAATATGTTTTTGCTGGCGCTGACGAAATTTATCGAGAAAAATATTTAAACAAAGTCACCCAAAACACGGCACTTTTTGCGAGTAGCGGCTTTTTCGCGATTTATAAAATTCAATTTCAAGGAGACGGAGCAACTTACGGTAACAAAATTTCAACCAGTATTACTTTAGAACGGTCTTAGTGTGATGAAATTTAAAATTTTGGAATATTTCCAAATAGAAGTAACTGATCAGTCCTCTGAATAATCTGAATGGCGCGCTGGAATGAAGTGGTTACATCCTGAGGGCTGTTTTGGGAAGGAACAAGTAGGAAGGGAGGGTAAAATGGACGTATTATCACATACGAATAGTAAAAGCTACTGAGGTATGAATAATACTGAAAAATAGCATTCATTTCCGTCTCGTTTTAATGCTATGAAAAGGATTGCTCATAGATACTTGTAAAGCGCTTATGTGAAATTGTTCCTTTCGTTGCATTCTGATTAAATAAGGAAAGCAAGGGAAAAATACCTCACTCCTCATCTGGCAGAGCCGCCTCATTCCCTCCTCAAAGTTTTATAGTAACTGATGGTAGTAGCTGATGACGTAACCATCCTTCAGGCCGATGATTTTACTGACAGACGGATTGGGAAATATGTCTAAATTACAAGTTAGTTAAGTACACTTTCTTTAACATAAGGTGTGCTTTCGGCTTCAATGGGCTGAACAAATACAACCCGTTTTAGCTCTCATGGCATAATGGTACATGTCTTAACTGTGAAGACCGTGCAATGAATGCGTTCTTTGAATATCTTCCGCAATTCCATTTCGGATTGCGGACAAAAATAAGTCGTGATACTGAATACACGTCCTGTGTCTTCGTGCGGTGTTATAGCTGCACCCAATTTCACGATGGGTTCAATAAACTATATACTCGAGCATAAGACCCGTTTCTGAGAACGTATTAAACCGTAATTTCATCCGAAGAGCTGTGCAGTGTCACGTCTCTTTCTCACATCTCCTTGCTTCTAATTCTCCCTCGTTTATTCGCAGTTTATAGGTCTCGGCGGGAAGCCACTCGACCCCAAACGCTCGCAGTAATAACAGTCATCCGAAAAAAGCACTCGATAGGGCTTTCCCGCAAGTTTCTTCTTCTCCGATGCCAATCAACCAGAGACTGCCTTTATCACCAATCAAGTGGTGAGTGTGGGCGACGAACGACTATCGATAGCTCATCGTCAGGGCGGAGCGCACCGTCCCTTTTCCTCGTAAAAAAACAAACAAGAAAGGGGAAACGGGGCTCACGGATGCCTCCGAGACTCAGCAGTTTAATTCAATCTCCACCGTACTCAAGATAGTAATTAAAACATTTAAATCTATCCGCGTATTGATTTACGAGGGCATTAATTACAGTATGTCATTTATTTTACTTCCTCAACTGTCTATGCTTATGGTAAGCGGAAGGGAAAAAGATGAGGAACCCTATGTTTGCGTGAAGTATACTTTTTAAACGGGCGTATAGGATACGTAAATTTACGTATCCTATACGACCGAAATAGGATATGTAGGAGAAATTTCTGTAAAAATCATGCTCTTTAAATCCATATGGAAGATAGAGTCCATTTGTTAATACTTGATCTTGGCCTCTTAAAGTTCCCAATATTATTGAATCCTTAAGCTGAAAAAAATTGCTATGGGCGGTTAGATTAGGCAACTGAAACCTAAAAGTGATTGCTAGTAGTAGTAGTAATACTGTTACAAGAGCTTCAACAGCTGATGTCATTTCGTACGTAGGCCCCCACCGGGAATCAAACCCGGGACCGACTTCACTGAACTTGAACGCGTTGACCTCTTGGCTATCGCTAAAGAAATAAAATGAACAATTTTCATGAGTTTAATGGTAAAGTAAATTTTGCAATTCCATTATAGCATTCCAAATGAACAATATCTACCGATAACGTATTAAAACTAAATCTGAAGTCTTTTTAATTTCTGATCAAATATTAGGCACGCAATTTATAGGTTGAGTGGTATTTAAAAAGTATTGGGTGACCAGCCAGTCACTTAGATTAGAAGGAACACTGGCCTCTTCCATTCTTAAAAATGTTCCATATCGAGAATTTTCAGCCTAAATAATTTTATATTAGAGTCCTGAACAATATTAGCGAAAGTAATTTGTTAGCGGAAAATTATTGAAATAAATCTTTGAGAAATTTAAGAATGAAATAATAAAAACTAAAATATTGAAATGGTCAAATATTATTTAAGTAGTCGACTTAAAAAATAATGGATTCCAAAGACTATAATGATAATTATTGGTTATTCTATTGACAGTTCTCTAAAAAAACCTCAGGATGTCCGTCATGCATGAAAAAATAGATTGTAGCTCTAGCCATGTCAGCTAACTGGTAATGAAATAAATTTCTCCGGGNGGTCAGTTATTACTTTTTTATTTTCCTGATTAGTGAGCCGTGATTATTCATAAGTGAGCGTGAAACGATAAACATTTCGAATAAAAATATTTCTCATTTTCCGGTCTTAAAAAGCTATGTCATGAAATGAGATCTCGCCTTTCAGATCTTATGCAATCTAGTTTTAAATCTACAACAATCTAGATGCAAGCGTTTCCGCTTTTCCAGGCGCGTTAAAACTCAAAAGAACTATAACAATCGCAAGGATTATAAACTAAGATAAAATAACGCAGCTTGCAAAAGCACTTATCATAGAGACTAGACACAGAGCAATCTTAGCGCGCTAACCCTTTTTTAACCCTTTTCAGACACGCCTTCTGCCCTTCGAAGACGCATCTGCTGCACTTGAAAACACATCCTGACAAGTCGCCATATCATTAATCCCATTATGAAAAGGAAATTGCTTCGACTTGATCCGGAACGAGATAATAAAGTCATTGTGGATAGCATAAGGCGGCTGCCGCTCTTTAAAAATGGTTGCTTAGGAATGCTAAGGATTAAGGAAGAATGGGATGCTGTTTATTGTTGCACAAGATGCTTCATGGGAGAGGTTTTCGAGATCAAGGAACGGGTTGAAATTTCACGCGACAAATTGAGATCTATATTTCTTTAGTTGAGGTCACTGGCGGTATTCTCTCTCATGCCTTATGTAGGTGACTGAGTAAAACTGCCCATCGGAATGCTGTTTACATCTAGAGCATAGAACTGAATGAAAGATTCTTGCTGGGGAGGAAGTTAGCGATTCCACAATTTGTAGACAGAAAGAGAATTGCTCATTGACAGCAGCTGAACTCAAAGCCATCGATTTACTTGGACAGGTCTGAATATCACATCACAGGGGTTAAAATACAATTTTTACGAATAATCGTTAGAATGATATTCATAATGTACGTTACGTTCGAACGTTATACCTCAAAAAAGCCAAGAAGATAATGGTATCCGTGTATTTCCGGAGTGTTCAAAAGTAAATAAACTTCTTTTTATACTTGAAAGAACGGTTCTGCCCTCTTTCAACAACTAATGATTTACTTTTCATTGCAAAGGAAAATATTTGCTTCTTTTTCAATTACAATGAATATTATACTTAGGATCCACGAAATTAAGGACGAGGAAGCTTAGTGCACATATAATTTGTCACGCAAAATAAGGATCGGTGAAAAAAATCTCAGCCGATGGTTTGTACTTTTAACATCTCCACCACTGAATGACAACCATGAATATTTTAGAAATTTTCCCTCGTTTCCAACAAAATTGCTTACAAGAAAATTAACTACCTAGCATCCGTTCATTGCCAATAAAATTCAAAACATATTTATTATATGACATACGTATTCATAGATCATACAGATCATCAGAAATAATCCTTTTTCCTCTTTCGTCATTAGGAGAATGATAGTAATGAGCACACATTCTATTAACGCCTAGTCAAGGCTACATATTCCTACTGGTTGCTCTTCAGATTGAAAGTTTATCACCACCCTGTCATCTCTGCAAAGTCTTCCTCTTAGCTTACTACATCCTTCTAGGTCTTCGCGAGTAAGTTTCATAAGATGACACTTAAAAAAAAAATTCCTTCACAACCAAGAACCCTTGTTACTGTGCCATCCATTTCCGCAACTTTCTTTAATACATCAACTTAAGTTGACTATAAATTGCCTTTAATATTTTCCGTAATTTCCTCAACAAACGTTGATTGTGCCGCGTTTAAATTCACAAAGCGAATCCTTTTATACGTTAAATGATTCATCCGTATAAAGAATGCAGGAAACTTCCTTATACCCTTGATTGCCGTTTTCATGGTCTGTCTTCAGACATGCAAAATCATAAATGCTTAATAACTTCTGGCTTCAAGGTGATTGTTTTGATGATTTAGCTATGCTAATCATCTTTTAATCACAGTTCTGCCAGTCATTGCAAATCTTCATTACGACATTGTCTTCTTTTCTGCGCTTCATCTCTTAAATATCCTCGATACTAATATCTTAATGCTTAAAAATATTAACAGAGAAAGTCGAACTGCTAAGCGCCTGTTTGTAATAATGACAATGTATTTCATTTCGATGAATTTTGTTGCCAAAACGACGATGAAAATCACATTGCAAAACCTAAGAAACTGTCCAAGATATGAGAATTAATTTTGCATCTCAACTAAAACGTGTTGCATCAATTTTTATGGGTCTCTCTCACTTTATCACTATCCACTGTTAAGTAACTTTAAATTAAGTCATATTTTAATATGCGTAATCTGTAATTTCGACGATTCTGATAAACTTTTTCATAATTTACATAATTTCTTTATTCTTATTTATTATGATTATCTTTTTATTATTCTTATTATATTTTCTATTATTCTTGTACAGAGTAAGGGGAAGATATTATGTTCCACGATGTGAAAACTTTGAATTCAGACCATGACCTGCAGTGAATACAAAATATATTTTGAGTGAAAATAGATTAAATTGATAATCTAGCGTTATATAAACAATTTTCGTCGGAAAAATTTCGCTCTATATCGGTTTATCCTTAAAGGTTTAGCCATCAGGAAGAAGAATACAAGGTAGCTAGGTAAAGGAGAATGAAATAGAAACGAAACCGCCTGGAGATAAATAAACAAACAAAAAAGGAAAAGGTCGTCAAGGAAGTCTCCTACGCGCCCTCCGAGTAATAAATAAAGGAAAAACATAAATTCGATCCGCCGCGGTGTCTTGTCATGTGCTAAAACCAGATTCCAAAACCTCCTCCTCCACCCACTTTCTCATTCTCTCTCTCCCTTTCCACTTTCCTTTATCTCATCCCTGTGTTCACTCCCTTTTCTCCTCCTCTTTCTTACATAATACGGATTCTTCTTATCGAGAACTTAAAAGAATTCCGCCTCCCTGTCTTTCACCGAGACACTGGCCATCGAAAGAATTGCCTCCTTGCTCTGCTCCTTCAGGCAGGAATCGTCTCTTCTAAAGCATACTCTTTTCATTTATCTATAATGGACACCGTAATGAGGCACTTATCACGAAATTACTGCTACCTTTAGTTTAGGGTTTCTTTTCTTGCAGCTTAAGACCATATTCCCAATTCCCACCCATACTTCCAGGGTGCGGAAAGTTTTCCCGCTCTTTCACTTATCACAAGAAGCCGGCTGTAACTTTCACTTTCGTCTGAAGGGATCTATATTTAATATTAATAACATTAGTAAGCGGCCTTAATAACTCTCGCGGTAGACTTTCACAATCTGACATCTGATACAACGGTAATTCTTTTACTTTTCGGATGCCAAGTTTTCTCGTGTTTCTCTGCAAAGGCGCCATCTGGGACTGCTTGCGGCGCTATGGCCTCGAGAAATGCTTGGATTAGGGGATTTTAATTATGATAAATCGTTATGAGATATATATTCTTCTCATACGCTCGGTTTGTTTCGGTTAAGCATACAGTTTTCTACGGATAAAAATAACTCAAAGAAAGGAAGCCGACTTTTTAAATATTTAGGAAATGCATAAGGAGGCTGACCTTCTAGATATCATTTGCGCATAAATTTGTCTCCAGATGACTAACTTCTGTGCTGTCGTCATTTAAAGTGAAAATACGCATTAATCATAATAATTAATGGGTGGTTAATTAAATAACGTGATCAAAAATATGCCCAGTATTTTTTAATTGCGAATTTATTATTTTAGAAACAATATCATTCATTACACGCTGGGCAACTTCTAAAATTAACTTCTCTATTTGTTTACCCTTATATAGAGATTAATTATGTTACATGCGATAAAGGACTTTTCACTATCCAGCACGGTTAAATAAAGATCTTTACTGACTTAAATGGTAATTTATTAGCTTTAGGCCTCATTGCTCCATTTAGTTAGTCAATGAAATATTTTATTATTCCATAATAATAAAATATTTAATTTTCTGTACAACTTTTTTGTTACTCTTCATAATTCAACAATTTATTGACGAAGCGAAACACTGAAGTGCAAAAAATTCCAAATGGAAACCTTAAGTTAATTTTTGGAATGATGATAAGAAAACAGGATACTGTGAAACATGTGAACAATATGAAGTCGTTCCTGCATTACGAGCTAGTTTTAAATTTGTTTGGCCACTTTTATATTATATTAAATTAATATCCCGAATAATATCTCGAACGAAATGTGAACGGGAGACTCCGTGAGCATGTCCGCCTCAAAGATTCGCGCGCTTGAATTTTTAATGACCTCCCGCCTGAGGATCAATTTAGATTTCGTGAAAACGTTATAAATTCTTTTACCACTCGTAATCCTGTGTAATATGACGCGCATTTGGCAAATTAATCCCTCCCGTCGAGAGCGACCACGTTTTGGGGCATTAACTCCTTCTTAAGAGCCTCTTCTTACATTTTCACTTCTTGGATTCATTTCGAGGAAATCACCGTAGCCAATTAAATAACCGTTCTTCCTTTCCATTACGTACGAAGATTGTCCGAGAGCCTCCTTGGATTTTTTCCCCGTGATAGCTCAGCCATCAAGATGTCCCGCTGGAAGCCAGGTGTAGGGCCACATAGGAAAGATACAACACTCACGCACATTCTTGGTGAGGGAACAAGACGTCCCAGCCCCTCTCTAACGATAAACCGACCGCGGCGCTCTCCCTGTCTTCACTGGAACGTGCATTTCGAGAGACACGGCAGAGAGAGAAAAGGTCGTAAATCCCATCTCCGGGATTCGAACTTAGGCATTGTGTCTGAAAAGCCATAACTCTCATTACTTCGCTGGGTGGGAGAAAAAATATCGCGGGCTGAAGTCCTAGCTGCACCTGCCAACGTTCTACGAAAGATGCATCCGATTCCGGATTCTTGAAAGCTCGCTAGCCTCGCGTCTTGATTGGGAATTACAGTTGTGGATGACTTCCATTTAAAGAAGTAGACGGAAGATGGTCTGTCATATTAAAGATCGAAGTGAATGATGCAGGAATATAACGGTCGATCATGAAGATGCGTTATTCTGCTACGCCGTCTATCTCTTCACTCGTCATCGCGTGTAAAAAGATGTTTCATCGACGTCGGTTCTTTCAGAAAATTCAATCTTTTTATGGGCAGGCAGGTAGATATAATACGGTGTTATAATGATGATAAATCGATTCGGAAACAACTTCGATATCAGAAATTTTTATTGGGCGAAGAGTAGTTTCCCATATTTTTCCACTTGGAGACATAAACATACCCAAAGATCTACAAATCCTTTAGTAGTAGGCAAGAATGGGACATATTACTTAATTTTTACTACTTATTACATTATTAACTACTTTAAGGCCATCTTCATTACAGAGTACGCGTATTCATGCATATCTACCAAAGGGCTAGTTTAAAAAACAGCGAGAAAATCATTACTATCTGAAAATTTCGTTAAAAGAGTGCCTTTTGTTAGCCTAAGCATCCTAAACCATAGCTAAACCATACTCTTATATTTTCTTCATTAGGATTTCCCAGTAGCCATAGTTTACTTTCCCTTAAAACGCTTTCACCTTTTCTCTATTTCTCTTTCCCTTGTTTGGACCATCCTGAAACTTAAATAGACCTTTAAATCTATCTTCCAATTAAAAAAAAATCAGTTCTCATTTACTCCAAACCGTTTTGCACTCCTCGATTCCAGCTTATGGTTAAATTCTATTTATAAAGAAATTTAAAGGTCTGTTTTCGACAAATTATCGTTATACATTGTGTTAATGTCCCAAAACAAAATATTATTATTTTATCTTATCTTTTACATTATCTATATTTTATGTACTCCTCCACTGCTTCTTTATTTCTGGGGTACTGCAGCTTCTCCTGCAGGTACTGCCTTCTCCAGCCAGTATTCTCCTCATAATTCGTTTTTCTAGGATTTCTAAGATGTCCAAATTATTATTCTACAATAGAGATTCGATGGCTTATACGCAATATAATATATTATAATGCTTTGATGAAGAGGGTTTACTTTTGGATCAGTGAAAATGAGATTGTTTTCCCGAAGAAGAAATGACTCAGAAATCCTTGAATAAGCAGAGATTTCAATCGGTGACGCATGAACATTGGCTGTAAACGGGGAACACCCATTGAAAGCAATTAATGGATGTTTTAAGAGATCAACATTCACCTTCTATTTCTTTATCGTGATATGATCAAACAGTTCCCGATTGCGGAAGCATATTTAATTCGACAGACACTTAAAAATAGTATTTCAGATGCATCGTAATGGCAATATGGATCTGCGAGATAATGACTTGCGTGATTTCGAGAAGGCTATATTATTCCAGCAAGAGCAGAAAATATTTTCTTTCGTTTCCACGGAGGAGAATTGGCAGGATATCGATGCGCCATTTATTATATCGCACTAAATTAGGTACTCTCCTCTTTGCTTGAATAAATTATTATTATTACTGTCAAATCTAAATTCCGGTGTTTTATATCCAATATATTGGATACTGGATGAATATTATTGTATACGTTCGAACCATATCTCAATGAACGGAAATTTTTCCATTTGTTTTTGTACTCAGATTGAGGATGTAATTTTCATTTCTTTTGTCTTCGAAACGTAAAAATATGAAAGCAAGGAGGGTATGAATGATTTCGATTAAAGGAGTAAATTTGGTTTATCCTTATTGAAAGCAATGAAAAATGCTTACAAAAGGTCATTGTTCAGCACTTACGTGGATTTGTTCCACTTACAACATTCTTGCTCGATGAGAAAACAAAAGCAAATTACCTCATTCCTCATCTTACCTTATCGCCTCATTCCCTCACCAAGGTAGATAATGTGGCTTAGGATACACCATACTGTGGGCTGATGGCGTTATAGATCAAACAGAAAAGACGAAGCTTTTTTAACGTAGACGATACAAATCTGCGATAACGGACTAGAATATTTCAAAAGCGCAAAAATCGGCAGTTATCGCTTATAGAACTATTCTTTCTACTAATTGACCTTAAGCGGTGAAGGATCAAGTTTTATATGATAATTTTAATTATCAAAAATAAGGATGCTATGAAATGTACTTAATTAAATAAAATTAAGCTGCAGAATTACTATTGAGATAGAACTTGGAAGCGATACATATGAGAGAGGTATGAACTGTTTATCCCTAACTATGTAGAAAGATAGCTACATTTAACCTCCAATAGGAAATTGAGAAAACGAAATCTCCATCGCTGTTGCGGATCAAGATATGCGTAAAACCGCGATAATTTATGTGAGTAAATTTAATGAATGAGTGATGACGTTTCATACGAAAAAAATTACGATGTATTCAAATTCACCTCCTAACGGCAGCGTCTCAAAATTTTCAATGCATGTCTTTCGTTTCAGATGGGAATGAAGGGCTGAGAGAGGTCGTAACGATTTCCTGCTCATCTCTGCAAAATTAAGCCATACGTTATTCCGCGAATTATCATAAACCCGTCGTTCGATAGGCTCGCAGGGGAAATATACACAGTTTCCTCTTCCGTAAATACATTTGTTTAGAATCAGAATGCGCGAAAATTAACCTTTCGATGTTGCCCATCATTCTCTTCCGTGAAACATTTCCATAACTGCAACCGAAAAACGATTAAAATACCAGAGACGGGTGAAAACATCTACGCCGAATCAATTCCAAGCAGTCGTTTCCGGAATGATTAGCGTCGAAAAATTCATGAGCGCTTACGAGTAAGAAATATGGCCATTCGTAGCGATGGCAACTGCAAATGACTTCATACGAGACTGGGATCCTCAAACCGATTAAATACAGCTTCAGATAAATTTCACAACTACAAGGGAAGGGATCTTATTTTTTTATAGAGCTATTGAATTTTATGAAACGTCTGTAAAGTCTGTTTTACTGTCGATAAAGGTTCCACCTTTCTTTGGTTTGGAGCGGGGATAATACTTTATCAACTATATATCCGACAGAAACCAAACGCCCGCCATGGAGAGTTCCGAGCCAGACGACGAGGGGGTGAGAGGAGGATGAGAACGGAGAGTGTGGGGAGAATATGAGTATTTAAAGCAAAAAGATGCTGAGGACGAGTAAAAGAAACCAGAAACGGAGATGGGGGAGTTAAAACAGAGAAAGGAAGAAATGAGGAAACTATAAATGAATTCCATTAATTTTTTTCCCAAATTTTACATTAATACCCCGAATTCCATCGAACTTTTGAGGTCTCATGTATTATATTATAGGTTAAATAAACTTTTCTTGACGGTAAATTGGCGGAGGTAGTTACAGATAGCGATACCTCGGGTAATGAGTGACTCTGATAACGAATTTTTCGGCTAACAAAGATGTTTTCGCTGTTTTTAAGACTCAGCTAATGAATATGGATTGCACTTTGAAGTGCAATTAAGTTGCGAATTTTTAAGTGGTAATAAAGCAGCATGCATGAACGGTCGGACCATTCCAGTATATTGTCGTCTCCGTCTCTATATGTGGAAGAAGAAATTGAAAGAGAAAAAGTCTGCCGCAGCCGGGAATCGAACCCGGATCTCCCACTTTCCGGGCTCTTGCTCTGCCTCTAAGCTACCACGACAGAGCACCTGCCGGAGACCCGGGTTCGATTCCCGGCTGCGGCAGACTTTTTCTCTTTCAATTTCTTCTTCTAAATGCAAAGCATGTGATCCATACGTATCTCATCGCTTGTCTCTATATGTGGCAAAAAAATGAGCTGAACACATCACTTAGGGTTCTTTATGTTCGATAAAGCGAAAAATAAGACGCCGTATAAAGAATTTTTCGGCTAACGAATGTGATTCCTTCGTTAGCTTATCACTCTACAGTGATACCTCGTCTAACGAAGATAGTATTCCTTTGACATAATAATTCGATTTTCCATACACCCCCAATCGTAAATTATCAATGAAAAACTTGTCTTTTATTTCTTTTATGAACACATACAAGCTTGTGCACTTTGCATAACTTTACCTATGAAAAGTCCGTAATCCTTAGCCCAGTCCGAAAGTAGCGAAACATATCTTAAACAATAACTTTGTAGGTGGAGATAATAGTTAGCCGGGGCACCAGGGTATGCACAGATTCCACAAAAATTGTTTCCATGTCTGCATTTACCATGCATAATTTGCGATTTGTAAAGATCAGTTTCTTCTACTTAGAAAAATGTGCTTCCGCGAATCACTCTTTTTCGTTCCACGGAAATGGCACATCAAGAGTGCTTAATAAATGCAAGTGAATGGTACGTGATTGGCTGAATCGAAAGAAAGAGAGATGTATGAGGAGAAAAATAAAAACAGGAAAACTAACCAAGAGACTGAGAATGCTCAAAATAATGAATGAAAAACGATGAAGATGTATATGCAACGAACTTGGAAATAATGTGGAGCCGACATATTGTAGAATTTTTTATGTAGTGCCTGTTTGAGGATGATCGAAGAAAAAATAGAGATAACAGAATATAGATAAAGTAAGCGAAGGAAAGAAGAAAAAATGGGTTCGAGAGAAAGGAAAAAAGTGGAAATGATTTAAAGAGCACGAAGAGCAGCACGAGAAAAGGCTTAATTTAAATATATAATACACACAATGAAATACATACGGCTAACGATCGGCCATAACGATTTTTTCTGTCAATGACATTATTTTTGCCAGACTTGGTCCACGTATTCGAATTCGGCTAGCAAATTTACTATTCAATACAAATCCCTTTTTGGGTGAAATTGGGACTAGAAAGTCCCATCTTCCATTTGTCATAATTGAATTGAAAATTACGAGTACATAAAATGATATCAGATTTTAAACTACAATACGTACAGTTATTTAATAGTTATGGGAATTCTTGCACCTGTACGCTTGTAGAAAAATTATAAAATGACCAGAATTAATCTACAGCCAATATTCCATTTTAAATAAAATTGGTGGTTCGTAATGTCAATGTCATTGTTCTCATGTTCTTAGGATTTGGCTACTAATTGAAAATAGCATTTTGGCAAACGATTATGGTTTCGGGACGAATTATCTTCTTTATCCCGGATATCACTTTAAAAGGAGTGAGAAAGGAAAATACTATACTGAAACTACATTTAACCTCCAATAGGAAATAGAGAAAACGAAATCTCCATCGCTGTTGCGGATCAAGATATGCGTAAAACCGCGATAATTTATGTGAGTAAATTTAATGAATGAGTGATGACGTTTCATACGAAAAAAATTACGATGTATTCAAATTCACCTCCTAACGGCAGCGTNGAAAACTGTCTAATCCTTTCATAGAATCACGATGAGCAATATCATAAAGATATGCATGAAAACTATGTCTGAAAGCATTCAATTTTTACATCAACTATTGGGCGCTCGAAAAATCGGGTGGGCGGCATTTAAATAGTTGGGCAACCGCCCAGGCGCCCAGCTAAGAGGCAAAGAGTAAGAAAAACGTATGGAAATTAGCAAATGAATAGAAAAGAGTTCGAGGAAGATTGGAGAAAAACAATCATAAATATCAATAAGAAGGAAAAGAGAAAACATACGAAGAACAGACGGATAAATGAAGCCGAAAGAAATGAGGAAGAAAAAATCAAAACGGACAAGAAATAAACGGAGAGTAAGAGGGGCGATTCACCCAGGGAATGGAAACAAGAAAGGCAAAAAAAATAAAGACGGGATGAGGAAAGGGAGGAGTAGTGAAGTCTTCTTTCTTTTTGGTTCTCTTTCATAACTGGTCTGATTTCAGGTTCTCCTTCTTTGTCGCCGCCGCCACCTCCGATTCCGTGCATTTTTCGCTCCCCGTGTGTCACGGCGGGACAAAGAAAGGAATGGTCATACGGGGAATGAAAAGAGAGCGAGAGAGGCCCATAAAAGCATTACATCACTTTAAAGCCCTCTAAAAATACAAGGCCATCCATCTCCCTCCCCACCTGATGAGCGTCTTTGAATTTATACTCGAACCCCGCAACAACCGTTGCTGCAGTCGCCGCGGATTTTTCTGTCTGATCCCATTTCGCTTTTTTCTAGTTCCCGCGGAGTGCTTTACCTTCTAGACGTTCTCCCGAAGCGACGAAGCATCATCCTTTTGTTTTTCCATTGCGTGTACTCCTAGATGTTCCGACTTGAAGAGATTCCTTGCTGAGGGACGTTTACTACGAGATGAGATCGCTGGAGCGAAATACTCGCGAAAAGTTTGCGCTCCTCTTGCCTTTTGATGGAGAAATAAACTTGGCGGATATTTTGATTGCGAACTCGAAATTTTAAGTGCTTTTCGGTGTTATAAGGGTTTTCTCGCTTTGTGCGGACGTGAAATATTGCGTATATGTTAAACGCCCTTCCTTGAGAACGATTTCCGTTTTATATTATCTCATAATTCTGAGGAAAGTGTTTCGGGAAGATGTAACATCGCTGATAGAAAGGGTTCGTATATTTTTTTCAGAAAAATACGCGATGACAACACGGAAAAATGTGGATGTGATTGTTTCAGCTCATCCAAAAAACATTTTTCTATTCTGAGCTTCTGCTCTTGATAAAGCTTTCCTATAATTCTGGAGGAATCTATTTCGTATCAAAGGTCTTAATGTAAAAACACATAAAATTACCAGGCTCATTACATAAAACCCCATTATTAAGATTACTTCTCGCTATTCGATAATACTAAATAAATAAAATAAATATATAATAATAATAGATAATAAATGTATGGAAAAAAGATCATTCGGAAAACAATTTTTCAGATTAATGTTCTTTGGAGTATTTAAAGTAAACATTCCTGCAAGTTTATTTTAAAAATTTGTTTTGAAATCTTATACATACAGTCGGTAGAGCATTAGGCCCTTGGCTAAAGGGTCCAGAATATGAATACCTGTTCGGGCGAGTCTTTTTGCCGACCTCGGTGGGTTAGAAGTTCCTGTACTAACTTAGCAACACCAAGGTCCAGGGCCCGAATCTTTGTTAGGGTATTGCTAATGTGCATTACTTGAAAGGTAAATTGCTTAGACGGTCTCTGAGGACCTATATTTTCTCTATAACGTCGTAATCATTATCTTCAATAGAACATTAGATTTCCAATTGCTGTTTTATCATTCACGAATTTTCAGTGGATCAAAGGGTTAGTTATCGACTAAGTTTTACTTGAACGAAAACAATCCTATTCCAAAAATCGGCGAAAGTCAATTGATAGGGCTTTGATAAGCTACAAAATGTATAACGCGATTAAGAGTGAAAGCAGTCCTCAGTAGAATTTTGCTTGTCTCCCACATAAATTTTTAAGCTTGCGAAAACCCATTTCCTTTTATTAGGCTATATCAATCAGAAATATCTCCATAAACGCCCAGACCTTCATCTCAAAACAAAAATATTTTCGGCCTCCAAATATCAATTTCTGGAAGAGTAGCGACTGTGGGGCGATATTTTTCATATTCTTCCACTGAAGAAGTAATTTTCACTCCCCGCTCCTAATATAAGTCGCTATTTTTTCCTCCTTCCCACCCTCATAAGAACCGACCCATCGCCAATCTTAACCCACGCGGATTCGTTCCGAACCCCTCCTTCCAATCCCCTTCCCTCATTCGATATCCTTCGCTCCCCTTTCCAGGGCCGCGTACACCGACTAAAGCTACACGTCTCGTTCTTAAAAATCTGCCCAGAACTATTTGTCACCTCGCCCTTTTCCCTTCCTTTCAACCACACCCTCCTGCCCCATCCTCCCTTCCTTTATCATCTCTCTCCGCTTTCAGATGCCTCCGTTTTGTGAACCATTCGTCTCCTTCTCTCAGCCTTATGGTAGATCATCCTATGGTTTCTATTTCAACCTTCTCGAGCATCGAATTATAAAAAGACCACCCGAGAGATATCGGAGTAATCTTAAGTTTATGTTTTTGGGCGTGACTCATGCCCGGTATGAGATGCGATTCCGACACTCCGTCCATTAATTTTACACCAAAATCAATGCGTAAAGAAAGTGATATATGCGTGTGTAATTCGTTGTCTGCTACGAAAAACGTTAGGTGAAATCGGCTGTTTACAGTCATGTCGACAACAACTTTTGTATCGCAGCATGAGTGGATGTAAGGTTTGACTGTATTGCATTTTGCCCTGATTTTCTTTGTTTGTGTGCCAACAGAAAATTTAACAGATGCAGAAGATAGTCTTCTAAGAGGCTAAAAACTTCGGAACTTTTTCTTAGAAATATCTACAGAAAATACGCCAGAAAGCTAATAAAAGTACGACAAATTAGAGATGCATAATGCTAGTACTTGTTACTATTTTGACAAGTATAGCTGACGATTTTCAAACGTTTTCTCTGAAATCAATAGTCAACAAACAAGAAATATTAAAAAGGAGAAAAGAGAATGGAGAAAGGTATTCAAAACTGCGGAAAGTTGGAAATGAAAGCTGGAATATCAGAGATATTTCTATGTCAAGAGGTTTCCTACACTTCGAGTGATACACATAAAAGGTTGATTATGGAGTAAATTCCACCGCCCTCCGCCCCTATTTCGCCCATCCGATTTTTTTGCGCAGATCTTCTACGCTTTAATTTTCTTCTTTTATCCGTATTACCAGTTTTCCTACTGGAGATATCCTTTCGCTTCGTGAACATCTTTTATTTAGCTCTTCCCCATTCCACTCCGACGCATTCGCACCATTACTTTTCCCGTCTTTCAGGGCGAAGAAAAACCAGGAGTTTACAACGGCGCAAAAAGATGCGTTCGCCGTGAAAATACCCGATTCTTTTTCATTTTCACCTCTCTTTCCGTACATATCTCATCATCGCTCTTCTCTCCTTATCTTCGTCTTGATTTTGAACGACATTCTTCGTTATAGCAGTTACTATAGCAAAGTGGGGCTAATTTTTCCCGTAAATTTTCGCATCTGTTATTCAAGAACATGTCGTAGGCAACGAAGCTAGTGCATAAGACGTTTGTGATATCACTCGATGTAGTTAAGATGAAATTCTTAAGGATAATTCTGCAACGTACGATACTTTACAACATTTCTCCTACCTATTTTTCAGCAAAGAGAGGCTATAGATTACTCTATTGAATTTAAAATTCCATCACATAGCCTATATCTAGCAAATGCATTCACCCATTCATGGTTCCCATTTTAGTAGACCTGAGCTGATAGGAACCATATAAATTTAAACGGTATCAACCATCCATTTTTTATAACCAGATTTTCAATAGTATGCACACATATAGTTTACTTAGGTAATGCGGAATAGTAGCTAAACCGGTCGCGAAAATAGAATCGAAAATGCACCTACTATTATCTGAAATGGAAGGAAAATATTTGGTTTTCACCGATTACACTACTGCCAGTGAGTACCAATGCTATTACCACGACTGACCACTCTATACTATTACTGATAAACTGTTTAAACGTCTGGTATCAATGCGTATTTTCTGCCGTTTACTATCATAGTTTCTTTCCCTCTATTTATATACATCGTCTATACCTTGTTGTTGATCTCTCGATTGTGAACAATGTATTTCATTTCACGACCTAAATTACTAATTGACCACCATATGTACTGCTTTTTGTGATACTACTTGCAGAGTTGTCGATTTTGTTAACAGCAGTGCCAACTATGTTTGCATCTATACCATGAAATACGCAAAGCAACACAGTAACATGTAAAATGTATAGGAAATAGAAAACACTTTGAAATGGAAAAATTTTAACTGATTGCATACTCCTTCCCTCCTTGCTTCTTCCTCCACCCAAATTCCGACAGCATGCCGATTCCCCCAACAACAACGACTCCTCCCTTTCAGCCATTTATTAATCACCTGCTATTTTGCCTCTTTTGTGGAGAGATCTCCAATTAGAAACCGTGAACGGAGTTCTCGCCCTCGAATTCAAGAGAAGACTGAGAGATTTTTTCTTGGATATCGATGGATGGAGGGACAGGTTCCAACAGGGGCGTCCTTAAATGAGTGGGGGACAAAGAGGTGGAGTTGAAGAATGGCTTCCATTGCGAAGAATATGTTTTGATTGCAGATTTATTTGGGCTTGCACGAGCATTATTGTCACAGCATATTGTTTTATGCGCTGTTCACGAGAGGTTCGTTTGGAAATTGGGTGGGGAGTGAAGCAAACGGGAATCTTTAGCTCCGAAGAGTTATAAATTATCTCATTCGGATAGAATTTCGGATTGATTTATTGTTTGATACGACTCAATGTATCAATTTGAGGTTAAGATTCCTTAGTTGGAATAATGTTTCGATAAATTCCACGTCTTGGGTGGCCAAAAGTTAATGTACCCGATTCTAGATTAGGTGTTACAAGTTGGAAAGGTTACTTGACCTCTGTTCTGTCTCCTTTGAATACAATTACATTAATAATAATCGATTACTAATTGCGATTAATGTATCGTTGATGTAATTGTTTGAAATGTCAAATTAGATACGAAATGTATCGTTACTTGAGAGTTATTAACATATTTAACAATATAATACTATAAAATTCAATTCGGCAATACACCTATTAAAAATGGTTGAATATTTTGTAATAGAAGAAAGAAAAATGTGATCGATTGAAAAAGGGTGTATAAAATCATTACCGACTCCAGCAGTTATCTGATGGTCTGTTGTATTCTTTGGTGGATGACTGACAAGAGATAAATTTTGAACCTGGTAATTTATTTCAATTAAATGTAACGGGCATCCGTTACCTTCCACTGAAATTCTCCCTTAACCCCTCATTATGCTTGGAATAATGTCTCTTTCGCTGTATGAGTTAATCATTGATTTTGAAGGCATTTTTATTTCATCATATTATTCTTGGTTTCAAAATGAAACTTGTCGATTAATTCTTTCGATTCATTCACATTGATAATTTATTTTACTGACTTTTATTTATATTAGTTATAACAAAATAGCAAATGCATTTAGTGTAATTCGAGTGGGTTAAGGAAAATATCAGTTAATAAAAGCTTTTAAGGACATCACGCAAACATAAGTGGTTATAAAAGTATTAGAAAATTTTAGCGGCTCTTTTATGTAAAATATGGCTAACTTTTCAAATGATGCGAAGTAAAATTTTCATGCAAATTTCAAGTTTAATTTTTCCATTTTGAGGTTAATGAAAGAGTAAGGATAATTAGGCAATGGATATCGCAGATGTGAACGTATATTCAGCTTTTTTCATACTCGAGATATCTCTACTTATGAGTTCAATCGGAATAAGACCTATTCTGTAGTAACTAAAAGGTTTGTAGACGTAGCACACAACTAAGATGGCATTTGCCAAAATTTAAACATGCTGGAATGTGAATCCGGGCTATTCTCCCTGCTCATAATCTATTTTCTCGTGGCACTCGAGCGTCCGGGCCCAAACGGGCGGCCTTTCCCACAAAGTATGCTTTATTGGACGCAAATGAAGAAAGAGAACTTTTCCGGTTTGGGAAGGGATGGACCGAGGAGAGGAGAGTGTTTAATCAATCAACGCCTACTTCTGCGGAGACTCGAGGCAACAGTACCTATGCTCTTTTTTTCCCAGGCGTCAGTCGCACGACACCCACTCAGCATCCAACCACGTATTTGGCTGCAGCACCGCGTACCCGTTCTTTTGTGGAGAGGTGTTCCTCGTCTGGAGTCTGGAACGAAAGCTCCGAACCTCTGTTGAGGACTCTCCCTTCCCCTCTTCGCAACCTCACCCTCGGCCCTCTTCCCCGACCTTCGCATCACTCGGACTTCTTCCGCGCCGACGTTTTCGTCATATTAAGCCAAACTGCGACGTTTCTGACAGCGATTAGTGAAGAATTTCAGGATACGGACACCTTTTGCAAAGCTTCAGTTTTAGGCGACAAGACCTACGCTACCAAACTGCGGAAAACGTCGCGAAAATTAGAAAAGGCGTGCAGATGTGCTAACAAAAAAAGAATGATAAAATATCGGTAGGGATATCTTGACTCGAAGCGTTATTTACGGGGGAAAGGAAATGAAAACATATACGTTTACGATTAGTGCTGTTGTACACGTTTCATTTGGAGGAGATTTAGGATTCTGACTAGAATGGGGAATAATCCATATATAAGTCATTTCACGCTTTTCTGCGTGCGATGGAATGCTTTCCTATGTCGACCTTCAGCAGCAACCGTCAATAGGATTTTGTATTGCGTGATACGGAATAAGCTTTGACGGATACTTTCAGATTATTATTATATGTTAATTTAAAATCCAAGCAAGCGTGATGATTTTTGATGCAGTTGGTGCATTAAAAGTGACAGATTTTCAGCATAGAATTCCGATCGAGTTAATACGATGGAGAAAAGCGACTATTTCGCCAAATTTTCGCAATGATTGACATGATAAAAGTTTTAGATTTTTTTGAGTTGAGTAATTAAAACAATACATCTTTTACGCTTTCCAAGATCATCTGTTCTCGTTACAGACGTTCAAATCATATTGAATCACCGAAACGATTTACAGAGCGATTACATAAAAGCTGTGTTGAACTTGGAAGTAAATCCAAATGAAGAAAGAAAGACCACTGGTCGATAGTCACATAGACGATACGAAGCAAAGAGTAACTGAAAATAGTTTTATGAATATTTTCGTAAAATACTCCAAACAAATGGGAAGAATTGACAGGTATTAAAATAAAATATGCGGAAGAAGATAAAATAATTATAATAAACTTCGTTAGTTTGGATTTCCTTCAACAAATATGAAAGTAGAAATTACAAAAAAGAGCAGCTTAAGATTAGCTTGAGAAATAACAAGATTGAAAAATAGTCAAGTGGTAGACCTGGGTTCGAGTCCCAATCGCTTTTTTACACTTGTCCACTTTTTTCCTTGGGTCTCAGCCGCACTCAGCTTTACCGTGCAACGTTATTACACCTTTCCCTAATCCTTGATATTAGCTTGAAGTAAGATGAGCCATTTTCGTTAATTTTCCATACGTACTCTTCATTCAGAATGCAAAAGCAATCTTTGGGAGAAATTTGGAAGAAATATGAGATATACATGGGCTAAGGGGATGTCTGAGAATATGAATAATGCAAGTAAAGAGAGACATTTTTTGATTATGTCATAGCATTTGTTTGCTTTTTGTCCCATGGCGGAGAGCCTACTTGTTTAACCTATTTTCCAATCACAGTGAAAAGTTACGCTCATACGAAAATTGTGAAAAGAAAAAGAGCATAATCAAACGATTTGGATTTTCATTTCCTAACGTTTTCTAATTAGTGGGAAAACGATAAGAGTAGACTAGCAAAAAGTGCTTCTTTTAGGTGATCTTGACTTCAGTCGGTCGACGACCTTGGTGGGAGAATGCAGTGAGTAGACGTCCTCCGTAAGAGTACGATCGGCATTGACCTTACCTTTCCAGATTTCATAAACACAAGAACACATTTCTGCGGTGAGACGGTAATGTTTTTCACAAACCTACACGATAAGTTAAAAGCGGTTGCTCGCCGGAATTAAATGCTTATGAAATATACCAAATAAAATATATTTTCCATAATTTATTTAATGTCATATCAACCTCGCACCTCCATTTGACCAACACAGCTCTCCGGCAACACAGTTTCTCCGGCGTTTTTATGAGCAACTTACTTTCGATTTAAGAGTAACCTTTAATGATGGAACGAACCGCCACCTTGAAGTGGCACTTTCAGGGAATATATTGCTGAATATGAAATATTCTGACCTTCGAGAATCTCTATGAATGAGGACGACGTAATATATAAACCTTTATAGTTTTATTTTCATTCAGTTTCCATTGTTGTTTAATTTATAAACTTTCATTATTCCTCGGTATTCCTTACTAAGTAAATGATGATCTGTCCCTCAATAATCTTTGAAAATAGACGAACATGTAATAATCACAGCCTCTTTTTTAAAGTAGGTGATAAGGATAGTACTGTAATGCAAGAATTTCAGCTTCGAAAACACGGGGGGCTTTCATCGATAATATTGAAGGTCTCCTGCAAATGTTTAATGCCAAGATTTTGCTTTTGAAGCATTGGTGAGTCGTCGGAGTTCCCCACAATCGCTGGTGCCTCAGAATCTAAAAATAGGCGCTTTAATATTTATGGGATGAGAAAAGCGATTATTGCCGTAGATGTTTACTCTTGGCAAGATGGGCGGATGTCATCAAATTCACTGTATAAGCAAGAAAAATGACGCCTCGAGTTTGGACCAAAACAATCAGGGGACCCAACAGAAAAATCCATGATGATCAGATGAGACATCTCCCCAAGCGCCAGGCTGACTCAAAACTTTTATATAGAATCGCGCATGCGCTCATATTTGTTATTTCAGTGACAAGCGAGAATAAACATTTCGACTGTATAATTAAATGTAGTCATTAAGTCCAACTTCGAGACTGTGGAATGCTTCCTATGACATAATTACGATGGAAATTCCTAGATATAACGTACAGCCCCGCTTTTCAATCACAATAATGATTTTACTTGCCTTACTCCGTTGTCTGTACTTCGTATATTTAGACAAACCTCTTTGTGAGAATTTACGAGGCAGAATTACTAAATTATGACAAGCAAT
The DNA here is from genome assembly GCA_000376725.2 of Ladona fulva. Lineage (NCBI taxonomy): Eukaryota > Metazoa > Arthropoda > Insecta > Odonata > Libellulidae > Ladona > Ladona fulva. The sequence goes on from KZ308498.1 coordinate 1,336,318, forward strand.
TAAGTTCATTATTCCGAATAAATTTTTCGATACGGTGATATAAATTTATTTTTAGTCTAATTTCTCGGACGCTGGCCGCAACAAAAATTAATAATTACGTTTAAGACTGAAGACAGAAACAATTACGCGAAATGATGTTTTTCTTTGGGGCTAAACGAAAACGTTTAGGGTCAAATCGATCTATTTAATAGGGCGCAGCATTTTCACGGCATGAGGGGGATAGTCCCTATTTTTACGCCATGCCGCCGCTGGGCCGCCTCCTCCTCGCCGTTTCCCATTCCACGCACACCATTCTCTTGTAGACCGCCCTTTCCTTAACATCCCTACCCACTCGCTATCATATCCCACTTCTCCATTTATCGCAGCCGTGGCGATTAGTCGGGTCGTAATTCACGTCTGCCCTCTCCCTTGGACACATCCCTGGCCGCAATGCCCCAACTTCCCCTTTCTGAACAATTACCCCGCATAAGAGGCAAAAGGAGAGCAATAGAAAAACGTCCTAAATGGCTTTCGAGGACACTTCCAGAGCTAATGGGTACCGGAAAGGATGCGAGAGTGACCTTTGACACGCTGTTGATGGAAAGTATTTCCCAAGGTCTAAGAGGTGTAACCGCGAATTACTCGACACCACTCAAGATGTTTCTCTTTTGTAGAGTAATGGACGAAGTTTCTTTCTCCTCGTTGGCGAATAAAATTGTCCTTCGGAGGTACATACAATATGAGCGTATCGTAAAATTCTCTATTTCATGGCTGGTTACTTACGCTCAGGAATGGTGAAATTTGGATCGATTTTTTCTTTGGTGTTCTGTCAGTCTAACTTGTAATGGTGGATCGAAATAAATTGATTTCCAATGTGGGAAAGCGCAAGATACGAAAATGGAAATGTCAATATTTCAAGTGGGCGTAATCCAATAATTTTGATGATAGAATTAAGAAACTTCGGATATGAAAACAGTAAAACGAGGATTAAATCGATGTATCTTAAGGGCGCTTAGAATTATATTATTAAAANACTTCGGCGAAAACGGCCCCGGGTTCGATTCTCGGTGGTGACCTACGTGGGAAATGACCTTAGATGTCTCAGCACTTTTTACAACACTACTACTTCTCGAATAGAATAGTGTTAGAATATGAGAGGATACGATAGAGGAGATTCCCAGCAAGACTTTAAATATATTCTTTAAGCATAGCCACAAAAAACCGTATAGTGTGATAGTCTGAGGTACAGCAAACAAGGGAAATATTCTTCTTCGATAAATTTTTCTATGAGCCTTAATAAATCGCATGACATAGAAAGAGCTCCGTGTTATAAATTAAACTCGTTTGATTTTTGGTTTTTAACTTCCCTTCTCAACAGAATCGAAATGTAAATCAGTGGCGCGGTATCAAGGTACGTCTGACATAATCTAAATTAAGGAACCCAATAAATTTCCTTTTGAAGACACCGCATAAGTGGAGCACTTTTTTCTTTGATCTCCAGCGATTTTCCCTTTCGTCTAAACGTCGAAATATCACATTCTTCGTCAGAGCAGCCGCTTTTCGTTCTTTCAAAATGCTAGTTCGACACGTTAAAACCATTAGCCCTAAGCCAGATTAATGAATAGAATGGGAGAAAATCCACACAGAACGGCCGGAAAATTGGAGAACCGAATCGATCTGAATAAATCATCTCGGCGGTGAGATTCCTTTTCCCGAAATCCCCTTTTCGGTGCCTCCGCGGTCATTCTCTTGCCTTCCTTCATCGTCGCCGACCTTATAAGGAACAAAAAGACCCCGAGTGGTACCTCAGCACTCTTTCTTCCGAACCACGCTCTTTTCTCATTTTGACTCTTGTGACTTTATATAAGGCCAGAAAAATTTAGAAGACCAGATAAACAATGAAGCGTGATCGATGCAATGAAAAAGCAGTAAAAATACTAGCGCTCTAAAGACATAAAAGTCTTAAACAAAATTGCTAACGGGTATTCCTTAAGTCATGAAAAGTAATATATCGAAGGTTTTTAACCTAATCTGTGAGAGAGATCGACATGAAAACGCAAACCATATTTCCTATTACAAAATTGGTTAGCAAATGTTTGCAATACATAATTGCGGGATAATTATGGGATAGTTATAATAATATAGCGCAAAAATTGGGCCATGGTTAGGAGGTGGTGAAATCTACTGCTCTTAGAGCTTTGATTCGAAGCGTGATTTCACAGCGAGCGAAGTCGGTGCTAATTTATAATCCAGAAAAAGGGCAATGATGATTTATGATGAAAATGGAAAACATGATTTTCACTACTAAAAGTAGGCAATATTTTACGGCTCACTACTGATAGGCACGGAAACATGGAAAGTTCTACCGTATTTGCAGTATATCAAAAGCGAAAGGGACACTCTGTCTTTTATGATATCTGTCATTTTTAAGAAAATCATACATTTATAAGTAACATTTTTCCGCCTAGAACTTCGGATTGCTCGTACGTTAGTTATACACGCCCAGGTATCTAATAAAGAATGGAAACGCCTACTGCGGTTACGGTTTAGCTATTCATAAGCTGTTTCATAGAGAGAGTATATACGTACATCAGCATTTAGCGGTGAAATAGGTTATGTACCACGATTATTATCTTCAAATATTCTTGATCGATATGAATATACATGGATTTAACATTCTAATATAAATGTGCATAGAATTTTTATAATTACTAGCTTAATACTGGGGATTTCGATTCTTAATGATTTTCATCCGTTTACTATTTGGTATAAGCGGCAATGACCACCGTTTACTACACCTTACGCAGTTAATTACCTCTTCTTTAGTTTTAAAAATAACAGGATATATTCAAGTAAACGATTATTCAATATTTTAACGATAGTTTAAAAAACGCAAAGGATATTTCTCCCAGCATTACTCCGAAAACGGCGAATTTTATATTTGCGCAGGCTTTTTCATTTTTGTGCTGTAAGTCGAAAAAGTGTCTATTTTTATTTTATCTTGCAAAATACGATACATTTAAGTCACTAAAGAGTTGCTGTGGAGTAATATATATCAGTCAGCAAGAATATCAAAGCTAATGTTAAAGAGGATAGAGGTATTCAGGTTGAATTCCACATTAAATTGAACAAACCTGGATTCCACCGCCGGTGTTTTAAGTTAAACAAATGGAATCGGCACTTGAAAAATGCCGGCATTCATTTCAAACATGTGAGCTGGAAAACAACGAGTAAGTAGTATCATCACCCACCTTTCACCTGTAAACAATAAAATGTGGACGCATTATCATTGTCCCAAGGCAATCCCTTGCGTGTTAACCACTTAAGACTAATTTACGTGCGGCTTTCGCTTATAAATTTCGAGCACAAAGCGCGTTCCAGTTTTTTAAATTAGTGCGCAGAATCGAGGAAATATCTGTCTCGAGCTCAACGTGAAAATGCTCGCCTATTTCTTATTCCTTCCTTTTCTTCCTGGCAGACTCAATAAAGTAAAAGGAGCTCAACGCCTTCTCTATGGCTACTTGAAACATAATAACAGCCCTTCACCTCTGTACAATTCTCCTGCCACTTAAAATGCTGCATATTACGGCATACAATTTAGAATTTTTCTCCTCTCTGACTGTTCTATTCTAAAATTCATTCTGTGAATAAAAGTAAGGGTGCGATATTTTCCCTGTGGAACTTTACTCTCCTGTATTATGGCGGGTATATCATTACATAATAAATAGCATGAGTAAATTTGGACGTTGGTATTGGGAACATTGCAGGACTGAATATCTTTGTTTTAGAAAATACATGGATACGAACAAATTGCTCTTGATTTTCTATAGATTTTCAACTTCCATTTTCCATTCTATGCCATACCCACATCTCTAATCATTAAACATATCAAACTATTCTCTCAGCAATTTAATTTCCATTTTTCCCGAAAATAAATCTAAAATTCAANCGTATTTGTTTGTGAAAACAACCAAAACTTCTGAATCTTAACGTTGCCATATCCAGTCAAAAGCCAGAAAACATGCGAGATGCCATCACGAATCTCACCTAATCCATAAAATAAATTACAAATGACCACCAAATACAGTATTTTAATAATAATTAGGTACTTCGTAGTTTAAATAAGTTAGGTAATTCGAGTTTTATACAAAATCGATGAAAAAGAGACGCGAATTTCTCAGTTGACAACGTCGGTGAATGTAGAGAAATAAAGGAAATTTAAAGTGCCTTTATAGGGAAATAAAATAGCTATGGCCTCTATTTAGAAGCTTTTATGCTTTCATTTAAATACACATTTAACCAAACTGGCGAGTCAAAGATCTGGAAAAAGAAACAAATGACAAAAAATTCTCTGGAACGAAATACTGGGCCGTATTTACCTATTTTATCGTCATTCGAGACATGAAAAGAGAAATTACCTTCAATTAAAACGGAACAAAAATTTCTGAATTCTTTTAAGCAAACTACCTCGCCTTACCTCTGTATTAATAAGAACCAAATAATAGCCACAGTATAAAATAGCTATTAGAATTTCTTAGAGAAAGTGGCTTCATTTTTAACAAAACACTGTCATTACTTACATTTTACGAGCTTTTTCATCGTTACAAAAATGTTGCACCTTTGAGCGCGTCATAACACCAGCAGTCGAGAGCAAAATTGCATCGTAAGAGCTGGATAGAATCAACTATCCTATTAGGCCGCAATTGACGATTACAGACTCTCGGTGGGAAATATCATAGACATTTTACAGACCTTAATGATACTATTATAAAGGATTTTCGCGTTTTTCATCGATATATATTTATCAAATCCTTAGCTTTCACCACCAGAAGGCTTAATTAATCTCAATGAACAAGCTCGGAGAATTCCAATGCGGCTTCATTTTTAAGTATGAATGTTCCTTCGGAAAATTGCCTTCACGTTCATCTAGCAAGATGGAAGGAAAATATTTCGAGTACATCATTGCTCGCAGGAGGAAACGAGCTGCGGAATTCCCGATAAAAACGTTTTACGTCTCAAATTACGCGATATTATCTCCCGACGCGTATCTCATAAGCCTTTCACGTGTCGTCCTGAGAGAGAGTAGGAACAAAAATCTCAAAAATTTTAATAGATATTGAGGATCTCTTTTTAAGTACTTGGAGAACATACGCCGCTTTCTCTTGCCTGCAAACAGCTCCACCACGAGGGCACCATTTGATTCTCTGATTCGAAAAATGTTTCCATATCTCTTTCGTTGATTTTTTCTATCCTACTGGAGAATGGCAACTTCGAGCCTCTTTTGTGCACGTTTTTTACCTTATGAGCGAGCATTTTTTCCGCCGCTTTCAAAGTGACCATCACGTCCGCGGTTGCTACAGGGAGAAAATTGCATCTGTTGATTGGCGTTGCGAAGGACCGCATCTCGGGAGGCATTCCACGTCTCCTCTCATCCAGCTAATGAGCTAAGGGATCTCCGTGTAATCTGGTGAGGAATGAGACATTCGTAGAAGTGGAAACAAGAATAATACCGCGGATGGTGCTTCTCTTCCCTATGTTCCTTTCTTATTCCTTCGTTCCTTCCCTCTTATCGAAGTTTTCCCTTCCTTCGATCCGCAGCAAATGCATAATGAGCTAGGATCCTTTCCTTTGTCGCAAACTTTTTATGATATATTGAGTTGACGTAGAATTCGTCAGCTGCGCGACTAAAAGTGAAGATCGGGGTAACCAACATTACTTAAATTCCGGGATTAAAATTGGTACAACGCATTAAACAGCTGATGCTGATTTCCATCCTTGGATTGTCTAAGGCCAGGTACACATTTTTTTCTTGTGAACGCTTGTGAACTACAATGCATAATTGACTATGAACAGATTTTTAACCAAAATTTCACAATACGCATGAACTCTGAAAAAAAACAGACTTCTTGTCATGTATTAATATTTTTTGTTTCTTATATGTTTTATATTTAATATTTATGTATATTTANAGCATGAGTAAATTTGGACGTTGGTATTGGGAACATTGCAGGACTGAATATCTTTGTTTTAGAAAATACATGGATACGAACAAATTGCTCTTGATTTTCTATAGATTTTCAACTTCCATTTTCCATTCTATGCCATACCCACATCTCTAATCTTTAAACATATCAAACTATTCTCTCAATAATTTAATTTCCATTTTTCCCGAAAATAAATCAAAAATTCAAGTTGGAGTTTGTAATCAACAGACGCTAGGTTAGGTTGACACAATCGCCACATTGAAAAACCAACTATAAATGATGAATAAGAAACGCATGGAAATGAAATGACTGCATTCCATGGAACATCTCAATGAAGGATTATTAAAAGTACGAATTCTACAGAAAAAGCCGCAAATAAGAATAATTACGAAGCTTAAATTCTAAATTATAGATCGGAATAACTAGATAGGGTAGTGCAAAAGAAAGAATCAATATATGAGAAAAAAAAAGATTAGAGCATTTTAGTCAAGTGGGAAACGCGTTTGACTTCGGCGAAAACGGCCCCGGGTTCGATTCTCGGTGGTGACCTACGTGGGAAATGACCTTCCGAATAAATTTTTCGATACGGTGATATAAATTTATTTTTNGTGTTATAAATTAAACTCGTTTGATTTTTGGTTTTTAACTTCCCTTCTCAACAGAATCGAAATGTAAATCAGTGGCGCGGTATCAAGGTACGTCTGACATAATCTAAATTAAGGAACCCAATAAATTTCCTTTTGAAGACACCGCATAAGTGGAGCACTTTTTTCTTTGATCTCCAGCGATTTTCCCTTTCGTCTAAACGTCGAAATATCACATTCTTCGTCAGAGCAGCCGCTTTTCGTTCTTTCAAAATGCTAGTTCGACACGTTAAAACCATTAGCCCTAAGCCAGATTAATGAATAGAATGGGAGAAAATCCACACAGAACGGCCGGAAAATTGGAGAACCGAATCGATCTGAATAAATCATCTCGGCGGTGAGATTCCTTTTCCCGAAATCCCCTTTTCGGTGCCTCCGCGGTCATTCTCTTGCCTTCCTTCATCGTCGCCGACCTTATAAGGAACAAAAAGACCCCGAGTGGTACCTCAGCACTCTTTCTTCCGAACCACGCTCTTAAATCAACTCGTTTTTAGTGGCATCCGCGTCGCTACCTATTACCTCAGGAGCCATTCGGTAGAGTGGATGAGATGGACATATGGGATGCGGAACAACGGCCAGAAAGGCCTTAGAATGAGTGGAGAATAGCAGATGCCTTATTACAGCGAGAGAAAATGGATGTGGGAGAAGAAAGGGTGGGAGAAGACGGCTGATGGGAAAGACTGCAGGTGAGGATTCAACGAGATGCGTTGAAAAAGCATTCTTGGAATGATACTGCTCTCGCGGAGCCTTGCCAATGCTGCGGAAAACGTGAAATAGTCCGCTGCGTGTTTGCATTGAATGGGCTAACGGCGATGGTATCTGTTTTGCGGAATCAAATCGCTTTCTCTATTGAAACGGATGAGACTGAAGCGAATATGGGCCGTCTCGCAGCGGCTGATATGAGGGAAATAATGGGAGGGATACCATCAGGCCTTGAGTCACCACTCCCTCTCGGGTGATGGCGAAGGTGGTGGCCGGCACCTGGAAGCGACTCTCTTCATATTAACATTTCTGAGGAGTGAAGAGTCGTGTCTCCCATAAACGAAGAGTTATTTATCGTTCTTAAGCATTTCTTTTGATGAGATTTTCCGTTACATTTCCTCGCGAAGGGTATTTTATAGCGAGTCGATCTCTTCGACGCTGATCTCGAAAACACAGCCGTCTTCAGCAGTAGTTTCCTAGGAGATTTCCTAAGAGTCCGAACATGATTTAAACTACTAATTCGAGTCTAATTTCTAGCCAATTGGATATTTTGAGATAGCTGAAGTGTTTTGAATATCACCTCTTATGATAAAGAAATGGTATGAGATAGTCGAAAGTGAGTTTCGCTACTTTAGATATTTGCTCTACGTAATGTCAAAAATCATGACAACGGCCATATAAAAAATACATTTGAAATAAGATTAAGAGGAAACTGACCAATTTTGAAAACTAAATTTAGGAGAAAAATAGCCCCCCCAAATAATTCTATTCCGTCAATACTGTCTTTTAAATTAAACATCGAACTCCTTTGATGCATTCAATACATTCATTTTAAGTAAGCAGAAATGAACCATTCCATGAATGCGGTAATATTCACCATTATGACGAAAAAATATTAGCCACAAGAACAAATAACAAAAATACGTATTTGCTTGTGAAAACAACCAAAACTTCTGAATCTTAACGTTGCCATATCCAGTCAAAAGCCAGAAAACATGCGAGATGCCATCACGAATCTCACCTAATCCATAAAATAAATTACAAATGACCACCAAATACAGTATTTTAATATTAATTAGGTACTTCGTAGTTTAAATAAGTTAGGTAATTCGAGTTTTATACAAAATCGATGAAAAAGAGACGCGAATTTCTCAGTTGACAACGTCGGTGAATGTAGAGAAATAAAGGAAATTTAAAGTGCCTTTATAGGGAAATAAAATAGCTATGGCCTCTATTTAGAAGCTTTTATGCTTTCATTTAAATACACATTTAACCAAACTGGCGAGTCAAAGATCTGGAAAAAGAAACAAATGACAAAAAATTCTCTGGAACGAAATAGTGGGCCGTATTTACCTATTTTATCGTCATTCGAGACATGAAAAGAGAAATTACCTTCAATTAAAACGGAACAAAAATTTTTGAATTTTTTTAAGCAAACTACCTCGCCTTACTTCTGTATTAATAAGAACCAAATAGTAGCCACAGTATAAAATAGCTATTAGAATTTCTTAGAGAAAGTGGCTTCATTTTTAACAAAACACTGTCATTACTTACATTTTACGAGCTTTTTCATCGTTACAAAAATGTTGCACCTTTGAGCGCGTCATAACACCAGCAGTCGAGAGCAAAATTGCATCGTAAGAGCTGGATAGAATCAACTATCCTATTAGGCCGCAATTGACGATTACAGACTCTCGGTGGGAAATATCATAGACATTTTACAGACCTTAATGATACTATTATAAAGGATTTTCGCGTTTTTCATCGAAATATATTTATCAAATCCTTAGCTTTCACCACCAGAAGGCTTAATTAATCTCAATGAACATGCTCGGAGAATTCCAATGCGGCTTCATTTTTAAGTATGAATGTTCCTTCGGAAAATTGCCTTCACGTTCATCTAGCAAGATGGAAGGAAAATATTTCGAGTACATCATTGCTCGCAGGAGGAAACGAGCTGCGGAATTCCCGATAAAAACGTTTTACGTCTCAAATTACGCGATATTATCTCCCGACGCGTATCTCATAAGCCTTTCACGTGTCGTCCTGAGAGAGAGTAGGAACAAAAATCTCAAAAATTTTAATAGATATTGAGGATCTCTTTTTAAGTACTTGGAGAACATACGCCGCTTTCTCTTGCCTGCAAACAGCTCCACCACGAGGGCACCATTTGATTCTCTGATTCGAAAAATGTTTCCATATCTCTTTCGTTGATTTTTTCTATCCTACTGGAGAATGGCAACTTCGAGCCTCTTTTGTGCACGTTTTTTACCTTATGAGCGAGCATTTTTTCCGCCGCTTTCAAAGTGACCATCACGTCCGCGGTTGCTACAGGGAGAAAATTGCATCTGTTGATTGGCGTTGCGAAGGACCGCATCTCGGGAGGCATTCCACGTCTCCTCTCATCCAGCTAATGAGCTAAGGGATCTCCGTGTAATCTGGTGAGGAATGAGACATTCGTAGAAGTGGAAACAAGAATAATACCGCGGATGGTGCTTCTCTTCCCTATGTTCCTTTCTTATTCCTTCGTTCCTTCCCTCTTATCGAAGTTTTCCCTTCCTTCGATCCGCAGCAAATGCATAATGAGCTAGGATCCTTTCCTTTGTCGCAAACTTTTTATGATATATTGAGTTGACGTAGAATTCGTCAGCTGCGCGACTAAAAGTGAAGATCGGGGTAACCAACATTACTTAAATTCCGGGATTAAAATTGGTACAACGCATTAAACAGCTGATGCTGATTTCCATCCTTGGATTGTCTAAGGCCAGGTACACANTTCTTGTCATGTATTAATATTTTTTGTTTCTTATATGTTTTATATTTAATATTTATGTATATTTATACAATTAGCATCTAGGTTTTAAGTATATATTATGTTTGTATCATGTATTTATAGTGTACATATCATGTAATTATGTGGGCACAATACTGCCACCAGGTATACAGTCAAACCGACAAATAAATGTTTTTATGTTTTAGTAGTCATAGAAATTATTATTTCTAGGGTAATTTAACTTACTATTTATAAATAGCAAAATATAGTTATTAATAAACCGATAAATTTGTTTGTTTAATAAATTCTAAACGCATAAAATCTGATTATTCTCAAAATATTTGCGCATTTGACGCGAGTACTCTATCTTTAGAAATATTAATTAGTGATATTGAGTGACAAAAATCTGGATTAGATTAATTTGCAATTTATAAATGATCTCAAAGGAAAGCACCGAATGCTTCAATTATTATAGTAAGGGAGTCTAGTTATGTCATATGTAATTGCAAAAAGTGTTCAAGGAGTGCTCCGCATTCCTCGATGTATAAAATTAGATAATTGCTTAAAGATTAACCTACACAAAGAGGTGAACCTAAATGGTCAAAAGTCGAATTTTATAGAATTGATATACATTCGTGTTTAATTGAAAAGGCGCCAGAGTGTTTTGCAATGGCCAAAATGGAATTTTTGCAATTGGCCTCGTTAAATGCATAATAATAACACCCACTATTCGGTTCATGAAATTTCCCTTCTTCATTATGTTATCTAAACAAATATTTGCCTCTTTTCATTATTACATCGTAATGTATTTGCTTTTTACATATAGTATCCATTGTAAGTTACCATCATGGCTATTTTCGATTTAATAGTAAATAATTTAATAAATCAGTAATATAACCCTAACATGTGCTTTTGGAAAATTTCACTTTTTCCATTTCTTAAACAACCGAAAACTATGGTTTGAATCCCAAACCCTCATCTGTGCGCTGGAATCGCGTCATCGGGAAAAAAATAATATCTTTTTATCTCCTGTTATGGAACGAGGGTGTTTCGTTCAAATGGATGGAGAGTTGAAGCAGGAGAGGTCGTTTAAATTTCCGCTTTCGCGAAATGATCTACGCGCGCGAATTCTATTTTTTGCTGATAAACGTCCAACTTCAATTTGAAACGCGCGATTGAAGGAAATATGGAAAAATCCTATTACTTTATCCCAGATCAACTCGGGACTTTTTCCTCGTGAACCTGGGTAGATACCAACATTCATGCTCCGTAGAAAAACGTCGCATTCGCAAGGAATAGAATACTTTTCTTAGGATTGTCGCATAGCTCGAGGAATATAATATTATTATTAACGGCATTATTTACAATACAAAGAAGATGCAGAGAAATGGACAAATCGCTTCATATTAAAAAAAAACTGGACGAGTCAACATAGTGACTGCGAGACGGACTTACTTATTTTATGCCCTTCTTAAATGTTTACTTTTAAAGTCAATTATAATAATACCTCGCATAACGAAGATAATCTGTCCCGGAAAAACATTCATCAGCCGAAATACGATTGGGTTCCACAATTTGAATATGCATAATCATAGGAAAACAAAAAATAGTTAGCGAAAATGGCCACCAACTAATATGATTTGGTCATTTTTAATTCATTTAATTAATTGGGGAAACATGAACACAAGCGTATCCATCATAAATTTCTTTAGCCAAAATCACTCTTTATTAAACGTGTTCGAAGAACGGCGAAATAATCCTTGTTAACTGAAAAATTTGCTAGCCAAGTTACTCTTCGCTGAGGTGCACTGTACTTAAAAAGACACTAAATATAGTGTCAATGAAACGGTTTCAGGCGTTACCTTGTGGAATTTCTCCATAACGGAAATAAACTAGATATACTAGATATCTAGTTATTTTCGTTAAATATAGTGTACTCAAATAAATTTGAGCTCCTTGTAAAAGACAAACGAAAATTAGGTATGGAGAAAAATTTCTTCCAATCATTTTTCATCGTAAGCATGTAAGTCATAAAGTCAGTTTGGATTTATATTCGAATTCTTATAAACGTCCACCGGTGAACGACATCTGAATAACATAGCGCGGCTCAAGAAAGAATAGTTCAGTCAGCATTTTATGCATCTCAATCGCTGTCCAACATAAAATAAATATATAAACGAGGCAAAGATTATTTATGACTTCCGGGATCATCCCAACGAATAGCTTACGCATTGTAAATTACAAAATATCAAACGTATCCCACCCGGAGGTATAGGGTCTCTTAGATTACTTATGTTTATAATGATAAACGGTGTTGCATGGAGCAAAAGATTTCGAGTTAATTCCATGTAAACGGAATTCCGCAGCCAGATCTTGCAGTTTAAAATATACCCTGGAGATATTTATTTGTGTATAAGGTTTTCAGATTACATTTATGATGGTATAGGTGAAAGGGAAAACCTTCAAACTACAAATTAAGATAAAATAAAATTATCACCCTTATGCCAAATATTGAACTCTTTCGGCAACCATATTTAAATTTCGGCACGAAAGTCGTTTCTTTTTTGCCAGCATACATTTCCACTGCCGCCAAAGAAGTAATAGTTATTAAAGAAATCAAAGAAAGCCTTCGAAGCATTATATGTTAAATTTTTGTTTATAAAGACAGAAAAGACGAAAGTTTTCCGTTACATTACAACATATAAGTACAATTTTTCTATAGTTATATTTTGTATTGCTTCATTTTAATGTATTTTTTCATTAATTTTTCAATTCCATTTTCCAGTAATAAGTATGAAGTGCCTGTACCCCAATTAAATATTTGGGTCCCCCAGGTGATTACACAACAAAACCTATGTTCTATGTCAAAAGAAATTTTGATCTGGATGTAAATTTGGACTCAGTTGAAAGAGTAATAAAATTACTATTATTATTAAATGCAAATCATGTTGAAGTATTTCTGAAACCTGTAACCACTAATGCAAGATCTATCCGAGCAAAAAACCAGAAAGGGCTGGCTGATATTAATTCTACCGCAAAGGGACCGGTATGAAAGACTGAGTTCGTAATTCAACTTTTCACTCCGTATTTTAATCTTGTAGTGCGTAAAGGATAATTTAAAAAGCAAAATCGCCGCGGATAACTGTAATCGGCGCTCGAGCCTCAATCAAGTACCTGCGCCCGTTTGTGGAAATCTGAAAAAAGTCCAGTTACCAACAACGAAACTGTTACGAAAGTTTTATTCCAACACAACTCGAAATTACACCTTTGCCAGTGATTGTGAAGCAGAAAAATAAACAGTGGTAGGATAATACGGCGGTGCGTTTTCGATCATCATTCTGATTCCGCGTAATTCGCCTTAATCTAATGACCTTTCGCCAAAGATGGCATAAAAAATATTAGCTTCGGAATCGAGCGGGAGATCGTGAGAATGGGATATCACTGGGAGCTACTCGATCGCGTTTTAGGATATCTTTTCCGTCATAGGCTTTCATCGATTGCCTTTCACGATTACCGACAGAAAGCCGTGAAGCGAAGGGTGATGTCATCAGGTCACAGGTCAAATTGAATTTTGTCTGAAATAAGAGGTATTGATACATCCTATGTGAATTTTTGCGCAACAATTACAGAATACAATTTCACCTTTTGAAATGTTTTGCCCTTACGGCATTTTGTCGTATTTGAACTTTCCGTAAATCATGAACTGATACAGAAAGCAAACGGAACATTCAAAAGCTTTCAGAACAGTAAGAAATAGGATTACCTTATTTCGTATTATAACACACAGATTTTACCATATTTATTAGTTGCTACTTGTGGTTAATGTGCAACAAAATTAGTGTAGCTAGAGAGAACCTATAATATATACTATATTTTTGATATTTCGCACGCAACTCTTATTAAAGCATCTATTAACGATGAATAAATTATTTTATGAACATATTTTAATGCTAATGTCGGAAATTGAAAGAAAAAAGAAATTCTTAACGTCGATGGGTTCGGCCTTATGCCGTAATTGTGTAATTAAAATTCTTAGTCCAACTAATAATGTTTCTTGAAAATAAATCTTGTTTTAAAATATTTAACAGAGATTACATCAGCTATCAACATCATAAGAAACTAATTATGTCGGTAAATTATGCTTCCGTAGTTATTTCCTTCAATCGCATATGTTTAAAATCCTCTCAGGTTTGATTAAAAACGAAAGCTCAGTTGAAGACCAGTTCTGGCAATGGTATCAGGGAGTGATAGTAACGTCGAAGATTCAAAACTGAGAATATACGGTAAAACGGATGGTAAAACTGCAAAGCACGAAAGGACTATAACTTTTAAAGCGGGAGGATGATTTCCTAACTTTTTATATTTCGGCCGTTACAGAAATCATCACCGTGAATATGAAATTCCGAAAGCACCTAGACCTTATAATACGCCCCTGACTTTATCAGTTAGAAGATAAGAGAAAGATTGGTACCGCGTTACTGGTTTAGTCACGCCACAACGCAAAAACAGCTTCCATTCGTTATCTTTGATGTAAAATTTGACTTGGTGCTTAAGTTGTCGAAGATGCAGCAGATTCTCTTTACACTAATTTGCATCAAGCGCAAATGAGAAGACGAACTTACTCCCCAGCTAACCTCCACTTACATCCGCGATGTGGTAGCATCCTAAGAGGCAATAAATAACGAGAGATACTCGCAGCGCCGAGAAGCCTCTTTTGTTTTGCTTCAAAACTTCTAGAAAGGGAAAGAGTATTTCCCGAGAAAGAGCGGTGTATTGGTGCTACAGAAGGAAGGAAGTCGAAGAAAGAATTGAAGAACGAGATTGAATAGGAGAGATCGGAAGAGAGTGAGATAGAAGTAAAAAAAGGGGTGAGTCCTGAGATGTCAGCCGTAAGATAAAGATCTCGTTCGATGAAGTCTTGAACGAATAGCAATTACTGTGGCGAGTTTCCCACGTTCCGGGGAAAAGAGATTGCAGAAATTGGCGCGAAGGAAGAGGCAAAAAGGACGAATCCGACGGCAACGCGCATTCAACGAGAGAAAGAAAAGGCGGTGCGTATCCTTTAGAGTCTGAAATTGGCAGATTTCGTAACGTTTCCGAGCCGTTTCTATCCGTTGTTATAATGGATTGGCTAGAAAGCATACGGAGCACTTGCTCCGTGAGCAAGAAATAAATGAAGGCGGAGCCGCGCGAAAACGCTTTCATTATGGGCGGGAAAAAATGTTCGCGCCTTTGAACACGCGGGAAAAATACAGATTTGCGGTAGAGGGGAGCCGACTTACGGAAAGGCATTAATAACGATGGCTTTTGAAAGGAAAAGCAAATAAATCCTTCAATGAGAGCTCAAAAATCGGAGCCATTTCAGCATTCACAGGTACAAGTGTTTTCGCAACTTTCTCTTTCGACTACATCACTTTGAGGAAACCTTAAGGATATGCCTTTAAGTGATCAGTAAAGTGTACGAAATCTCGAGCACTAACATATTGTTACTTTGTAGCATTCACAGTTTAATAGCAAATACAAGTAACTAAATTAGCATTTATTAACTTATCTGAAAAAATGTATTCCGTGAAATGCGACTTATACGAAAGTTAAAGAGCCATACACTCAATATACTCTCTGTCGCCACCTGGTCCACCGACCAAATTGCAACGTAATATTCAGTAAATAAATAATATGACCTATTCCATGAATGAGGTTAAGGTTATGAATAGTCTAGAAAGAATTGTTACCAATATATGGTCGAATTTTCATGTTCAAATTCTCATGATTTTTCTGATGAAATTCTCTTGGAAGCCCTTCAAGTACCTAGAATTCAGCTAATTATATGATATATGGTGTGTATTTTAATTGATTTCGGGTTGCTTATCTACTAATTAATTTCACTCTGCCTTCAATAGCTCAATAGAGGAAGACTTAATGCTACATATAGTGAGATGTTTATGATAGGAAGAATAGTTCCGCACATCGTTATAGCAAGAAGCAACAAACTGTAACTGCACAAAGCTACCTGTCTTTTTCATTCAAGTCTTAATACTCGAAAGAAAAATTATACGTTGACAAAGGCGAATGAAGTGCTTTATTTCCTCATAATGAAATCTGAGCACATTATTTTTCAGCAGAAGTTAAGGTAAGATCAGAAAGCGATGAAAAAACATTAATCCTGATTCTAAAGTGGTATTATGCTTTTTGCGAAAGAGGGAGCAGCGGCTTTCGGAGACTTTCATTGCCTCGGGCTATTATAAATGACCTTTTTAGATTTCCAGAGAAGCACGCAATGTTCTCTCAAATAAATATGTTAGCAGCACCTCGGCACGAAAGTTTCTTGTTGGTTCGAATCTCCTTAGAACGAGAGTCATTTGTTTTCTTAGGCGAATTGAGTAATAGTGTAACCTAACATTGAGTGATTAATGTGCGTCGACTTAATCTATGCATAACAATAAGATACTGCGACAGTTTAAGCAGCAGCAGATTTGTCCAATTCTTGACACTAACATACTATAAGGGCACGTAATTGAAATCTCTCAGTCACGGCTGTAACAAATAAACACTTCGCTGAGATTTGATGAAAATCAGACACACCGCTAAGTTTCCGAATTAAAATGTATTTAATTTACTTAAGAGGACTTTTAGTAAACACAAAATGTTTAGGCTTGACTTTTAGCTTATCTACTGATTTGAATATCGAGGCAAAGAAAAAGCTGATTTATTCTATTCATGCTGTATTAAACCCCTTCTCGTATACCAGTAAGGGAATTCACTTGTTAAACATAATTTTGATTGAAATCGTTTTCAACAAGCAATTTGTCGAGTTACACCAAATGAGAATCCATTCTGGTGAATGAATTTGAATATATCTCACTCAGCGATGCGTTACGTAATCAATAACTATGCTGAAATATAGAGTCGTAAAAACTTCCAAAATTAAATATACATCTGAGCGTATTTTATGAGACCGTGAAAGTTTCTACAACTTTTATGAATTCGTTTTTATTGGAGACTTTATTGCTTCGAGGATATTTAAATATAATCATCCCATTCTTACGGGTACAAATTTATAGCGAAATATAAATCATGATAAAACAAGATGAAGACGAGGTGATGAAATTGAAAGCGATTATATTTCAATTCACTGGGTCTTTAAAGTTTTCAACGCAGTTTATATCGAGCCATTTGAATAAATATTGACCTCTGAGAGAGAAGTCGTGACGATTAAAACTTTCATAAAAAAATTATGCCCATCATTACCTCGTGCCATACTATTGATAGGAACTCTTAGTAGATGAGTTCTACATCCTACTTTGTATTCATAAACTTATTTCATTTCAACCAAATATCATAATCAATTTCTTGTAGCGTTCTGGCAATGCTAGCGTTACTTTGACCGGAGGCCGTTTTATATGAGATAATAAATACGCACGTTTCCTAATTTAATTTTTAAAATTTAGCATATGCTTAACTAAAATATCATCTGCCCTTAATTCAACATTAAACGGTAAATATGGAAAATCAAAAAATATCTACGAAGAAAATCGTTATACAATACTGAGAGGGTCCTATACCGCAATGGTTCCCAGCGTTTAGTCTTCCATGGCACACTTACCTGTTGGCACAGCCTTCGCGGTAAGCTAATTTACGCATTCATTACATAGTCTCAGTAAAACTAAACTGAAAAGAAGAAACAACGTGTGTGCAATAGGATACTTCAAGCTCTCTTTATAGACACTCATTAAAGGAAATATATCTCGTAAAATAAAAGTTGTATGTGATGAATAATTTGAAGAGCATGCTACTATCATCTAATATTACGCGGCCCAGCGGCATGAAATAACTGCTCTACGGAGAACTGTTGGAGTTCCTAAATATTAGAGAGCCTCGCTGCATTTCAAGGGCTTCAGGTGCCCAGAGACCGATAATACGTAGCCGGGACATATACAACGTCAAGGACAGTGAATTCCGGAGAATAAACGGGCAAATTAATTCTCGAATCATTTATACGGAAGTATAACCCCAAAATCCTGGAAAGCATTTAAATTAGAATAAAATCCTGGAACAAATCTCAGAAAACCGTGACGTCTGGAAACCTCTGTTGCGGGGCCCAGCTTCCACTCCGTGGTTTGTTAACTAGATAGAAGAATCAATTACATTTTAATTTTCGGTAAGTCTTGATCACATTTGAATCTTAGGCCTCTGAATAGCCAAGTGGGTAACACGTTCGCCTTTGATGAAAGTGGTCCGGGGTTCAATTCCAGGTGGGGTCCCAGAGCTGGAAAAAGTGTATACAAACTGACCTCAGCTATTAATACACCTTCGTATGGAAATTATATTACTTCGGTTACTTTCATTTTATTAGATAACATCAAAGGAAGGAGAAAAAAGTTTCGCTTATTTTCCTAATAACAAGATGATAACGGTGAAGAAGAGGTCGAGAACCGAGGGCGAAAATAAAGAAGGGGAGGAAAGGAAGAGAAGAGAGAAAGAGGAGCCGAAAGGGGAGGGAAAAATGGCGGGGAGAGCGCCATCGGGAAGCTGAGGGCCATTTATTTACGCGAGTATAATGAGAGAGCGAGTCGTCCAGCAGATAAAAAAATAAATCTTTCTTTTTTTCTTTAGCCTTGTAAGGCGAGTCGTGGACACTCACATGAGGACGAATGCGCTCAATAAAAACAAGATCCGAAGATGTACAAAAAACAACACCTAGAATGGGGCTGTAAGATCGAACTTTGGATGTGAGGACTAACTTTCTCCATGGGACGCAAAACAGCGGACGAGACTAACAGAGAGAGTAGAATGTCCGCAAGACCTTCATCTCGATGCTATAAACAAGCAATCAAATTCAGCCCGAGCAATACAGAGCTCACTGAGGCTAACATAAAATCGTAGCGGTCAGCGACTCGCACGATTCCCGGGAACCAGATTCAAGGAAATATTTCGGCCGAGCTGAAAAATTTTTATGGAAGTTCATGGATACTCTGCAATTATTTTGTTTTTTTTTATCGTCTGCATCGCCGTATCAAAAGGCATATCATGCACAGAAAAATCAAAGTTAATTCTGTGCATAAAATTCTGGCATTTAAAACATTTCCGAATTTCTTCTTTATTCTTTTCTTTTACGAGGCGATAAAATGTTCCTAATATCCAAGGAGGAAATCTAGAAAATCAACTTCAATGTAACTTAACTATTCATTGTATAAGAGCAGGGACGGCTATAGATTTTCAAAATCCCTGATTCGAGAAGTCTCTGTCCCCTCCCTGCCAAACTTACTCTGTGATGATCAAAAGATC
This sequence comes from Ladona fulva, assembly GCA_000376725.2. Classification (NCBI taxonomy): domain Eukaryota; kingdom Metazoa; phylum Arthropoda; class Insecta; order Odonata; family Libellulidae; genus Ladona; species Ladona fulva. The sequence continues at coordinate 1,355,685 of KZ308498.1, forward strand.
AAAACACTTTTCTGGACCATTGAGATATAAAACTATATATTGGCATTTTTGGAATATTTATTATTAATTTTTTATAATTATCAAAAGTACAAAATATAAATTTCATTTTAATTACATTATTTGGCTAACTATTGAGCCCTTTCTGGATAACAAGATAATTCTTTCGGATATACAAAAGGTCGATTTTGCAGATTTTGAGATCCTAATTGGAGAGAAATAAGTGCGTCGTTCTACCGTGAATAATATTAGCCTTCCCGCCCCTAGGCAACCATTCCACTCGTTTACTATCTGAAGCCGACCCTAGATGAGGACATCAGCGTTTTTTGCTTGTGGGGACGCAGTTTTTCAATAAAAATTTTTGCGATCAACGCAGCTTCTAGAATTGGAAGGAGGTCGATTGAGGATGCAACTTATATTTTGAGAAGTTTATGAATGTGATGACAATTTTCCTAGTTATCACAGGGTTACGTTTTTCTATCTAATCGTCAACTAAATCCGAATCCAGCCAATGGTCTCGACGCACACTCAGAAAACTCTAGCAGTGCCATGTAAATGTCGTTCCCATTTGCTCATAAGAATAGTAAATGTAAAACGTTTCTGAGATACATAAAATTGCATATGATATCATTCGGTATCACACAATAAGTTTAGAAGTTTCGTATTGTGGGAGCGGCGGCGATGAGGACGAAATATTTTTTGTAAATAAGGTACGCAACTAAACGAAAGCAACACAACTTTCGTACCTTTACGATCTCGCCTTATAAAAAATAACAAGGCGTTCCAAATCGTGGGTCCGTGAAACCCAATTTCGGGACTTGACTTTGGTCCATTGACACTCGATTTGTCCATCGAGTCACGTGTATATTTGACTGACAGATTATGAGGAAAATTGAACTTTTCCGACAAAAAACACCCGACACGAATCTCACTCAAATCGGGCACCACTTTTTATGCAGAGGTACCGACAAGCCGAAGACAATAGATTGAAACCCTCTATTTGTATTTCGGCTTTGTCACTTAATCGAGCGGAAAAGAAGTTTCTAAGAACACAAGTGGAGAACTTTCGAGACCGGACTTTGGCGGACAACGTGCATCGCGTAAATGGGTCATTGGGTACAACATTCAACAAGACGTGCGGAAAAATACTTTTCCATACCCGAAGCGATTCTACGGTAAAACGAAAGGTTGGGCGGCAGGCGGGAATTTTTTGCGAAAAAGAGAAAGAAGCGAGAGGCGTAGCCCGAAAAGACGCGGCCACACGCGCGAGCACGCGTGAGTGATTCGAAAGCGGGCGGGATGCGAGATTTGGGAGCTCGCCGCCCTCTGGCAGAAAAAGAAAACGGTAAAGAGGACGGCGACTTTGAAAGAGGCGAAGAGGGAGGAAAAAAGAAAGGGAGAGTCCTTGAAGATGGAAGCTCGCATGATTCAGATGCAGATAACGAGGAAAGTCGCTTGGAAATGCGCCTTTGAACGGTGCACGAGTATGCGAAATTGAGAGATTTTTTCCCCGTAGCCACGCCTCGTTAGCGAAGGTTTAAAATATCGCGAGACGAATTCCGGAGGCCAATTAAAGCGCGAGAAGTTTAAAAGCGTGGAAGAGAATTCCTTGTTCGCTGCAGAACAACTTGTTGATGCGAGACTGCAGAGAGGGGAGACAATGGGTGGGGGTGGTTTTGGAGATTTACCCAAACGGCTTCTTTTACTATCAGATGAAACATCGGAGTTTGGAGTCGATTGCCCCGATGATAAGGCAATATATATGGAAAAGAAGTGCATAATTTACGGGTTTTCCGCGCATAATAAACTCGAGGAAGTTTCGAGAGACCAGTTTATGCTTAAGAAGTCATGAACATGAGGTATTTAGCATACTATAAACTCGCTACATTACATCACGCTCACTCATAATAGGTTATTGACCAAATTTTCGAATATTTTCTTCACTAATATCTTCTCTTGTGGACAGAGTTCAGATATCACTCCACTGTAAGCTCATACGTTCCATGTTTAATTCTCGATGAGCTAGCATCCAACTATTTCTAAATGTAATAAAGAGCAAAATGCTTGAACCGTTCGAATTTTTTTCAAAGAAATAAACTGGTACAATCGATGAATTAATATCATAGTAAAGACAGGCAAAAACGACTGAATAATTCTGTTTTCAGTTTTTAATTGCTTGTGAATATTTAGTAAGCATTCCCAAATCGTTCCTCTTTCTAGCCAAAATCCTTAAAGTCCACTTTTTAAATATTTTCAATAGGGTTATCGAACATCTTGAAAAATTGATCGAGAAACAGTAATTTCACACCATAATTTGCTCCCACAAACTCGAATTACAATCGAACCATTTGAAACAAGTGATAATAAATATTAATGATACAAGGACTACGAGAACTTTTATGTCTGGTTTCTGATAACGGTAAAAAATCATACATGATAGATATCTTACTAAATTCTGTCACATGCCCACATGCATAAGAAGCTGTTCCTTCGTTCTTTGGACTTTCGTATCCCATAAGGAACTTTGAGAGCCGCCAGAGTCTTAAACTTGGTCAATGGAAGAGACGACGTGAAACTTAATATCTTAAGTGTCCAACAGCATTAAGTTCCTGAAAGAGATTTAGATGTTCTGAGGATAACTAAGGCTTTAATCAGGTCGGTAATAGAGATATCTTTTAGAGCCATTAACCAGCTGATAAAGCAGATAACTCTTTCGAGGCCGAGAATATTTATGACCTAAGTAGATGAATAGATAGTAGGTAAAAAGGAACTTTCGAATAAAAGGAAAAATAGATGTTATCATTCAATTGAACGAAATGAAAACTTGGCTGTAATTTCAAGAAATTTCATTTCGAGGCTGGTAAAAAGATGATGGTGGCATTGACTTGTAATTCAGGTGATTTTATGTGAACTAATTAATCCTAGCTACTTACTGTTTCTAGGGTTAGCGGGTATAAGATAAAATCGTGTCCGATAAACGGCTTCGGAAACTAGAGTGCAGTTAGCGCGGGTGGAGGGCGAAGGAAAGTTTGATCGATAATCTGTCCGATACTACTGTAAGTCTTCGATGCTTTGTAAGGCAAAAGGAACTACATCATTTGCCTTCAAACTTTGTTTCAAAACGTTCGTGAATTGGTTCTTTTCCTTGGAGTTATTATGTTGGTAGATTTTTGCTAATTTGGGCATCAAGGAATTCGGAATTACAAAGATAATAGAGTTCCTAAGTACCTAGAAAATGTACAAGAAATCAAATATGTAAGTTAAAAAATTTCTGCTGTTACTGATGATCAATGGAATACTTATATTCTTGACTTTGTTAAGGCTAGAGAATTATATATCTTTAATATACTTTTGTTTCGTTCTTTTCCTTGGTTGCGATAATCTGAAAGATACTGCCTTACTATTGACGCTGAGTGACAGAATTTGTATAGGTGTCTCCTTACCTGTACGTCTTCCACTTAGTATTTTGGGAGAGAGAGGGTAAGCAACTCACACCTCATCTTCCCTCACCCTAGCTTATTGTAGTCAGTGGTGGAGTCGGCCTCTGGTCTGAGTGCTGCACAGACAAGTATTAAAAGTATCAACATAAAAGTAACAACGTATTACGACTATGTAGAGAAGATTCCAAACGCAGAATAGCTTTATGAGGAATTTTCGCAAGTCATAGTACTTTAACGGTATGTAATCGCACAAATGTAGCTACTTTCATGCCTTAGCGGATACTGGTTAACGGAAACTTGGAAAATCTGACTCTGGATATTAGGGAATCCAACTGAAGCGACTGCTGTTGGATAATGTAATAACGAGGTGATTCTTATTATATAAAGGATATTAAAAGGTTGGAGATTTTTCCTTGTGGTGTTGGAGATAGTAAGTTGAGTTGAGGAATTACTGGAATTGGTGGGTATATGGTTGACTTAAGGAAATAAAAAATATGAGGTTGTGCGAATGGGCCATCATGAGAAGATGGATAGCCGAGGTAAGTGCATTTTCGATAGAAAAACAATAGAGGGAATGGCAAAGCAAAAGATGAACGAAGGAAAAGGAAAGTAATAAGAGTGTAATGGTAGCGGGGATAAGTAGATAAAGGAGAGTTATCCAACTAACATAGATTAGGTATGATGATGGTAATTCAAGCATTTAATGCCACTTTCGTAACTCAATTTTCAAACTATCATATGCAAGAGCAGGAGGAAGAAAACCTGTTATAAAAGAGGGAAATTCTATGTTTGAAACGCAATGATATAAAAAGAGAACGTAGGAAAACATACTTCTTTGCAAGATGTTACGACCGAGAGCACGTCTCCTCTGGAATCAGCAAATAAATACTTCGTGAATTCCTTACACACTGAGTCAAACTTGAGGAATTTAAGGGTGCCTCAAGATCAAGAAATAAAGATTGACAGTTTGACGAAACTTAATTCTTGAAGGCCATTAAAGAGGGATAAAATTTAAACCTAAATTTCAGCTGGCACCTTCTGGTGAGGCGAATGGTAAAGCCACGGAAACTCTTAAATAAAAGTTGAAATGCCGCTAACGTAGGCAAAAAAGCCGACGAAACCATAAAAAATAAATAAATACAAGTGGTCATCGTTTTATAGCTGCCACTCCTGTGGTCATGGAGCCATAGTAATACCGAGGTGATGAGTTTTTACAAGGGATGAAGTGAGAATAGAGACTAGATGCTTATTACGGAATAAAATTTCTACCGTTCGTTAGCCATTTCAGGAGACCCTTAAATAAATTCCCGGAGTCTTAAATTCTCATTGGGACGGCACCTTAGAACTGTTCTCATCCGTCATCTCCACAAAACTTCTGTTTTTATCACACTGACCTGGTGGATTCCGGCATGTTGTGTATTGAATACTGAGAAGAAAAAAACAAATTTAAAACACCGTCAAGTATCTTTATATGTATAAGTCTCATTCTTAACATTTTGAGTACAATGTAGAATAATTTTATCATCACTTTAGTGTAGAGATAAAATAACCTAAACTACATAAAAAAATGTATACTTCCAGTTGAAATCAATTGCTGAAGGCTTTACTACGTAAAAATCCACGACAAAAATAAAAATTAATTATTCATCAAGGAACGAAAATTACACATTCGTAGGAATATGTAAAGCATAATTTTTATCTAACATTTTCTTATACTTTCAGCGCCAAAAGAATACGATAAGTTTTTAGTGGAATCTTCCAAGATTAGGAATTTCCATTTCACTTCTAACTAAACAATCCTTGTCCAATACAATTTCCGAATTCACTCTTAAAAAGCTAAGCACTGCAGTTAGTCGATGAAAAGTAATTAATCGCTTCTATTTTTGTCTTCGCGTGGTTCGTCATGTTAGGTTGCCTGCCATTTTAATAAAATTTTTAAGAAAATTATCCAATTTTCGTCAATTTATTTAGGTTCTTCCCTTATATCGGTTAATTCTTCGGTTGAAAGTATCTGTAGTTTCCTTCTTTCCATGGTTTATCATTGCAGTTTTCTTCGATTTTCTTAATACTGATTGGACCATTTCAACTCGATTATGAAATTATACTTTCCTGCATTCAGAGGAGAAAATGATTTCTTATTTTCAACCAACTTGTAGTCAAACTGTCAAAGTTTCTAAAAATACCACAACCCTACTTTTCTATTGGAGTATTCTTGACTTTTAAGTATTCTTTCGGGAATTAATGAATGATTTCAAATGTCTCTTACGAATCTAAGATTTCACCATACTCGAAAGTTGCATTCCTCCTTTACCTNACTAGCCAAGCAGTACATAATTACGTTATACAGAGCTAAGATCACAATATCAACAACATTATTTAATCAACCTCAATTATCTTAATTGGCATTACACAGACCAATGTTGAGACTACTATATATTATACAAGTATAATGAATATAGAAAAAAACAATATTTACTCGCACTAATACTACACTACAATATTTCTAATAAGTATGCACCCACAACCACATACAACATTTATAAAAAGTTATTTACATCTAAGTACATCTTAACATATATAATGGGGTGATAACATATCTAATGGGGAAGTACATCAAATTTTTTAAATTGCTTCTTTTGGAAAGTTGGAGACATCGGATGAAAATTTAAACTTATACATGATGGTGATAGACAGAAACAGAAAAATGTTGTTTTCGGAAATTAGAAAAAGTACAGCGAAAGGCAATACGTTTTGTAAAGAATTGTTACGACAAGTCAGTGAGTGTTACGCAAATGCTTCAGGACGCGGGATGGAAGATAGAAGGCTTAAACGAAGGATAAATCTACTTAATAGATTTAGAGAAAGCACGTTCACAGATGATGTAACTGACTTTATGCGTCCCCCATGTTATATAGGCCGTTCTGATACTGCGAGGAAAATCAGAGAAATAGATGCTAGAACAAGTCGTTTCAAAAATTCATTTTTTCCGCGAACGATACGCGAAAGCCATCGATTAGTGAAGTAGAGTCATGGTGCTTGCACTCCCTGCCACACGCCGAAAGGCGGTTTGCAGGGTACTTATTTATTTATTTATTTGAAGATACTCTGCGATTTGGCCATCAGGCCAGGTGGCAGAGGTTTATTTGTAAGGTATCCAACAACAGCCATACTTGACAAATTACGTTGGACAAATAACAGATATAAATAAGACATACACACACGGCCATTCCCTAACCGGAAAAATCCGATTAGCCGGGATTCGAACCCGGGATCGTGGGGTCGGAGCGATAACGCGCTAACACGCCACTCCGCCACCACGACCGGCGATTTGTTGAGACAATCGGTCTCTCAACAAATAAAACAGATATTTTTCGATATTCTCGAGTCGTTTACCTATATAAATTTTAACTGCCTATTTTATGTTTAGTTTTCTCAAATCCAATTAAGAACAGATTAGTAGGGTACTAATGATACATGCATATCAATTAATAGTATCCATCATATACCGTAAAAATTAATTACGAGATTGGATAGCAAACATTCGGGAGAGTGTGATGAACCTCAGGGGACATAAGATGATATTCTTTCTCAAACTTTCTCAGATAAAAAAGTCAAATAGGGTGTCAGAATTTATTTTATACGCAAGGATGATCAATTTAAACATTACGAAAGGTACTGGTCAAATGGAGATCGTTTCGGCCTAAAAAAATGTCTACTATGTGATTCAAGTCTCCCCTACTTAACGTAATTAAGCATATTTCAAATGATCGGTATTTATGTATTTCCACGAGAGATAATCGTGAATAATAATGAAACGGGGAATGGCGACGCCTATTCGTTCGTAGCAGTTTGATTTTCCGTCGCATAGTAATCTTTGTTATAGATCGATCCAATAAACACAGAGATTTGATGTCCCTTCGCATCACTAAAATTGATCACAGTCAGCAACTCTGGATGCGCTCGATGGGAATAAAGAGTTTAATGACAACGACGAAGCGGAAAGCAAAACGGCCGGCGTGGCATCAGCAACGACGATGAGTAAAAAAAAAACATCGCTGGACGAGAACTTTATGTGAAATGATCTCATTCACGGCTCAAAATTTATCGATCGACTTCGTGGAATCCGAACTGTTAACGCTCATGATATACTCGTACTGTCAACGTCGCCAAATTGCTCGGAATAGAATAAAATATCACGGGGGAAAATGTTAACAAAGAAATCAACATTAATTAAACAATTTTCCTTGATAACTATGCATTCCAAGTTAACTATATCACAATGAAGGAACCGAAAAATGGATAAAGTAAATATTTGCGCACAAAATGAAACCAATAATTTCAGAAGATGAACGATTTATTCTCCTCTGGAAAAAGCGGTTGAATTCATCCAGTCGCGCCTTATACGTCTACTTTAAAATGTGTCAAAGGAAACTTATGTCTGAGGTCCTCCGCAACAAGTGAAATGAATGGTGAAATGACACGTAAAGATTTCATTCACGACTGACTTAGCATTAAGCAGCTCATCACCAGGTGACCAGAACCTTAAAACCGGTCATAAAATAAACCATTACGCGACATTTCACAGAGTGAACATATTTATTTCCTTACGAATGATTTTAAAGGCCCTTGAGGCGCGACTTCCTTATTTACCGCTTTGCTTTGGAAGTGAGGACGATTTTGAGCATTTAAACGTAGAAGTTTTATCTGTTATAGACAGGAATGAGCACAAAAGCAGAGAATAAAGTTTACGACTGTTAGATTTGACTAAGACTTCAGCTAATAACTCTATGCGTAAAACACGAAAGCGGAGAATAAAGTTTATCACTGCTATAATCAACTAAAACTTCCTTTTCTACTTGCAATTCCATGTGTAATACATTTTATTAAAATTTTCTATTTTTTTAGGATGAATCATAAAAGTTACACATTCGTTAGAATAAGAAACATGTGGTATTTCTTTTACAAGAGGTTCACTCACACGACCGGTTTCAGCGATTGATCGCCATCTACAGGTCAATCGCTTCTTCAGGATTTTCAGGATCACTCTGCAAGATCAATGGCTGAAACCGGTCGTGTGAATGAACCTCTTGTAAAAGAAATACTTCATCTTCCTTATTTTTACGATGGGGTTCTACAATATCAAGGCTGCATCTGTTGACTTTATTACACATAAGTTTTAGAAAAAAAGCTTCCCGTTCATTTTAATAGCTTTTAATTTTCATTCAGTATTTAGATTAAAACTTAGAAGATGAAATTATTAAGTTCACTGATGAATTTCCTTCATACTTTTTATCAAAAATTTTTCTATGAACGCTGCATAAGCTTTCTAATCAACATTCAACGTTGTTGCTCTTAAATTTCTGTCCATTTCAAATTATTGGATTTAATCGATTGGGCTTTCTATATAAANGGAAAATAAAGTCCCACCGGCACGTGATGACTGTGATAGGGTGCAGTGAAATATAAAAAGTGCCTTTCAGTTTTAGTGCCTCTGATGAGCTGCAATCCGTGCCACCTACGGCTCTACACCGACACCGCTCCTTTTTTACTGCTGCGGGAGGGAATCACTGTTCTTCCCGCTTGAAAGATTACTCTTATCTCTGATCTCATGGGTGCGCCCTAATCCCACACTCCACCAAGTATCGCTGGACACCATTATTTTTAAGATAAATATTGATTACTCATATCATTGACGCAGGAAATTATTATTGAATTTGGCAACAATTTCGCAGTTATTTGATATACTAATACTTGTACGTCATTCTCAAAAAGAAGACCCAGAGAAGTAATTAATATTGTAAACTAATATGGAAACGAAAAGAATGCTCGCTGGGCACGAGGCATAAGATGGAAAATGAAACATTTTAAACTTAAGAAACCATTCATCGGATTGGACAAAAAAAGGGAGAAAGCGGACAGAAATCCAAACAACTGTTGAAGAGCATGGCAAACAGAGTGGTTTCTTCCTGCTTATAGCCGTTTCAAGGGATTTCACCTTCAGGGATTAAGCCATAAAAGGGTTTCTATTTGAATCCCGTCGCTTGATTTGGTGTCGGGTCGCGGCAGAGGTGAGCGCGATGGCGAGAGAAGAGGTTCGGTGGGGGAGTTCATTAGAGCGCAACGGGCCACCCACGGAGTTCATTGTTAGGCGATAGAATATGGAAGAGATCCAGGAGATGAAGAGCAGCGCTGCGGTGGCTTTGTGATTAGCACTCCGTTTCATTAGGTTTTGTGTCGGGACAAAAGGTCTGAAAGCGATAAGGTCGAAATATATTAGGAAAAGAGTGGCACGGCAAGAGATGAGGAATTCCAGAGGTTTTTCTAACGGTGGGACTATGAGCGAAATTCGAGCGAAAAGAAACGATTGCTCATTCCGATCATGCTGCCGAAAGTAATGAAATGGGGTCGGAATTCATTCTGGGCAGTCTTTTGTGATTTTTTCACCATCCCTCAATTCGAGAGACAAATTTATTTCTTCAAAGGAGATTTCATTTGAGCTTTCCATTGTTCATGCATGCAATTCTCTATGAGTATTGAGAAGTAATTCTAAAGCTGAGATGAACGTAAAGATATTATTTTTCTAATAATGAGCATGTACCACATGAAAAGTTCAATTCTCTGAACTGGAATTTAATTCAGCGTCACAATTATGCGATTGAGTAAATTTCATATCTTTTATAATGAATATCATTGGACCATACTTCGTGGAATGCCATTTAATAAATGAGAAACAATGGAATTCGTATTTTCCACACGATTTTATTAATCGACCGGTTTCGGCCTTCATACCTTACTGGAGGATTCTTTCACCATTTCCTACACCAGAAAAAAAATAGGGAAAACAATGTCTGACTTCCTAGACAAGCTAGCTAATATCCTAGATAAGACAATATGAATATGCAGCTTGTACAGGGAATAAACTACCATGATTGGCCCTTGTAATCTTCAAATTTAAAAGATCTTGTAATCAGCATTCGCCAGAGAGTAAAAAATTGAACTCGGGAAAGAAATACCAACTATTTTTATAGAAATCTTTTAGATTTAAGAATACTCCATCAAAACTCATCAAATCATTTTGCAGATTATAGTAATTTAAGAGCAATCTATTTGCTCTACATAATAAATTTTCTAATCTCACTACATCTTTATCTTTTTCCATGAAACTACACCTTTCTATGAACCTTTTCTTTCCTAAGATACGATAAACTTTCTCTAAATGTTTCTTTCCACAGTCATCGTCGTTTTTATTCCTTCCAGTAAAATGAAAGCGGAATCCTAAAAATTCTAACTAACGAAGGATTTCGTACTTTATGAATGTAATATGAAGAATGAAGAAAAGTAGGTGTAGGAAAGGAAGAAAAAGGATTGGAAGCAAGAAAGGCTTTTCCGTAAGAAGGCTTTTCCCAAAGAAGTCATCAACCCGAAGGATACTTGGATCATAATTGCCTCCGGCATTATCAAACAAACGTTGTTGAGGGGGGATGAGGCTTACTAGGCCAGATGAGGAGTGAAGAAGTTAACTCATGCTTACCTCACAGAGTCACAATGTTATCAGCGAAAAAATCACCGTCAATGCAATCCAATGCCTCTATGAATTGCATTTTCTGTAGCACCCAGTAAAGAGTGGCAAAGATGAGAGCTATTATTTATTATCATTTACATCTCATTGTNGTAGAGAAGATTCCAAACGCAGAATAGCTTTATGAGGAATTTTCGCAAGTCATAGTACTTTAACGGTATGTAATCGCACAAATGTAGCTACTTTCATGCCTTAGCGGATACTGGTTAACGGAAACTTGGAAAATCTGACTCTGGATATTAGGGAATCCAACTGAAGCGACTGCTGTTGGATAATGTAATAACGAGGTGATTCTTATTATATAAAGGATATTAAAAGGTTGGAGATTTTTCCTTGTGGTGTTGGAGATAGTAAGTTGAGTTGAGGAATTACTGGAATTGGTGGGTATATGGTTGACTTAAGGAAATAAAAAATATGAGGTTGTGCGAATGGGCCATCATGAGAAGATGGATAGCCGAGGTAAGTGCATTTTCGATAGAAAAACAATAGAGGGAATGGCAAAGCAAAAGATGAACGAAGGAAAAGGAAAGTAATAAGAGTGTAATGGTAGCGGGGATAAGTAGATAAAGGAGAGTTATCCAACTAACATAGATTAGGTATGATGATGGTAATTCAAGCATTTAATGCCACTTTCGTAACTCAATTTTCAAACTATCATATGCAAGAGCAGGAGGAAGAAAACCTGTTATAAAAGAGGGAAATTCTATGTTTGAAACGCAATGATATAAAAAGAGAACGTAGGAAAACATACTTCTTTGCAAGATGTTACGACCGAGAGCACGTCTCCTCTGGAATCAGCAAATAAATACTTCGTGAATTCCTTACACACTGAGTCAAACTTGAGGAATTTAAGGGTGCCTCAAGATCAAGAAATAAAGATTGACAGTTTGACGAAACTTAATTCTTGAAGGCCATTAAAGAGGGATAAAATTTAAACCTAAATTTCAGCTGGCACCTTCTGGTGAGGCGAATGGTAAAGCCACGGAAACTCTTAAATAAAAGTTGAAATGCCGCTAACGTAGGCAAAAAAGCCGACGAAACCATAAAAAATAAATAAATACAAGTGGTCATCGTTTTATAGCTGCCACTCCTGTGGTCATGGAGCCATAGTAATACCGAGGTGATGAGTTTTTACAAGGGATGAAGTGAGAATAGAGACTAGATGCTTATTACGGAATAAAATTTCTACCGTTCGTTAGCCATTTCAGGAGACCCTTAAATAAATTCCCGGAGTCTTAAATTCTCATTGGGACGGCACCTTAGAACTGTTCTCATCCGTCATCTCCACAAAACTTCTGTTTTTATCACACTGACCTGGTGGATTCCGGCATGTTGTGTATTGAATACTGAGAAGAAAAAAACAAATTTAAAACACCGTCAAGTATCTTTATATGTATAAGTCTCATTCTTAACATTTTGAGTACAATGTAGAATAATTTTATCATCACTTTAGTGTAGAGATAAAATAACCTAAACTACATAAAAAAATGTATACTTCCAGTTGAAATCAATTGCTGAAGGCTTTACTACGTAAAAATCCACGACAAAAATAAAAATTAATTATTCATCAAGGAACGAAAATTACACATTCGTAGAAATATGTAAAGCATAATTTTTATCTAACATTTTCTTATACTTTCAGCGCCAAAAGAATACGATAAGTTTTTAGTGGAATCTTCCAAGATTAGGAATTTCCATTTCACTTCTAACTAAACAATCCTTGTCCAATACAATTTCCGAATTCACTCTTAAAAAGCTAAGCACTGCAGTTAGTCGATGAAAAGTAATTAATCGCTTCTATTTTTGTCGTCGCGTGGTTCGTCATGTTAGGTTGCCTGCCATTTTAATAAAATTTTTAAGAAAATTATCCAATTTTCGTCAATTTATTTAGGTTCTTCCCTTATATCGGTTAATTCTTCGGTTGAAAGTATCTGTAGTTTCCTTCTTTCCATGGTTTATCATTGCAGTTTTCTTCGATTTTCTTAATACTGATTGGACCATTTCAACTCGATTATGAAATTATACTTTCCTGCATTCAGAGGAGAAAATGATTTCTTATTTTCAACCAACTTGTAGTCAAACTGTCAAAGTTTCTAAAAATACCACAACCCTACTTTTCTATTGGAGTATTCTTGACTTTTAAGTATTCTTTCGGGAATTAATGAATGATTTCAAATGTCTCTTACGAATCTAAGATTTCACCATACTCGAAAGTTGCATTCCTCTTTTACCTTTATTTTATTCGACGCTTTCACTATAACTAGAATGTAAACAAAGAAGCTACAGTCGGTAGATTTCAGCTTGTGTCCCCATCTCGAGATTTTCCTATTCATAGCGATGAAGACGCAAGGACTTCATTCTGATGACTCGTTAAGATTCGACTAGTCATCAAAAAAATTATTTATATTTATTTGGGTGATTTTTTTATGTCCCAAGATGCCAAGAGTCAGTGTTTCACTAGCCTTGGATACCGTTGCAACATCCTCCAAAAAGAGACATTTCCATTCTTTAAGAATTATTCTCATTTTCCATCTCTACATCTGTTCGACGATCTTTGGTGACATCTTATATTAATAAGATATACATATTAAGCTGTGGAAAGTTCGTATAACTCTTTCAATAATGCTTTTACTGGCTTTACATAAAAAGGTAATATCCTAAAACCAAACACAGTAAAATCACTATATTGAATTGAGTGCTTTCGAATAGCAATTACCATTGCATTCTTTTACAAACTACCTCTCGGCATGTGGTAGGAGGCGCTGCTGCTGTACATTCAACTTTTTTAACTGGTGACTGTTGAGTGTCATTCGCGGAAGAACTCACACATTAACTTTAATTATAAAAAATGAATTTTAGTCGGTGGAGTCGGCCTCTGGTCTGAGTGCTGCACAGACAGGTATTAAAAGTATCAACATAAAAGTAACAACGTATTACGACTATGTAGAGAAGATTCCAAACGCAGAATAGCTTTATGAGGAATTTTCGCAAGTCATAGTACTTTAACGGTATGTAATCGCACAAATGTAGCTACTTTCATGCCTTAGCGGATACTGGTTAACGGAAACTTGGAAAATCTGACTCTGGATATTAGGGAATCCAACTGAAGCGACTGCTGTTGGATAATGTAATAACGAGGTGATTCTTATTATATAAAGGATATTAAAAGGTTGGAGATTTTTCCTTGTGGTGTTGGAGATAGTAAGTTGAGTTGAGGAATTACTGGAATTGGTGGGTATATGGTTGACTTAAGGAAATAAAAAATATGAGGTTGTGCGAATGGGCCATCATGAGAAGATGGATAGCCGAGGTAAGTGCGTTTTCGATAGAAAAACAATAGAGGGAATGGCAAAGCAAAAGATGAATGAAGGAAAAGGAAAGTAATAAGAGTGTAATGGTAGCGGGGATAAGTAGATAAAGGAGAGTTATCCAACTAACATAGATTAGGTATGATGATGGTAATTCAAGCATTTAATGCTTGAATTACCATCATCATTCGTAACTCAATTTTCAAACTATCATATGCAAGAGCAGGAGGAAGAAAACCTGTTATAAAAGACGGAAATTCTATGTTTGAAACGCAATGATATAAAAAGAGAACGTAGGAAAACATACTTCTTTGCAAGATGTTACGACCGAGAGCACGTCTCCTCTGGAATCAGCAAATAAATACTTCGTGAATTCCTTACACACTGAGTCAAACTTGAGGAATTTAAGGGTGCCTCAAGATCAAGAAATAAAGATTGACAGTTTGACGAAACTTAATTCTTGAAGGCCATTAAAGAGGGATAAAATTTAAACCTAAATTTCAGCTGGCACCTTCTGGTGAGGCGAATGGTAAAGCCACGGAAACTCTTAAATAAAAGTTGAAATGCCGCTAACGTAGGCAAAAAAAGCCGACGAAACCATAAAAAATAAATAAATACAAGTGGTCATCGTTTTATAGCTGCCACTCCTGTGGTCATGGAGCCATAGTAATACCGAGGTGATGAGTTTTTACAAGGGATGAAGTGAGAATAGAGACTAGATGCTTATTACGGAATAAAATTTCTACCGTTCGTTAGCCATTTCAGGAGACCCTTAAATAAATTCCCGGAGTCTTAAATTCTCATTGGGACGGCACCTTAGAACTGTTCTCATCCGTCATCTCCACAAAACTTCTGTTTTTATCACACTGACCTGGTGGATTCCGGCATGTTGTGTATTGAATACTGAGAAGAAAAAAACAAATTTAAAACACCGTCAAGTATCTTTATATGTATAAGTCTCATTCTTAACATTTTGAGTACAATGTAGAATAATTTTATCATCACTTTAGTGTAGAGATAAAATAACCTAAACTACATAAAAAAATGTATACTTCCAGTTGAAATCAATTGCTGAAGGCTTTACTACGTAAAAATCCACGACAAAAATAAAAATTAATTATTCATCAAGGAACGAAAATTACACATTCGTAGAAATATGTAAAGCATAATTTTTATCTAACATTTTCTTATACTTTCAGCGCCAAAAGAATACGATAAGTTTTTGGTGGAATCTTCCAAGATTAGGAATTTCCATTTCACTTCTAACTAAACAATCCTTGTCCAATACAATTTCCGAATTCACTCTTAAAAAGCTAAGCACTGCAGTTAGTCGATGAAAAGTAATTAATCGCTTCTATTTTTGTCTTCGCGTGGTTCGTCATGTTAGGTTGCCTGCCATTTTAATAAAATTTTTAAGAAAATTATCCAATTTTCGTCAATTTATTTAGGTTCTTCCCTTATATCGGTTAATTCTTCGGTTGAAAGTATCTGTAGTTTCCTTCTTTCCATGGTTTATCATTGCAGTTTTCTTCGATTTTCTTAATACTGATTGGACCATTTCAACTCGATTATGAAATTATACTTTCCTGCATTCAGAGGAGAAAATGATTTCTTATTTTCAACCAACTTGTAGTCAAACTGTCAAAGTTTCTAAAAATACCACAACCCTACTTTTCTATTGGAGTATTCTTGACTTTTAAGTATTCTTTCGGGAATTAATGAATGATTTCAAATGTCTCTTACGAATCTAAGATTTCACCATACTCGAAAGTTGCATTCCTCCTTTACCTTTATTTTATTCGACGCTTTCACTATAACTAGAATGTAAACAAAGAAGCTACAGTCGGTAGATTTCAGCTTGTGTCCCCATCTCGAGATTTTCCTATTCATAGCGATGAAGACGCAAGGACTTCATTCTGATGACTCGTTAAGATTCGACTAGTCATCAAAAAAATTATTTATATTTATTTGGGTGATTTTTTTATGTCCCAAGATGCCAAGAGTCAGTGTTTCACTAGCCTTGGATACCGTTGCAACATCCTCNTCACCTAAATTTGGATGCTCGATATAATGTCATGGGGAACTGTTGACGATAATGAATGTCATTTGAAACAAAGATAAATATTTAAAATATAATAAAAATATTTAATTCAAAACGTACTTATCCACAAAATATTTTTATTTTTTGTGTATAAGTACAAGTTTTGAATTAAATCTTTTTATTATATTTTAACTATGCCATTCCACCAAGTATCGCTGGACACCATTATTTTTAAGATAAATATTGATTACTCATATCATTGACGCAGGAAATTATTATTGAATTTGGCAACAATTTCGCAGTTATTTGATATACTAATACTCGTACGTCATTCTCAAAAAGAAGACCCAGAGAAGTAATTAATATTGTAAACTAATATGGAAACGAAAAGAATGCTCGCTGGGCACGAGGCATAAGATGGAAAATGAAACATTTTAAACTTAAGAAACCATTCATCGGATTGGACAAAAAAAGGGAGAAAGCGGACAGAAATCCAAACAACTGTTGAAGAGCATGGCAAACAGAGTGGTTTCTTCCTGCTTATAGCCGTTTCAAGGGATTTCACCTTCAGGGATTAAGCCATAAAAGGGTTTCTATTTGAATCCCGTCGCTTGATTTGGTGTCGGGTCGCGGCAGAGGTGAGCGCGATGGCGAGAGAAGAGGTTCGGTGGGGGAGTTCATTAGAGCGCAACGGGCCACCCACGGAGTTCATTGTTAGGCGATAGAATATGGAAGAGATCCAGGAGATGAAGAGCAGCGCTGCGGTGGCTTTGTGATTAGCACTCCGTTTCATTAGGTTTTGTGTCGGGACAAAAGGTCTGAAAGCGATAAGGTCGAAATATATTAGGAAAAGAGTGGCACGGCAAGAGATGAGGAATTCCAGAGGTTTTTCTAACGGTGGGACTATGAGCGAAATTCGAGCGAAAAGAAACGATTGCTCATTCCGATCATGCTGCCGAAAGTAATGAAATGGGGTCGGAATTCATTCTGGGCAGTCTTTTGTGATTTTTTCACCATCCCTCAATTCGAGAGACAAATTTATTTCTTCAAAGGAGATTTCATTTGAGCTTTCCATTGTTCATGCATGCAATTCTCTATGAGTATTGAGAAGTAATTCTAAAGCTGAGATGAACGTAAAGATATTATTTTTCTAATAATGAGCATGTACCACATGAAAAGTTCAATTCTCTGAACTGGAATTTAATTCAGCGTCACAATTATGCGATTGAGTAAATTTCATATCTTTTATAATGAATATCATTGGACCATACTTCGTGGAATGCCATTTAATAAATGAGAAACAATGGAATTCGTATTTTCCACACGATTTTATTAATCGACCGGTTTCGGCCTTCATACCTTACTGGAGGATTCTTTCACCATTTCCTACACCAGAAAAAAATAGGGAAAACAATGTCTGACTTCCTAGACAAGCTAGCTAATATCCTAGATAAGACAATATGAATATGCAGCTTGTACAGGGAATAAACTACCATGATTGGCCCTTGTAATCTTCAAATTTAAAAGATCTCGTAATCAGCATTCGCCAGAGAGTAAAAAATTGAACTCGGGAAAGAAATACCAACTATTTTTATAGAAATCTTTTAGATTTAAGAATACTCCATCAAAACTCATCAAATCATTTTGCAGATTATAGTAATTTAAGAGCAATCTATTTGCTCTACATAATAAATTTTCTAATCTCACTACATCTTTATCTTTTTCCATGAAACTACACCTTTCTATGAACCTTTTCTTTCCTAAGATACGATAAACTTTCTCTAAATGTTTCTTTCCACAGTCATCGTCGTTTTTATTCCTTCCAGTAAAATGAAAGCGGAATCCTAAAAATTCTAACTAACGAAGGATTTCGTACTTTATGAATGTAATATGAAGAATGAAGAAAAGTAGGTGTAGGAAAGGAAGAAAAAGGATTGGAAGCAAGAAAGGCTTTTCCGTAAGAAGGCTTTTCCCAAAGAAGTCATCAACCCGAAGGATACTTGGATCATAATTGCCTCCGGCATTATCAAACAAACGTTGTTGAGGGGGGATGAGGCTTACTAGGCCAGATGAGGAGTGAAGAAGTTAACTCATGCTTACCTCACAGAGTCACAATGTTATCAGCGAAAAAATCACCGTCAATGCAATCCAATGCCTCTATGAATTGCATTTTCTGTAGCACCCAGTAAAGAGTGGCAAAGATGAGAGCTATTATTTATTATCATTTACATCTCATTGTCTCTCGAATTATTACAGACATGATAAAGACTGAGACAAAAATAATAAGTAAACATTTTCCTCTATTCTGTATTAAAGATAAAAGAAAAATGTGCCATTCAGTAAGACAGAAAAGATTATGATAGAAACGATCTCAAGGTTAGCGCATCAATAAAAATTACTCCGTAAATAATCAATCGTTTCTGGCCGTACTTCGTGGAACGACATAATGATATTATGAAACAAAACTTTGTAATTTCCACAGGAATATAATTATGTAAAATAAATTATACCGACACCATCGCACTCGTTTTCTTTGAAAAGTGTGTTTTTATGAAGGAAGAAAGAGTAACATTTTCCACGACAAATAAAAAGCACAGGAATGAGGTATGGAGGTTAAGATGGGGAATCCAACCACGAATCTTATGAATGCAAATGCATTCTCTCGGGGAAAATAAAGTCCCACCGGCACGTGATGACTGTGATAGGGTGCAGTGAAATATAAAAAGTGCCTTTCAGTTTTAGTGCCTCTGATGAGCTGCAATCCGTGCCACCTACGGCTCTACACCGACACCGCTCCTTTTTTACTGCTGCGGGAGGGAATCACTGTTCTTCCCGCTTGAAAGATTACTCTTATCTCTGATCTCATGGGTGCGCCCTAATCCCACACCCACGCCTAGACACGCACGGAACGTCCCTCCGCGGTGCACTGTTAAAAGAAGGAAAAAAACTCCTTAGCTCGAAAATTCTTTAAATATCCTCCATCTGATCAAACACAGCGGAAAATTGTGTGTTTAATTTGGATACGGCTCCGCTCAGCCTAGCGATAAGCTGCGTAGCGTGAGAGGTATCTTATTATCAAGGAGGAATAATGGAGCAATTGGCACGAGTATGTGAAAGAGAGGGGCTGCATTCTTTAGTTTTCCCATAGTAAAAGACTTGCGAGGTTTTGTTACTTTTTTGCGAAGATGTTTAGCCAAGCTAGCGATTATGAAAGCCGAAAGGATTACATAGTGATGATGATTATGGTATAACAATGAGACAAAATGTGGTAAGTAAAAGAACGCGCATTCACCTTGAAGGTAATCTCTGATAAGTCTCACCTCGTATAATCCTCTGGAGGAAAGCAAACGGATATATATCGTGAATAAATTCATATTCTATTACCATACGAGAGATTATCAAGCCTGCGGTAGACATTAAAGAAAATATAAGTAACCTTCGAAGATGGTGAATATAGTATATACATATGTTCTGAGAGAATCGAGCCAAAATATCTAGGAATGCTGAAATGAGATTTGTGACGATAGAAGATCGTTTACCTTTTCCATTCGTCAAGAAAATGAATATTGCAAGCTATTACTACAAGTTAATTCTAATTTTGGGATAGATAAAAATTGTCTGATGTCAAATGAGCAGTATTGAGCCATACATCCAGACCCTCCACGCATTCAGTTGCGTTTTGCCTATAATTTAGGATAGAATGATGAATAATGCACTCCGTTTTACACTTGAAGTTTAGACACGTTACAACTTAAAATTTTTAAATTGTTATACATTAACGAACGCTAAAGCTACAGAAAAATATCGTTGTATATCCTTACGACGATTGCTTCTTCTCTGAAATTATTTCTGAATGCCTCACAATTCGAGCTACTGGTGAAATGGTTTCCCTAAAAATAAATAAGAAATGGTCCATTGTTTCATTATTAGTATGTAAAAGAATGAAGTTTTCATGATGAGAATGAGCAGATATTAAATTAGACTGTGAAAGGATCATTTAGATGATATGTGCTCCATCACTCCAGTCTCGATGAATACCGAACGAGTATTTTCTTGAAGCCAAAATAATATTAGAATCACCTTACATGTACTGAAAGAGTAGTTTAATGAGCCTTGAGCGGATTATTGAATTGCCAAAGCGAAATCTAGCCACTCTCCAAATCCGCATCGAAGGAAGGAATATACTTTAACTTATTGTTAATGGCTGTGTGGAAGTTACAAAAATATTTGCTAACTATAGTTTTGTAGAGATTAAAACGTCATGTTATCGATAAACTAGTTGCTCTTGTTGCAACTAATCCACTTCAAATTTTTTTCAACGTGTTCCATTATTTCGCTTGTTTAAACATAAACGTAATCTAGGTAAACTAAAATTATTCCTAATAAGACTCCAGAAAAACATTTTCAGCTCGAAACATGCTAAATGGCTACGATACGCGTTCGCCAAGAATTTCGTATTTTTCAAGTTAATAAGTATGACGTACAACGCTTGTTTTTACGCACAGTCGGCAGGCACGCGCGGGAACGCATCTACAGGCACGTGCTAGCATTCTGAAACACACGAAAACATATCTTTATTCTCCTCACTACCCTTGTTTTCCCTTGCACCTCTAGTTCCTACTCATCCTCCTCTGCTAGCGCATTAGTCTCCTCTATTTTTAACTTTGTACAAGCTTTCGCTTCCCGAAGACGGAAGGCAACTTTTTTCGTCAACGTTTAAATTAACTCCGCGGGAGAAAAGATGAACGTTATCTCCTCCGAATAAAAACCTCCTCAGTGCAACCAGCTGATTATTCATCTCATTCGAATGCCATCCTAAAAAAGCCGGAGGCGAGTGGGAGCCGAACGGGAGACCATTATTTGCATGATGAACGGGACTTATCCGCGGGCAGATCGTCGGCACAAGTCATCCTTGCGGGAGAGGCCAATAAATCCCTCTCGGAGGCGAAACGTCCCGCCGGACGATGGGATCGCGTATTTTCGGACAAAAATATATGGTCATTATCGTGCGCGTCCATCAGTCGCATTTCCCTTTTTCGAAGGAAATGCCGACTTTGTGGGGGTGCGGGAGTGGGGGTCGAGAGGGGACGATGAACCCCCAGATGCGTGTGACGTCACGAATGACTATTGCGGGAAGCTCGCGCAGTTGATTCGGTAAAATGAACGTTAGGGAATACTTAAGAGTCGATGCAATGCGCTAGGTGGTCGATTTCGATGATCTTTGTGCAGCCGCAATGACTACGGAATTTGAGGGAATGTAGTTAGAGACAGAGATGTGATTCTGAAGCGGGATTCCCTGGCGTTCGCCGCTTATTTTTCCGCGTCATGGAAATCGCACCGACGCGCCTCGTTTCCATTTTGGCGAGGACGTGCCCCATTGAATAAAGTAACTTCATTCTCGTCAGCTTCTGGGAGAGGATTTAAGGGATTGGATTTAAAGCGTTGTGTACATTTCCTTTGAGGGAAATTTCTCTCCCTTATTTCATTTGAACTATTTGTTTTTTTTTTGCCTTTTTAATTTAATAGCTTTGTAAAGCTTGCATAACTTATAAGGGATAAAAATGGTCAAATTTAACATTGTAATTTCAACATCATGCTACTAAGAGGACCGGTGTCGGCTAAATAGCTATCAAGAAACTAACGCGATGATGACATCTGATGGCGTACCTAATGATGTTGAATTAGCCAAAACCGATCGTCTAACTAAAATCAAGAGGAAATTACAAAGTTTATTTTACCAAAAGTATTTCCAACTCATAGTGTTTACACCCCCTCCCACACGCCGAAAAGCGGCTATTACTGCAGATGTACAATACATAATTTTGTTCTATGGATTCCGTCCTAATACTTTGGATTACATATGTCAGGAATAATTTCTCACATAGATAAGTAATATCAAATACCAATTATCAAAATTAATAATAAAAAATTAGAGAATCGTAGTTTCGTAAAATTTCTATTTTAGCCAGAAGTACGTAATTTATTGAGTATGAACGAGGAAGATGTCTCTATAGGTTTCGGACAGATAATTAATCCTGAATTGATTGCGTTTGATAAATGGAAAGCGTTGAAGACAAACTTTAAAATCCCATAAATCTGCTCTTAATTCAATTCCCATCGAACGAAACCTTTTTTTTTAATCGTCGATCGTACATTTCAATTTGAATAACTCGAGTAATTAAATCGCCTTTTCCTTGTATCGGCCGATCTCCTGCTCTCGGAGATCGATTCAATGCAAATCCTCTATCTCTCTCCATTCCCACGCATTTAAAGAGGGATTCCGATGCACTCTTCTCTTATCTGCACCAGTTGCGTAATCTACACGCGTACCTGCATTCTCGGGACCTCCGCATCCGCGATAATCCCTCCGTAAAATTTATTCCCCTCCCTCGGAGCGCGAAACAGACGGCGCCTCTTTAAAAGTCCATTTATACCTTCCGGAAAAGGGTAAACGGCCATCTATAAAACGCTATAAGGAGAAAAGGCGATTTTTTCCACTCCTCCACCGCGTCCGAGCATCCATTTTGGATTGAGAGATAAAAGCAGTTCGATTTACGCGGGGACGGAAAAAAAAACCTTTTACAAACTCTCTGCTTAAGCCCTCTCTGCATTTCCATCTCTTTTAATACCCTACTTATAGACACGCATTGGCACTCCTTTTATGTAGTGACCTAAGATAAGGCGCAAATGGGCATCTTTAAAAGGTGCAACAATGAGAGATTTTTTTTGGATGTTATCGGTAAATTTTTCTTCGCCTGTCGATCGAATAATGGCAAAGAAAGGGGCGCCCCTTCCGTATGATATTGCGGTAGTCTGGTTTGGGGAGAAGAATTTAATGCCAAGTGGCAAATAAAAGAGCGGGGTGGAATTCCGTTGGCCTCCGTCCAGTTTCCAGACGACTGAAGGAGGAGATGCCTCGAGGTTGTGACGAGACGGTGAGTAGAAAAGCAGCCAAATCTACAGCTACGTCCTGCAATTCCGAATTTCGGTAGCATCTGGCGGCATTTTCGCAGCACTTGCTTCCAGACGTCGCGGAATACCACACCAAGTTGTTAACTAGTCTCCGTTATGCTCTCTCATTGTCTTACGAAACAATGATCCATATCTTGCAGGTACACGAGCGATTTGCATCGCTTTTCTGGCGTTATTAGGATGCTTAACTATCAACACCGCGATCTCATGCTGTCGCATGAAACGACGATCAACATGAGCACGTAGTTCGACGATAAATTATCCTCAATTTGTTGTCGCGATTTTTTCTCTTCACGCAATATAGCAAATCAACTGTTACTTGAGCTTTCGCTGCTAATTGCTGCTAAATTTTGTGATCAGAACTGACAAAGACAGTCTAAAAAAAACAGCTTCTTATCCATTCTAGACACCATTCTCAATCTTGCTACCGTGACGAACTGTTCCCCTCTCCTAGGATTTTATGACACTTCTCCACTCCTTAAGCAGAATTTTTCTTCCACTGATGTGGCCATTTCTGAGAAACTCCGTGGCTAATATGTATTCCTCAATAGGTCCAATCTCTTACCAATAGAATTTAAGAATTATGCCCGAATCATAGGCGATGCATTCTTAGTATCCTCAGATTTTACGGTTTAAGTATTCACTCATGCTGAATTTCGCAAGAGAAATAGACACGAAGCAACGATACTAAAATAAATCCGTGATATAAATAAGGAATGTTTCTTCTTTAGCTATCGTAATAATACGCAAGTTTATTTACAATACTAAAAAAAATAATCACCATGAGTCTCTTGAGCCGAGTTTTTAGCAAATTGTTTAATAAAAAAAAAATTAAATATAGTCGAAACTGAAAAATCCATTTCTTCTGATGCTCCTTTTTTCATTAATTAATTAAATTTTAAAATTAATGTAAAAATTTGAATTAAAAATTTCTAAGAGCGAATGATCTCATTCTGTTGCTTGTAAACGAGAGTGGGCAACATTTATTATTCATGATTCATTTATTTTATTTTTATTTGCGACCGTAAAAACCACAATAATGTGGGGGCAGCTATAGTAATTAAACTATTGTAAATGCACTCTCTAGAATGAAGCGGCGGATTACGTTATTTATTTAATTTATATCTTAAAGCCCCCGCAGACTTCCAGTTATGAGACAATTATAGTGAGGATACCTCACTAAATTCAAACCTGGAACTTTGACGTAGAAAGAGTAGCATTCACTCGCACGCTCACAATCATCCATTTTCGATGGATGCGCCATAGGTTGACGACCCCTAATTTAGAATGATTCTCAAGTGAAATATTTAAAAGCTTCTCCTTTCCTGTAAGTATCGAACAAACTGTTACATTAATAAATTAAGCTTAGTAGAATTAGATAAGCTTTCCCTATGCCATCTTGTAAAAACTAGTAGAGTCGTGGGAGCAGCGTGGAATAAAAAAATCAAGATCCTCTACAATTCTTTGCACCAGACTTCTCTCCCGTCTTTTCTTTTCCATGAGAACGCGGGATAGTTTTACGATGAGTGGGAAGGAATAAAAAACACGGCGCGTGCTGCTTGGGCTATGGCAGAGTGAAGACGTGATGTACGACCGCCCCTCACGTCTCCGTGCGGTATCGAAGGTGGAGATTAAATCTTCCGAGTGGGAAGTCGGTGACGATCGCGAGAATGCCATCCGATTGCGGGAAGTCCTTCACTGCACAAAAGAGACGGCACTTTGGCGGGGATTGGCTCCGAGACTCCACTCTTTCTTTTTGCGAGCGTCGAAGTACGCACAGACAACTGAACCAGTACCCTTGTTCTCTCCGAAAGTACGACGGGGAGATTCTTTTTCTTTGGTCGGAGAAAGAACCTGATGATTCATCGCGGTGGGAAGAGAAATTCCACGTAAAACCTTAAAAATAGAAAGGACAGTCTGGCGTAATATGCTCTCTACGGATTCTACATAGATCTGTATACATCTACAAAGACTGCAAATCGTTAGATTATTACTATTATTGCGGATAGAATTGGTCGAACGCTATGTATGAGCAAATTAACAATGCGGCTTTAATTTCATAACGTTAATTCAAGTCAAAAAATGGTACTGATAAAAGACATTGACTGGAAACTAATCAACAACATGGCTTATGGCAATTATACAGCTAATATTGAGTGGTAGCTGATGATGAACACTAGAAGACTTATCGGGACCTTCATACAATTCTATAATTTTAAATGTATGTACATACTTTTATGTCCTGAAATGTTTTTGAAGTTCATAATATTGAGTTTGATTATCAGTAATCCATAAGGATTGACCATGGAACGTTATTTAATAAAATCCGAAAGAGGCTTCGCATTCTCAACAAGTTTTAACAACAGAGCGGCCGGTTTTGGCCTATACATCAAGTACCTGATGATGGCTGTCAAGATAAATAAATATATCCGTGGACAAATATGTAAGAAAATGTAAATATCACCACAGGGATCTATGAAGACTAAGTATTATTAAGAATAAACAAAGGATTGTAGTGTGGAATCATCTAGCTCAATAAAAACTTAGAAAGAAATATCCCAATGTAGCAATTCATCTGTAAGGATAAGCGTGTAACCACTGTGAAACCGAAGTATCGTATCACTTGTTTGGATTGTAAAATGCACAATACGAACATAAGCTAAAAAGGATGCGATTCGGCTTAAAATTGCTAGCAATTAAGATAATACTTTTCATTAAATTTCACCTTATACAATACATTCATAGCTTGACGAGTCAGGAATAACTGAACTGGAACTACCAATTGGCTTGCAATTGGCCATAATTCATCGTAGGCTCAAATAAGAAACTTGGCAAAATAACTATATTCCACGAGAACTAGAGCGCTCCTGAACGCAGAGGGAGTCCATGTTAATATGATATGGTATATTTTGTAAGGAAGAAAATTCATATACGAAACAAAAATAAATAATTGAGGAATTTTTAAACCGTTTAAATTTAAATTCCTGATTTAATTTCCAAAGAATAAACACGGAAACGATATTTTTCATACATATTGACTGAATGTCAACATGCGAGGATAGTACGAGAGGGTATATCATAAATACAAGCCGCACTGTTAAGAAAGATAAAGATTAAATTGCATTTACAAGATTACTGAATCAAATACATGAAATGTATGAAGGCGATGGAGGAAAGTGATAAAAGCTAAAACTGTTCATAATTAGCGCAAATAAGCCACAAAAAGCATTTCCTAATAGTAATGCAGCAAAGCAAAGGTGACAATATCACTTCAAAGGATACAATGGTGCTTGAATGAAGTCGCTAAAGAAAAGCTATTGCAAAATACGAGGACAAAATATTGCTGCAATGACCGGAGCTGACTTAGAAAAACTATAATTGTCTCCTATCGGCTCACTGCTTCTCATTAACGGAGAGAATCTAATGAATGGGGACGAAGCCTAGCATAACAATGATCAGAATGGCAGGAAGGGCCGCAAAGTGAAAGTCAAAGGACAATAATCTTCTCCTACCCCACTGATGAACCTTCAGGATCTTCATTATTTCTGGAGTAAGTGAATGAAATGATTATTAATGATCTAAAACCAATAGAAACTAATTTTTGGGATGTTAATCCGAAAACTGATTGGAAACGCAATCATTAATAGAAGAATTTTATTTCGTGCATCAGTTTTGTGTAGGGGAGAAAATATTGAGTAAACATCTTGTAAAATCATGGTGGAAAATGCATTACCTAGCTTGATTGCGGATTCCATGCATCTTTCAGATAACAGAGTGGGTGACTGAGGAGGCCTTCTGTACTTCAATTCATTGCCAGACGAAGTAAACGTTCAGAGAGTTTTGGGACGCGTCCAGGATAGTCACTGAGACCTCTGTATCAGTGACGCCATCGATAAAATTGTAAGTGGTGGGATCTTTGCAGTCATGAAAGAGAGGAACATCCTTCCAAAAGGTGCTCTACCTCCAGGTTTAAATTTATTTCGACTAATGGCGTAAATGGCAGAGCTGTATTCTCCACCAAGAATCAAGATATAATCCATTAGTTCTCTTTGGACGATATACTTTTTCCAGGGTAAGTAATTGGAAGCAGTGCTAATTGAATTTGATGACACTCTGTCGCTTGAAGTAACTTAGCTGATTCCGTTAGATATAAAAGGTTCATCTATGGTGAAATGGTTTTTTAGAGGTGGAATAGAATTTATTCCCAAAGTATATGAACCGGTCTGAGTTGTAACGTTTAAGCTATTCATATCCTTTAAAATTTGACTTTCTTTTTCTAAATTAAATCTACGCTAAGATATAGACCACGTAATAATTTATATATAAAATATAAAGCAAAAATAAAAAACGGAGTAAATGCACGGTTCGTCCAGGATTAAGTTGCATGAGCCTCTTTTAGCGAGCGTCTAGTACCAATTAGCGTATTGAACGAATATGACAAAATTTACGAAACGAAATCAATATGCTTACTGTATTTATAGTAGCTTCAATTATCTTTGATGTATACAATTTGGGAATGGGAGAGCCGTACAAGTTGCCAATACCATGAAAGTTGCAGAAGAATCTTTAAAACGACGAAATTGAATTACACCTTTAAATTACGTCTTCATAAAATACGATGGTAAAAATCATAAAAACTATGGCAATATTCCATGGTGAGCCCAATCAGGACATCACGAAGTGCATATTACCTCACCCCCCATCATGAGTAAAATTTTTTTATCATGCTATCACACGGGCAGCACAAGCCAGACTGTTAACTGGTTAACGCGGTGTAGGAAGCAGTATCCATAGAAAATATACACCTTTTTTGGTTAGATAGATACTTACTTTTATACAAAAGATAGACATGCTAACGGCAGATAAACTGCGGGAAATTCTGATGGCAGAAAAAAGATTCATGAATCAGACATCCATTATGCACCTCCGCAAGAAATAATTTGTCTCGCAGCAGTATACTTTTCCCTTTATAAATCAATTATCGCAGGAGCTCCCGCATGAGCGGCTGGGCTCATAAAAAATCCGTTTTGCTCACAGGAAACATGAAGATACGCGAATGGACTCAGAGTAGGTTTTTACAACATGTGCCTATGTAACTCACAACCGCATATTTCATTAGTCTGCTGTACATCTACCCACGCGCAAGTAACAAGCTCTTGATTCCCTTACGTCCATCTTCATTAGAAAATAAATCACCCTTAGAAAGTCGGGGGAAAAAGCCGAGGACTTAGCGCTGGAAAAAGTAGTAATATGGAGCTGTATAGCTGCAGTGAGTAACGGGATTCGAACCATTGACCCTTTTGAGAGAGGCCGTCGGATGCGGCCACCAAAGACGAGTCCTTCTTGTGTACATTCATCATCGGATCGTGACGCGAGGGAGTCCGACAGAACGCCCGCATCTCCTCGGTTCGAATCCCGCCTCCAGCACGGGCGTGCGCAGACGCAAACGTCGTAATTCACTCGCCCGTGCACGCCTTCCCAATTAGAGACGGAATGTCACGGATGGACGGCGAAAAGTAAATCTTTCCGCAAAATAAGATCTCGTTAACGCGGGGCGATTGAAGCGCCGAGAAGCACTAGATTTCTTCGCCAACCCCACGAGCGAGTTGTTTATAAATCTTTTATCGAGTCGACAGTTTTATGGTTGCGGTCCGCCATTTTTATTTCTCCCAAACGCCTCGATTTCTTCGGGAGGTAATTTTCAATCTACTAAAATATCACGGATTGAACGCACGATGTTTCCTGTAATTTATTGAGTCATCTGGGAGAGATTGAAAACGATCAACGAAAGAGAATGATAATGGCTCAAATAATTAAGGGAGGAGTTAAAAAGATCGTAGTATTGTTATTTCTGTAAATTGGCTATTTTTGATCGAGATTTTGAAAGAATTGCCGGTCTTGGTGAAGTAGGGTTTGGGACTTGCTATGCTATCAGCACTGGGGTCCGATGTTCGAATCGCGATTGAAACAAAGGTATCTTAATGCGTTCTCTATTTACTCTCGTGTTCCTCTTTAATCCTTAAAAATAGATGTGATTAGAGAAACCAATTATCACCAAATAATTCATTAATTGTACTCAACCAGCGATCATATTATTACAAAATTATACTTTAAGGATCCAATTCCTGTGATTTGCCCACCTTTAGAAAAGCACAGCTATTTTTCTCTCAAATTTTGTGTTTATCAATAATCTCGTTCAATCTAAATTTAACTTATAAACGATAGATTGCCGCAGTCGGTATATAAATCGATTGACATTGATTTATTCCGCTAATATTAAGGCAATTTAAAGACCTTCCCACGCGTGTATACCCTTAAAAACACCACAACCGCCTTTTAAAACATGAAATCTGCGAGAAAACATATCTCCAGGAATATACCGAAGCGTGACGTGTGTTTAGCAATTATAGCGCGAAGGAACCTCCTGAATTCGGTTGCCGTATGCAACTTTTTTGGGCGCACCCGAGGTATCCGTCTGGAAACCTATATTTTATATCAAAGTAATTCCGGCTTCTAGCCACCTTAATTGAGACCATCAGCAGACCAAAAATGCAGGTGATAGGCGAAAAAAAGAATACCTCCGGCGCGTTTATAATGAGGCGTATAAATACCTCATAATCTTCGGCAGAGATGCCGATTTCCTTGGGCAACACGCTAAAACCCCGAACGCGGAAATGAATCTACCACTTGACGGAAGCAGATGAGAGATAGCGAGCGTAGCCTGTAGACAAGCCACGGGCATCGAACCGGAGGGAAAAAATGCGGGAAAAAGAACCTCCTCGTACCCGGAAAAAAACTCGCCAGTTCCAGGATACGGAGGGTGTAAAAGTTGGTCCAGAATCAATGAGAACGATCCCTACGACGGAGCGAGCGGCCCCATTTGATCGATGTGTGTTCCGAGTCAATGACCAGGAGAAGTGTACACTGCGAAAGTACTGGAACTCACGCACGGACACTTCAATAGCGGTCGCACGATGGCGACTTCGACTTTTCACTCATCGCTGATCGTTTGACATGAAAAGTCAAAATGTCGTAACTTGGTGCGTAAAATAACGCTCCTCTACTTTCCGAGGAAAAAAGAGGAACGCTTTACGATTCCGATTACGGCTTTTCGCCTATTGACGAAGCGACCATTCGACATGAAAACTCAAAATGTCGGTGCGTGAAATAGCGTTTCTCTAGTTTCCGAGGAAATAGAGAAGAATCGCTGTACTCGCTTTAACCGCTTTACGATCTTCATTTTTTTCGAAAGGCGCTCGATAAGTTTTAACCGGAGGGGATTGAATAAAAAGTGTAACGGATTTGTGGTGCGAATACTTTTGCGTATGATATATTTCTCCAATTTTTCGTCTCTGATCGTTCTGAGGAAAAAATTTTCCTTTACGACAAATTCGCACGAAACGAGAAGAGGAAGTCATTCGTTTTTATTACTTCGCTAGCATTCGGAATCAAGATGAAAGAATGAATCACATCTGAATAGCATGAAAGTGTTATCGGGAAACGTAGCCTAAAATTCCCAAATTAAAAGTTATTGAACAAATTATCCTTTCAAGATAATTTAACTGGTTCATTTTCAATGAGAAATATAGCAAATGTGGGCTGACCTTCATTTTTATTGTCGATTGTAGAGTCATTCCCCTCCGTATCTAACTTGCATTGGAATCCCAAACAACTTTTCCTTCAAAGTTGCCGTAAATCAGGCTAATCAAAAACCATTCGGGTATTAAACAATATATAAGACCTGAGTTTCTCAACCTCTGAGCCGTGTGGTAGATTTTTAAATTTCTGATTGCTACGGATGTCAGTAATTATACTTCATATAAGCCATATTTTTATTTCGGTAAGTTTTGTTATTTATTCAGCGATTTCAATCTACTTCTACTTCTGTTTTAGCGTTAAGGAAAATACAGCGAAGAGTGGCTCAAAGCTGGAATTGGTACGAAAGCTTCCCGAAACAAATCAAAAATAATTTACGTACATTACAAAAGACATACTATACATAATTCATTAATTTAATTTAATGTCCTACTGATCTACCTTTAAAATTTATGGAATTGTTTCCACGGTAATAAAAATTGTACATTACAATTAATTCACTTAATAATGAAAGCTTGCGATCTGAAGACATAATAAAAATATTTTACCTTACTGTCAATTCTACATAAAAAAACCCAAAGAAAATGATCGTGTACTCGATGTTCGATGGCTCATTATGTATTTTATATCTGGAGAAGAAAACTAGTTCTGTCAATGAGCAACGCTTTCAGTCATGAATGGGCAACGTACCTCCGCAATAAACTCTCAACCTAGATTTCCCAGAGTGTTTCCTAGTTCATACATCGCCAGAGATAGATGATAGTAAATCAGACGACACGTGAATGTCTCGGTGGTATCATAGCTACCTGTTTACATATTTAAATAACCTATACGTCCGCATTTCACCGAGCTCGTTCGCTAGAAGACACGTTTTTTATTTATGGTAGTCTAATATAAGACCGCCGATAACGTAGCACTATGAGGAAATTGTCATATAAATTGGCTACCGCTTTCCCGCTCCGTACTGAACCCCGTTGAGATCCTTTTCTGGGTCTGTCATAACATGATTAAGCTGTCAGAGCCCCATTTTTAACGACTTCCATAGCAAAGGATAGCCTTAAAGTAGATCAAGAAAAGATTTCTTTTTTGATTAATGTCGATGATATCTGATTCCGGCTCGTATCGAACCTTTAAAGGTACTTCCTTGACATGAAAAACCATCTTATACTCAAGCGATTATATTTATTTTTATATTAACACTTCAGTATAATTTAAGACAGGTATTTGTTTGGATACGGAAGGGCGATGCTCTCTTACGAATATTTCGACATCATTTTGACTAACTAAACTTGACAGATGGTTCTACC
Source organism: Ladona fulva (assembly GCA_000376725.2). Classification (NCBI taxonomy): domain Eukaryota; kingdom Metazoa; phylum Arthropoda; class Insecta; order Odonata; family Libellulidae; genus Ladona; species Ladona fulva. The sequence goes on from KZ308498.1 coordinate 1,387,925, forward strand.
TTTAACAAAGTAGAGAATCGATTAAAGATAATACAGAGGATTAAATAATATATTGAACGCTGAAGTAACTCAGTAGGTGGAGAGTCCAATATTTTATTGTTATATAGTATATAATATATACGTACTTTGGAGTTAAATTAACTTATTCATTTAGAACTGAACTTCAGAAATACTTTTCTTCCCAGAAATACAATTTTGGATAGTAATTTAGGTGTTTCTGTAAAGTTTAAATAACGAAGAAATTTAAAAAAATATCAAAAGAGCGATACACAATCCACAATCCTGTCCGCGGTAAGATACAAAATTTTGCCGAATTGTAACATCTCAAACGATTTCTTTCTTCTACATACTCGATAGTATGTCGAGTACATCGATTAGAAACATATGATTCATTAGTTATTCACCTTCTCGCTCAATACCCCTTAACTCCCTCGAACAGAATTCAAGAAACAAATCTGAAAGATATATTAGCAGAAATAATTCCTTTCCTTGAAATCATTTCCTTCGCTCTAACATTTTCTTCGATCGAGGATTCCATCCGGGAACTAAATAAGAAAACTTTTCATATATAACATCAGCATTTAAAATGTAGATAGCTTTTAAAAAAGTATGCTTATAAGATTTATGGAATACGTAGAAAATTCACTTAAAAAATTACTAGTTTACTCTTTGTTATGCATTTGGTTAGCTACTTGGTTAAGCATTCTTTAGTTTTCTAAGTTTACTAGTGAGTTAAATTCACTAGGGAGATATATTATGGCTATCATTATTATATGTATTATATACAGGCCATGCGTATCGTGGTTTTTTGAGACACTTTGTATGCACGGGCGAAATAATTAAAACATCTTTCTATAAAGCGGAAGATTCCAGATTCCGAGTCCTGGTCCTGTCAGACTATTTTCATGACTTTTTCCTTTTGATAATTCCTATGTGCACGCCTTTATGTACAATTCATCTTTACCTTATTTATTATCTTTCCTAATGTCTATTACATTATAAATTTACTCGAATATATCTGTTATAATAATAGCTGAAATTTTATTCCAACAAAGCGACTAAAACTTTTCCTGATTCAATAATTTTCTTCCTTCCAATCAACTTAACATCAACCAATACATTTAGAATTCAAATAATTACCGTTGAATAAACTCTAGTAACATTTGGTTCCAGCGAAGTTTCAACGGGCTCAATGCTGGAAATATGACAACGTTTGAGTAAACGACAGGAGGAAGCTTCCAATCCTCATTTCAGTTCTCTATGAATGACCAAATTCCTTGTCGATTTCCAATAAACCGAAATGGAATTTTCAATTCCCAACGCAGTTGAACTAACATCTCCACCTCCCCAGAATTGTTTCGACCCTCTCGTTCCCCACCCAACTGCAACGTAAAAGTCAGAATTCCTTCCAAGCGCTCGACTGTTCACCTTACGTCGGTCTGTCGATGAAACGATATCCTATACTTCTCGAATAGAAGTCGCACGGTTTCGTAGAGCTGATTCCCGTGGCAACACACTGAGACCATTCTACAACGAGATCACTCTTAGCGACGAGAAAAGATGTTCCCTAGATACTGAGAAACGCGTGGGAAGGAGGAATCGTATAAGGGACAGCGGTGGACGTAAATAAAGTCTTTCTCTTCCTTGTTCTTTCTCCTTTTATTTATTTGCTTTTTGTGTTCGGTCTTTCGAGGCTCATCGACCGATACTCCGGAAGAATAAAGAAGAGTCGGCAAATGTTTTCCTCGACGAAACTTTCTGAACGCCGAGCTCAGGCAAAAAAATATGGGATCGTGGTTTCCGTTTGGTTGTTGCCGCAAAAAATGATCCCGAGGCATTTCTCGGAGCGATGAAACAATAAATTAGCGGATCAGGGTTACGTGAAAATAAAACAGTTACGTCTCAATAAGATTTTTAGCTCACGACGCGTGATTGTGAATATATTATCGCAGGAGTTTACTCGATGATGTTCGGTTAGAAAAAAAAATGAGGGAAAACCGGAATATGATCTTTCCGTTTTTCAACTCGTGCTGCGTAAATGACAAAATTGAATCATATATGTGAAGTAGTTTTTCTGAAATAGCTTATTCCGATAACATTATTAAAAGTCAATTAAGTTATGCATTAAAAAGATGAAATTTCAACAGGAAATTGTATGGGTAGACAGTTGACTGTTAAATTTAATGGGGAATGACAGTTACAAATTCTGATAAAGAGTAAAAGTAGAATAAATATTTAGAAATAAAAAGGATTTTTTGACTGTCCTTCTTCAAAGTTTGACTCAATACCTTTTTGAGTCAAAAGAACTCGTTTTAAAGTAATCCGTCATCAATAAGTAAGATAAAGGTATCATGCATGCTTGATATTAAAATGCCAATCATTCAATCTAGCTTATCCAAATCAGAGTTAAATCGTATTTTCACTGGGCAAATCCGAACTATGTTCTTTCAGAAATAAGATTAATCGCAGCCTAGTTCTTCAGCAAGATATCAATTTTAACTTCTTAGCGCAGTTGGATTAAGGGTAAAACCGGATATTTTCAAATTAATGTAATGGATATTCAATTGCAGAGGTTTTATTTTTATATTCTTCAAATAACCTACCGAACCGCTTCAAAATTGAATAGAAATGTCTTTTTCGGGTCGATTTCGGCAGCTATTTGATATAGAACTATTTAGACCAAATGAATGCGGGGAATCAAGTGCAACCGAGGTTGTCTTTGAGCTTGTAGCGCAAAAACGGAAGAGTATAGGATAAAGTGTCCATTGGCTCACATTTCGGAGGAGAAGCCATAATTTCGAACCCCTTTACACAAACATACACGATGACCGTGTAACGCATTGAGAGCGTGCCGGGTACACATATTTTAAGACTTGTCAAACGCCTTTTATAACAGGAAAAAGGCAAGAAAAGCTGTGCTAAAGGCGGTGGAGTAAATCCTTCGTATACTCTTACGTCTTCGCAGAAATCTCTTCATTGTTGGCTATTTTTATTCGGGTCGAGAAAATTTATATCCGTAAATATGGCGGCCCCACTCGAGCGAAGTGGTACCATTAAATATATATCTTACATTTACAGCCGTCGAGCAACGAAAATGGATTCTCCTTTAAACCATCTAACGCTCTCCGCCGTAAATTATTCGAATAAATAAATCAAACTGGATTCAACGGACTGGAAAATCCTGGGAATCCTTGCAAGAAATGATGCCATTATCGACATAGGCTTAGATTTTCCGCGGCATTAATTCGTAGAAGGTGCTTACATAATGGGACCAATTGAAACTGTAACGAAGGAAATGAGTTAAATTGAATCAACTGATACTGCCTTAAATCATTGTAGCCGATAAACGCTCTTTCAGACGAAAGAAATGATATTGCATACAGAGCCGCGCAACATATCTGCCGCCCGGGGGCGAACACAATTTGCCGCCCCTTAAAATTAAATACCAAAACCATACATTTCCTGATTTGCAAATAAAATTATTTTGTAATACTTTGGGAGAACCATTGTTTTATGATTTCGTTCCCCAGCTTACATTGGTCACAAAACAACAGTAACTATTAGTTACGCATATTCCGTATCCTGACGTGGTGAATGGTCATTATGAGTTAATAGTACACATTACTTTTGAGTATCATTAACTTAGCAGCAACAGTTTCCGTCAATAAAACACACTAAGTTACTTGCATATTAGAAAAGATTCAAATCAACCAGATTCCGACATGAACAAATCTCTAGTAAATATATATTTCAAAAGCCAAAAAGGATTTATTCTTGGTACCAGAAAATGTCGCTCTAATGGTTGGCTAGGTTTTTGTTGCCGCTCTTTAGATGCCACCTCCCGGATGTGATGCACCCCTTGCACCCATAGGATGGCACGGCTCTGGTTGCATAGTTATTAACAGCAAAGCTATCTTCTTTCTCTGGATAGTTTCGATTCTCCTCTGATAAGTAGCGTGTAATTCTAATGTTTCATAACTAACGACAGTTCATTATAAAAGTTTAAAGAAATTTCATTATGCACTACAAAATATGGATAATATGTGACCTCCCTAATTATGGAGCATCGGTGTGAAACCTAAGTAAAATGTTTCGATTTGTTTGTCTTTTTTTTCGGGTAGATCTTGTTTGTTTTTCTCTTTGAAATGGAAAATAAATCTATGAAGTCCTTTATAGTTCCGCATAGGTAGTTGATTAATCCATCTCATATTACTCTACAATTTAGTTCTTTAGTATTCGACATCGGATTTGGAGAATTGCATCTCCTATGTAGAGAAATCAAAAGAGGAAAATGAAAAAAAAAATTTCCAAGGAAGGCCAATATTGATATCATTTGCATGTTTTTAGACAACTTGTTGCGTATTCGTTGAATTCTAGACCATATTTTCGATGAGCAACCTTTACGTCAGTCCGCATCTTATCCATTCTTTAGTAAAGCGCACCGTCAGAGCTCCTTCAAAATCTATTTCAATCAAGAGGTCTTGAATAATGTGCATATTTTATTTTAAAGAGAATAACGTTGGTTGGAATGAAATTTAACAGCACTAACTTTGTTATAGGGAAATTTCTGAGACGCTCTGCTCCGAAGGTTTTATTTCGACCTAGATTCCTTCTTATTAAGTTATATTCCATCTCTCTCTCCAATTTTCTTCTTCCTCTTTCCGGCTAAGGAGAGGCGTTCCTAATGGAGCCATCGGCAGTTAACCACCGCCCACGCGTCGCTCTCTTACTCCAGATCCATCCACCATGACGAGTGTGGACCACAGAGTTAAAGAATACATAAAGAGAGGAAGATTCAAGGATCCAAACATTAGTCGAGGCTCGTTTTATACAAACTCAGGTACTTCTTGTTACTATATCTAGATGGATTTTTCATTTATCCTTTGGTATAAAATAGAGGCTATGGTAATGGGTGGATATGTGATAATAAAGCTACCGAGGTATAAATGGAACTGTGCCAATATTTTCTTTATTGAAGGAAGTGCTGATCTGAAAACTTGACTCTCGATGGAATAAAACATCGCAATCAGTAGATGATTGTCGTGAACCTTAGTTCAAAAATAGACAATTTTGATTAAGTTTTATAGCAAACAAATTATCAGAAATTCCACGATTCGAAATATGCGCTGATTTAGAAAAAGATACGCAGAAAATTTGATTTTCAATTTGTATGCTTCTTATACATCAGCATTAGTTCGAAAGGGTATATTTGTAACCTACCATCAGTCTAAAGACTAATATGTAGCGGGAATATTCCATTTATAGAGCGACCAAATGGTAGCTTCGGAACATTAAGTTATAGACCATGCGAAATCCACACAACCATAAGCCACGAAGCCGAAAACCTTTGATGCGACAAAAATGGAAATTCGGCCTCAGCTGCCTTAATCCGACACTGATCACACAGAGTAAATTATGTATGTGAACAGATCCCGAAGAAATAATTTGCGGAGAGAGAATAATCCTATTGACGGTTGGTTTGTCGAGGAATAGAGTCGGAATAGAAACTGCCTTAGAGACGGAAGGAGGAGGGACTTCGCCGGCTGTGGACACCATTGGCCTCAACACCCTTCCTCATAAAGTCCGTGAATTACGCGCGCTCACGACTGCGACAGATGTGTGATTTAGGGACGCGTCCGAGGGAGGAAGTGACGAGAGATACTGTGAAAAGTCTCACCACAGTCTCCGGAAGTATGATGAGAGTGAAGGAAGTGCGGGCGTGTCCGCAGTGTATGAGGTGCCCACCCTCCACATCTCCCAGATAAGCTCTCTCGGGGAGGTTGTTTCCATTTAATTAAGCTGACATGAGAACTTTATGAGACCGTCACCGGTCAAATAACAAATTAGTAAGAATAATAAGATAGAGCAACCGCATTTCGATGAATGAAATATTTTTCATTAGCCTTTTGGTACAGAATGGAGGAAAATGCATCTCTCATGAAATTTTTTCTCATTGTTGCTTAATGTTGAGATAATACCAGGGCATCGAACCGAAACCGGAAAAAACCGTTATTTTTGTTTGTATATAAACCGAACCTGAACCGAAAATAATTGAAATTCTTGAACCCGAACCGAGACCTAAATCCGTTATGTATTCCGTTCCGATTTTTGGTTCAACGCCATGCACGCTTGTTGTAATTAGAAGAAGGTTTACGAAACACGAGGAACTACGACTTGCAACTTATTTTTAATAAGATTTATTGTAAATTTTAGTGTAACGTAGCGTACATGAAAAACAGAAATGCTAAAAGACACCTTCAGAAGGATAGAGTATTAAAGAACAAGGCAAAATCAAACTTTTATAAACCACAATGTTTATTGAAAGACAACCATAGTTTCGACATAGAGTCATCATCAGTTACCTGTCAGTCCAATAGATATTGTGGTTTCTGAAAGTTCGACTTTCCCTTATTCATTCACGGAGTCCTACCACGAAGTCGGGACCCAAGATGTTGATTCGATATAGTATTACAATGGTCAGAGCGAAAGAAACCGGTTCGAACCGGTTCGAAATTTTTTAAAAGAGCGAATCAAGAGCTTAACCGAATACCTTAATCTTTTTTCTTTCCGTTGAACATTTGAGAAAAATCCGGAACAAAAAATATGACAGTTCGATGCTCAGGATAAGATGAAAGTTACTGAGATGTAAAAGATGCTGCATTTATCTTTATTAAATGCTGTCAAAAATGTTTTTATATGGTCATTTTGGTGTTTTACGGGGACTTTTTCCATAAACATCATTCTGATTTAGCGAGGGAGGAGAAGGGAAAACGACTCTCCACTTCTTGCCTATAGTAGTTGTCTCATCCCCTTTCTAAAGCTTTCGGTAGGTAATTGTGAAGGAGTTGAGGCTCAAACCGGCCTTCCCCTTGAATGTTTTCGCAGTTAGACAAAGAAACTGTACGTTTATCCTACGCTAAGTAGCAGTGCATAAGGAGCAGCCAGTGGATGTTCAAGATTCATAATTTTATATTGGGTAATAGTTTAGTTAATTAGATATGGGTACGAAAAACGCGAAACCAGAAGTAATTTATTCTTATTAAACCATAGATCATCATTTCCTTACATTAACGAAGCATTTCTAGACCTCTTTACCATAAGAGCCTCAGAAATTTATTGTCGGATATTACTGAAAACAACCACGAAATTTATGAAACGGTTATAGAAATTCCAACTGTTTAGTCTAGGTATGTCACGCAAACGCGGAACTCATGATAAATAATCTTGCGCATCGTTTACTAGAGTAATGCAAAGAAAATCTAATATTTCAATAGTAAAGGCGCCTATATAATTCATAAGCATAAAAATTAATCATTCAGTCTACATTGAGTAACCAGAAAACGCAATCTTGATTCATTCATCAAAGAAACATATGCAAGACTCCAAGATAGGAGAAATTTATATTCCAAAGATTTTATTTTCAAATTGAGCGATAATTCGCGATCTTTAAAAGCTGTAAAATTTGAAAAATCATCCAACCTCAAACTTTAAAATATTTATGAGTTGGATGTTTTGAAATGAATATGAGTGTTATATAATTACATTACAAGAAATTTGCTGGTAATGTATGTTAATCAGAATTCATCTGTATATATAAATACAAATTATTCCTCACTGTATAAAATTGAGTATGTTATCTTTAAAGGACGAGAAACATTAGTAAATCATACCAAACATAAAAAATCGGAACAAAGTTATTAGATACTTGGCATTAGGTTCAGTTCAAAATATTTGGCTCTCTTGGATCACATTGTAAATAAATAAATAATATCAAACAATTGCAGCAGACTAAGGATTGTTTCATAACTTTACTTAACTGATAACTTTCCGTAATTGTTTCCATAATTTCCATAATTTTATGTTTGCATTCCGGAACCATAGCAAACCTCTCTAGACATCTATCGTATACAGTTTTTGTCGGACGCGCATTCTCTCAAAAAGGAACAATTTTCTTCAATTTCCAATTAACTTTACCTTTCTGAAAATAAAATTACCAAAACCATTAAGGTAGGAAAACTTTTTAATAGGGAATTTTCTCCATCTTAAATAATCAATCCTTTAGATATGAAATGAAACTTATTAGAATAAAATTATGGTTCGGCGAAATTTGGAAAGGTACTCCTTTTGACTAAATTTAAAATTATCGGAAAACTGGAATTGGAAAGCAGTTGAAAAATGATTAAGAAACTTATATCTTTCCCATTTAGGAATGCTGATTTACAATCCGAACACTTATATGGGTTAGGTTGCAGGAATAATATTTTAGAACAAAAGTTAATTTTGGGAGGCTGATTCACAGCAAATGGTTTTGACTCAAGGAGATGGAAAGTTTAACGTAGTTTTATGCTCGGAAGGGATGTTTGTAATGGTGCTGAAAAGTTCATAATACTGTCAATTAGGAATTCCATTTGGGGTCATGACGTCATTCTTTTCGTAGCACAAAAAGAAAACTCAAAAATTATTATTAAATGCAACCCCGAAATATTTCAAATTAATTCCACTACAAATGTCGAAACTACTATAACTCGAGGAGGAGTTGAAATCCGGTAGATACATCAAACACATTTAAACCCGTTTTTCCTCATATATTTTCTTAAATAAACGCAAAGCAAACTCCAGCCGTATAAATTCCTGCCCCGCAAATAATGATATCACATTAAAGCTGCATAAATATGCGGGCAGAAACCTGAAGAAACGCTTACGCGAAAGACTACTTCACTCTCAAACCGCGGGAAATCCATCATCGAATCAATTTGTAGGGAATAGAATTGAGCGCCCAGAGGCGCAACTTCTCGGTTGCAATGAGACAGTCGGAGAGCCAAGATGTTCGGTGAATATGCATACTTTGCTGTTGCAGGTGCCCCATCCTTGGATCTGGTCCCCTTAATTTCCCTAATAAAACAATCAATGAGAGGCTGCCCCGATGCCCGAGCATGGAAATCCGCGAAAACCAATGTCTGTGACGGCAAACATTAAAAACTAATCGATCTCATAGCCTCTGCGAAGGAGATTCATAGCTGTTTCCGTTATCGGATTGGATATCCTCTACTCTCGCATCGACAATCAGGTCGGGAGCATTTCGGAGGAAGATTCAATTATAGATACCGTTTAGCCAATTACGCGCTCCATTTTCGCGGCGCGAAACTTTGCAGATTAATATCGACTTTTGCGAGATGCTTCGCGAAATAAGGAACTCCTGCATGGATGGATGAAAGGCGGGATTTATCTCGCCGTTCTAAAAGCCGGTAATTTATGTCGTTGCAGATGGAGAGAACGCATCATTTCACAAGAAATGCTAATCTGTTTTTTTTTCATCTCGTCCTTACGCTATTGGTGTAAGAACGACTATATCTGCCTTGAAGAGATATAGATCGATTGCGGTGTAATCGTATTCGGGTGGATTTTAATAACCAGAAGTAAATGTTTATAGACCATTATTTTATATCGAGACATTTGTGATTAATTTGAGTAATAAATGATGCGATAAATTATCCGTTAGTGACAGAAGATACGGGTGGAATCATCACGAAAGTTTGAAGATATAATCTCCGAATATTGATAAAAATATTATAAAAGATCACCGCATAAACATCATTCTGATTTAGCGAGGGAGGAGAAGGGAAAACGACTCTCCACTTCTTGCCTATAGTAGTTGTCTCATCCCTTTTCTAAAGCTTTCGGTAGGTAATTGTGAAGGAGTTGAGGCTCAAACCGGCCTTCCCCTTGAATGTTTTCGCAGTTAGACAAAGAAACTGTACGTTTATCCTACGCTAAGTAGCAGTGCATAAGGAGCAGCCAGTGGATGTTCAAGATTCATAATTTTATATTGGGTAATAGTTTAGTTAATTAGATATGGGTACGAAAAACGCGAAACCAGAAGTAATTTATTCTTATTAAACCATAGATCATCATTTCCTTACATTAACGAAGCATTTCTAGACCTCTTTACCATAAGAGCCTCAGAAATTTATTGTCGGATATTACTGAAAACAACCACGAAATTTATGAAACGGTTATAGAAATTCCAACTGTTTAGTCTAGGTATGTCACGCAAACGCGGAACTCATGATAAATAATCTTGCGCATCGTTTACTAGAGTAATGCAAAGAAAATCTAATATTTCAATAGTAAAGGCGCCTATATAATTCATAAGCATAAAAATTAATCATTCAGTCTACATTGAGTAACCAGAAAACGCAATCTTGATTCATTCATCAAAGAAACATATGCAAGACTCCAAGATAGGAGAAATTTATATTCCAAAGATTTTATTTTCAAATTGAGCGATAATTCGCGATCTTTAAAAGCTGTAAAATTTGAAAAATCATCCAACCTCAAACTTTAAAATATTTATGAGTTGGATGTTTTGAAATGAATATGAGTGTTATATAATTACATTACAAGAAATTTGCTGGTAATGTATGTTAATCAGAATTCATCTGTATATATAAATACAAATTATTCCTCACTGTATAAAATTGAGTATGTTATCTTTAAAGGACGAGAAACATTAGTAAATCATACCAAACATAAAAAATCGGAACAAAGTTATTAGATACTTGGCATTAGGTTCAGTTCAAAATATTTGGCTCTCTTGGATCACATTGTAAATAAATAAATAATATCAAACAATTGCAGCAGACTAAGGATTGTTTCATAACTTTACTTAACTGATAACTTTCCGTAATTGTTTCCATAATTTCCATAATTTTATGTTTGCATTCCGGAACCATAGCAAACCTCTCTAGACATCTATCGTATACAGTTTTTGTCGGACGCGCATTCTCTCAAAAAGGAACAATTTTCTTCAATTTCCAATTAACTTTACCTTTCTGAAAATAAAATTACCAAAACCATTAAGGTAGGAAAACTTTTTAATAGGGAATTTTCTCCATCTTAAATAATCAATCCTTTAGATATGAAATGAAACTTATTAGAATAAAATTATGGTTCGGCGAAATTTGGAAAGGTACTCCTTTTGACTAAATTTAAAATTATCGGAAAACTGGAATTGGAAAGCAGTTGAAAAATGATTAAGAAACTTATATCTTTCCCATTTAGGAATGCTGATTTACAATCCGAACACTTATATGGGTTAGGTTGCAGGAATAATATTTTAGAACAAAAGTTAATTTTGGGAGGCTGATTCACAGCAAATGGTTTTGACTCAAGGAGATGGAAAGTTTAACGTAGTTTTATGCTCGGAAGGGATGTTTGTAATGGTGCTGAAAAGTTCATAATACTGTCAATTAGGAATTCCATTTGGGGTCATGACGTCATTCTTTTCGTAGCACAAAAAGAAAACTCAAAAATTATTATTAAATGCAACCCCGAAATATTTCAAATTAATTCCACTACAAATGTCGAAACTACTATAACTCGAGGAGGAGTTGAAATCCGGTAGATACATCAAACACATTTAAACCCGTTTTTCCTCATATATTTTCTTAAATAAACGCAAAGCAAACTCCAGCCGTATAAATTCCTGCCCCGCAAATAATGATATCACATTAAAGCTGCATAAATATGCGGGCAGAAACCTGAAGAAACGCTTACGCGAAAGACTACTTCACTCTCAAACCGCGGGAAATCCATCATCGAATCAATTTGTAGGGAATAGAATTGAGCGCCCAGAGGCGCAACTTCTCGGTTGCAATGAGACAGTCGGAGAGCCAAGATGTTCGGTGAATATGCATACTTTGCTGTTGCAGGTGCCCCATCCTTGGATCTGGTCCCCTTAATTTCCCTAATAAAACAATCAATGAGAGGCTGCCCCGATGCCCGAGCATGGAAATCCGCGAAAACCAATGTCTGTGACGGCAAACATTAAAAACTAATCGATCTCATAGCCTCTGCGAAGGAGATTCATAGCTGTTTCCGTTATCGGATTGGATATCCTCTACTCTCGCATCGACAATCAGGTCGGGAGCATTTCGGAGGAAGATTCAATTATAGATACCGTTTAGCCAATTACGCGCTCCATTTTCGCGGCGCGAAACTTTGCAGATTAATATCGACTTTTGCGAGATGCTTCGCGAAATAAGGAACTCCTGCATGGATGGATGAAAGGCGGGATTTATCTCGCCGTTCTAAAAGCCGGTAATTTATGTCGTTGCAGATGGAGAGAACGCATCATTTCACAAGAAATGCTAATCTGTTTTTTTTTCATCTCGTCCTTACGCTATTGGTGTAAGAACGACTATATCTGCCTTGAAGAGATATAGATCGATTGCGGTGTAATCGTATTCGGGTGGATTTTAATAACCAGAAGTAAATGTTTATAGACCATTATTTTATATCGAGACATTTGTGATTAATTTGAGTAATAAATGATGCGATAAATTATCCGTTAGTGACAGAAGATACGGGTGGAATCATCACGAAAGTTTGAAGATATAATCTCCGAATATTGATAAAAATATTATAAAAGATCACCGCGCCCTGCTTCATTAAATAATACTAGCAGAATGTTGGCTAATATGTAAATTTACTCTTATAATCTAAAGAATAATCATCGACATTTTAAATAAATATTACAAGTATATCTAGCAAATTAACCATTCTCTGTAAAACGTAATGTTATCTATGCACAATTTATTATACTACCTGTTTAAAAAATGCGGATAAAGCTTTAAAATTTAGAAAATTATAAAGACGTGATTCTCCAAGAAATCTATTCCTAAATATAACAGAACGAGAAAAAGGTTCTTCTCTTTCCTGATAATCATGCAATATATACCACAATATTCATCTTTCAGAAATAGATAACTATATAATATAAATATTTGTTTCTTTATGAGCTTTTGTTGCTATCAATGAACTCATATACAGCTTAGGTTAGAGAAACGACCTCCTGCATCGCTAGCTGCGCTATTCTAAACTTATAACTTCACATGCCGACACATTTTCCAGTGTTTCTTTTGAAAGTAGTTCAGCAAGCTTTCCTGTATTTTCAATCCCTCATTCTATCAAGGAGGTCATTCATGTCACCAGTCTTCATCGCACATATTTCGATTCCCTTTAAAATGTCATAACTCCGATTATTGACAAAGGGCATCGTGCATATCCCTTAAAAGGACGTAGCTGAAAGCTCTCGTCAGTCTCAAATAATTTTGGCAATGTCCTCCAATCAACGGAAATGTCGGAGATACTTTCCACGACACCGTACGGCCTCCAATAGTCTCTCCGCGTGACATATTCGGACTCTTTGAATAGTCACATAAATTCCCTTGAGTAATAAGCCTAGAATGTTGTCCCTTTATCCTCTTGAATGGGAGCGGCCGTCGAGGATTAGAGCGGTACAAATCAGGCATACCTTTCGGTGACACGTCGTCCACACACCTTAGCTGCTGCGTGCTCTGAGTTGAGCTATTTAGGACGAGGTTCAATCATGCATGCTATATTTTAGTTTTGGTAGAACTTAATTTCATTGGGATCTGCACCGTATCAGACCAATTAGGAATATGATTCACAACTCCTTGCAAGTGCAACCGGTGACAGAATAACAAGTGAGGCTGGAGTTGTTCGGGACTATTGAAACTGACAATTATATATAATTTACTACATTGGCTATGCTGTTTTTCATTACTGAATATTCAGAAATTCAAATGTCTAAGTAGAGTGTATGGCTAGATTGTAAAATCTTTACTACTAATGTTTACTCAATCTGCTCTAGAAAC